>OY744608.1:35044598-35139598 GCA_963556255.1 Allolobophora icterica | reverse complement strand
TGCCACATTTGACCTTTGCCTATACATAGCCCTGTATGCAAACAGTAATTGTAATCTTTCATATGAAAATGCCACAAGCAACTGGCTGGCAGTTGTCTTCGTTTTCATATTTAAATAAATTGTTTTTGTGTTTCGAACTCGTTGTTTCACGAATGCAAGAGAATTTTCCCAGAGAAAAGCGATCTTTTGCAACTTATAGGCCTAGCAAATTATCAAGTTGAAGGTATATAATATTATCCTATTCTAGAATGAAATTTTATTCCAGATTACTGCAACACTCTGTCTAACTTGATCAGTACTAGTGGATGTGTTGAGTCCTTACCGTCAATAAAATAGAAATTCTTAAGCTGGAGAGGGTACCAACCAGAATTAATTTACAATAGAGGGATAGAGCTATACCTAGTCTACTTATAATGTAGGCATACCAATTTGCTCAACAGCGGAGTCTATAATCGTTATTGAAGACTATAAATTTATAATTCGCTATACTCTAATGTTAAGCTCAGGTTAATAGCCTATTCATGAACGCTGCGTCGTATCAGAGGGGTTGTCCAGAGATCTATATCCACTGGAGATACGAGTTCGCTTCCCAGAGAGATCAGAGAGAGAGAGGAAGCAAAGCAGCAGCTGCTAAGGAGGATTTCCTTGAGGACGAGAAATCTTGAAAGGCGGAGGATCGACTGGATTATGAAGGAAGACTTCGATCTATTAGGAGTGGAAAGACTGTGGGATGATAAGCATGGGCGGCGATTCCGGGGAGTTGAGGGGAAAAAGCCCTCCACCTTTAACAGTGGGGGCACATACCATACAGTTACCCCCCCCCCCCAATTTTGAAGAAACACCAAAAAAGGTCAAGAAATTTGACGCGCGAACAAATTTTTGGAACTCTTTCTTACCAGATCAGTTCAAAACTCTTTCTTGACCAGATCAGTTCAGAAGTGTACCCCACCTGTCAAACAAGCTCGCCGCCAGTGATGATAAGTAGAGGAGCGATCCTGAGACAGATGACGGTGGGTGAGTGGCGGTATTGATGGATGAACTGAGAATATGTTGGATTCAGAGGGAAGTTCGTTCAGGAGTCGAGGTGCAGTGTGGGATCGGTTGGAGAACTTGAGTCAAGTAG
Source organism: Allolobophora icterica (assembly GCA_963556255.1). Taxonomy (NCBI): domain Eukaryota; kingdom Metazoa; phylum Annelida; class Clitellata; order Crassiclitellata; family Lumbricidae; genus Allolobophora; species Allolobophora icterica. Next base: position 35,138,475 of record OY744608.1, on the reverse strand, counting down.
TGACTAAGGCAGGGCTAGAGTAAAATAGGAGGATGGTCAGATATAGCGGGGTGGCTGGAATGGTGAAGAGCTTGCGAAGGTATTATGGCTGGAAGTAGTGTAGGGAGTTGTAGGTTAGCGATTGGACTTTGAAGTGGATGCGCTCAGATATTTTCAGCCATTGGAGGAGTTAAGAATGGGAGGGACATCGTGATGCTTGGACATCCTGGCGAGTGAATATTTAATGAGTTTTATGCACGCTTAACTTGAGTGGATTCTAGGTTGAGAAATAAATTACAGTAATCAAGCTTGGAGTGGACATCGGAAGTAGCAAGAGTGGAAGTAGTTTTAAAGATAAGCATGGGTCGAATTGATGCGGCAGAGGTCACATATGAAGCAGGTGCGCGAGAGGTTGGAGATGTGATTAGAGAACGAGAGATGTGAATCAAAGGTGATGCCAAGATTACTCACAGGCGAATCCGTGAAAGTTAGAGATGAAGAGTTAGGTGCATGGAAGAAGGCTCCGTGTCGTAATCTTGATTACGGATAGATCGCTTGCGAATGAATCAATGTGGGAAGCAGATTTCTGAATGACTGCCGTCGGTCTAGATACAGACCGACCTTCTGAATATACACGTATGCATTCATCCACCTTAGGCCTGCGTGTCTGTACGTTCACTTCTCTCCCATATGCTCAGATTACCTGCGTCAGTTTATGACTCGTAAAACAAATAGGCTCCGGTCTGCCTATAGTTTTTGTGCTGAAATGATTTCGGTTCCTATGCGGGTTTCACAAATGCCTGCCACTCAACTCGCCATGAAGGCGGTAGCTATGGGGTCCGGCAGGAACTTGTAAAATAGCTCTCACTTAGTACCGTACTGTACTCTACAGTTTATGCGAATTGTATTTTTTGTGCTAATTTATATACAGCCTCTTACAGAACAAACTACTTCAGGGCATGACTGCTCGAGGAAATAGGTGAATTTTAAGGCTAAAGGTTACAACAGTCCTACTTCCCACAAGCATCTGATTTCGAAAAATGACAAATCCTCCATGTATGGAAAACCCTGGTTCCTCCTTGGCAATAGGGCCAACTCCCCCAGCCCATGGAACAAATACATCAGTTCGGTAGATGAACGAAGAGAAGGGATGGACGGCCAAAGGTTGGTCGCTCTGTGGGCGTAATTGGTCTACGCCCCTGGACTGACGTTTTTCTAATTGTTTTATCGTTACAACCCTGGAAACGGCTATCTCTAAAGTCCGGATACGCTCCTTGTGTATATTGTATTTATGTAGACATGTGCATGTAAATGGCCTGTCTGTCGCTTTTAGGAAAATGAAAGGATATCCGGACGCTGTACAATTCTTTGTTGTTTCTGCGATTATTTGCAAATCCTTCATCAAGTTCGGAGGTAAGAACATGGCAAATACGACTCGTCCTATGGCTGCTTCGAAATGTTTGCTTCCATAATCTCTTCCTGCGACGACCAGATATTCACAGCCATAAGTATAATAAAGTAATAGTCCTAGTTGTAGGCTATACGTACGTTTGGACTCATAAATGCACAAACAAGGCTCTTATAGATGTCAGTGTAGGCCCTATCTGTATACGGTGTATGTACGTGTGTGTATATATATTTGTCATTTGTGTTTACAAAAAGTGTGTGTTTCTGGATGTACTTCATGAGAGGTCTCTCTCTCTATCTCTCTCTCTGTCTCTCTCTTTCTCTCTGTCTCTGTCTCTGTCTCTCTCTATTTACTGTCTGTCTGTCTGTCTCTGTCTCTCTGTCTTTGTCTCCTCGGTCTCTCTCTTACTGCCTCTCTGTCTGTCTGTCTGCCTGCCTGCCTGCCTGTTTGTCTGTCTGTTCCTCTCTCTTTCTTTCTCTCTCTTTCTCTCCCTCTCCCTCTCTCTCTCGATTCTTAAGAAGACGATATATAAAGATGTCTATATATGTAAAATATACATTAGGTCCTATATGCTATTCTAATGCTTAAGCTTTATATAGCTTAGGGTCTCACCAAGTCTAATTCCAGCACTGTCTTGGTTACTTGGTTACAGTCCAAGCAGAAAATCGATTGTCTAGGCGTATATATCGCCGCTAAGCAAAATGCTAATCCTTCCAAGTTCCACCGGTGTGATTATAATATTCTAAGTCACTATGCGCGATGCCTGACTAGAACAACACTTTGTGGAAGTCCAGAGTCCGCACCATAAATATTATTGAGCTTCAGCGACTGGACGACTTTCGCATTCGATTGACATTCGGTAGGATTAGGCTAGGTATTTGCTGGTCTTCCTCGTATACAGTTGGTTTGGCATTCGTTTAGCATTCAGCGCCTGCAACAGTTGTGCAGTTGCTTGGAATCCATAAGCAAATGCATGAGACCCGGTGTTCAGGCGCAGTTATTCATATTAGGGACAAGGCAAAGAAAACACAGAAGCGAACAATCCAAGAGATCGGGGCAGGGCAGGAGGACAGGACATAACAGGACATGGCAGGACAGGGCATAGGACAGATAGACAGCCTGGATAGGTGTGTATTGACTCTCTAATAAGATTCTGTTGCTGAGAATCGCCTGCGATTCCTAGACGACACCAATCGGGCAGATATCGACGCTTGCCTCTAAATGAGATTGACGACGATATTTCACAGACGGAGACAAGGAGGGTGAAGGGCAGCAATGCCGGGTCAAAGTTCACCGTTCGATCGACTTATTTGAGTTCCACGTTGGTTTGTAGCGAGGCCTCTGTTTGCCATCTTATCAACCACTCTTAGCTGCCTCGGTTGAAGAAGACGACTTGAGAGGGATTGACTAGAGGAACTGTGAAGGACTAAAGGCAACAACTGAGGGAGGAGGCAGAGGAGCAGACACGGAGGAGAAAGACAAGAAGAGGAATAACAGACAAGCGAAGAAGTGGAACAGGAGGAATAAGAGGAAATAAGACAAAGAAAAATAAGAGTAAGAAGAGGACGAAGATGAAGAATACAGAAGAAATGAATGAATCAATGAATGGATGAATGAATAGGAGCAGGAATATGAAGAAGAATATGATGGCATGACAACGAAGACGAAGAGGAAGAAGAAGAAGAAGAAGAAGAAGAAGAAGAAGAAGAAGAAGAAGAAGAAGAAGAAGAAGAAGAAGAAGAAGAAGAAGTAGAAGAAGAAGAAGAAGAGGAGGAAGAAGATGAAGAAGATGTGGATGATGATCAAGAAGAAGATGAAGAAGATGCAGAAGAAGAAGAAGAAGAAGAAGAAGAAGAAGAAGAAGAAGAAGAAGAAGAAGAAGAAGAAGAAGAAGAAGAAGAAGAAGAAGAAGAAGAAGAAGAAGAAGAAGAAGAAGAAGAAGAAGAAGAAGAAGAAGAAGAAGAAGAAGAAGAAGAAGAAGAAGAAGAAGAAGAAGAAGAAGAAGAAGAAGAAGAAGAGAAGAAGAAGAAGAAGAAGAAGAAGAAGAAGAAGAAGAAGAAGAAGAAGAAGAAGAAGAAGAAGAAGAGAAGAAGTGGAAGAGACGAGTAGGAAGTACAACAATGGACAGGCAGTGTTGTGGAATTGTCGAATACTACCACAGACTCGATCGATTCCTGAAATGTTTAGTACTGACATCATCTTGCAAGAGTAGAAATCATTTACAGGTGTGTTGACGATTAAATCACACATATTTCCACAAAAACAGAACTATACACCAAATCTCCAATTACATTACATCACATAGAAGCACGTCTCCGCATTCTACTGCGCCACTTACACCTATAGCTACCGCAAGCCCGCATTAAGGGGGGTGCTAAGGTGTAGCACCCGGACCCGCAGTTTTTAGGGGCCTGCATTTTCGGAAGTACATTGACAAATTTCATTGTACTTGTAATTGGGCCCCATGCTGATGGCTACATAGGCAATCACAGCACCCGGGCCCGCACTAGCCTTATAATGGGCCCTGAGCTACCGACAGTATATCCTGCAATGCGTTTTGGAAATTATATAGGGGCCTAAGCCTAAATAGTAAAGGCACGAATACCGCGACGTCTGTGGGCAGTGAGTCAGGTGGTGGTGGTTGTGGTGGTGGTTGTGGTGGTGGTGGTAGTGGTGGTTGTGGTGGTGGTAGTGGTGGTGGTGGTTGTGGTGGTTGTAGTGATGGTAGCAGTGATATCGTGGATTTGAGGTAACCCAATAAGACTTGTCTTGACAAACTGCAATGCCCCTGTTGTCGTCGACGGTTGCAGAGGCCACCTCCTCCTCCTCCTTAATCGTATTCTTCGGCCGATGGTGAGATAATGGTGGACCAGGGAGCGGAGCGAGGGGACGGGGGCGGGTGAGGGGCAGAGGCGGCAGAGGGACAGAGGAACTGGAGTAAGGGGGTCTGCTCTTAACGACCGAACCTCCGTCGTCTGTTTTCAGTTGAGTTCCTAGAAATGCGGTCGATCAACTTCCGGCTTTCACGCGGATCTGGAAATCAGTCTCTCCTCCGTCTGTCGTTTACCCAACACCTCCTGAATTCAAAGCAACCACTGACGTCTTCCCCTCCCTCTGTCTCTGTCTCCTATCCTCTCGTTCTGCTCCTCTCTTGTTCGCTCTCTCCGTATTTTGTCTTGCTCTCTGTCTCTGCCTCTGTCTGTCTCTACCTCCGTTTCTCTCTCCGTCTCTCACTGTCGCGCTGTCGCTGTCATTTTCCGCCTTTTTCACTTACTCTTTTCAGGCTTCTCTTTCTGTCTGCGTGCAACAGTGTCTCAGTCCGTCTATATCTGTCTCAGTCCGTCTCTATCTGGCTCAGTTGACTCTCAGCCTGCTTCTCTGAGTTCTCTCTACAGCAACTGTTGCCGTCTATCGATCTGCCTCCTCTACCCTTTCTTTGTTTCCCTTAATAATTGGATTCAACGTCACCTTATATATACTTATATATATATATACTTGTATATACGTATATATATATATATATATATATATATATCTGAGAGGATTAGTTGGTTATATGTTCGATTAAGTAAGTCCATTAAAGCGCGCGAATGTGCCATGCGACGATAACAATAATGCAATTACTGCAGAGTTACATAAACAACATTTATTCACGGACACTATATACACATATCTATGCATATATATATACACTTATGTATATAAATATGCAGAGTCATAGCTTTACTCTGAATGCATACATATATATATATATATATATATATACACGTATATATATACGTATATGACGTATGATGTACTGGTTGCCTCGATATTAGGAAGAACTAACGAGAGGGAGGGAGGGGTGAGGGGTTCAATAACCGAAGGGCAATCATTTTGCGACGGAGCGTTGTTGCAATCATTGGCACACATCTCTCTTTGACAGTGTCTCATTTAATTTGCAAAAATGAGCATTCCTTTCGCCTCAGGCAACAGCCATGCACACACACACACACACACACACACACACACACACACACACACACACACACACACACACACATATACACATGCACTCATATATATATATATATATACATATATATATCAGTGTGTGAAAAATATATATTCGCGCGTCTGTGCAATACAGAAGGAGGAGGAGGAGGAGGAGGAGGATACTAATGCCTATTTATGAGATGCGCTGGTCGTGTTCCGAGGAAATTTCTAAGAAGAGCAAACGCATCGTCATCGTCGTTCCAGTTGCCTGACTTCATCTCGCCATGCCGTTAATCTGCTTGAAGCCGTCTGAGCTCTGAGTTTTGGATTCTGATGCTTATGAAGATACGAAAGTCGATGCAGCCTCTGCAGTTCATAACAATTATTAGATAAAATTGGCTGGCTATATATGAGTGTGTCTATATAGTATTTATAATCGTAGTTTCTATAATATAATCTGTAATTGACTGTTCGCATTCGTATGAGACGAAAGTAATAGGTACCGACTACATAGTAGGATGTTTTTCATTCGTTGGCATACTAGATTTCGTCTTATTTTGCGGATGAATGGATGAATAGATATGTGGATGAATATACAGATGAGTGGATAAATGACAGGATGAACAGACATGCAGATTATGAATTAGCAGAACTCAAAGAATTACACTGAATTACAGAAGTAGTCAGAAATATATAGGAAATAACTCGCATAAAGTTACTATAATCTCAAGTCACTATTAGTAAGAAAAACCTGACTTCAGTTTTGCGTTTGGAAAACTGCCATATGTTCACCAATTAAAGCACTCCAAGAAGATAAAAGAAAAGCTTGACTTACTAAGAAAAAGCCTCCTTCAGTTCTGCAGTCTTGGAATGCTGCCATATTTTCACCGACTAACACACTCCATGGAAGATAAAAGGAAAACCGGCCTTATTAAGAAAAGCACTCCATAAAGGGAATGGCTGATTTATTAAGCACAGCATTCCATGAAAGATAGAAGAAAAGCTTGATTTATTAAGAAAAGCCTAAATTAATTTCTGCTTTATAAATCCTGCCATATTTCACCACTAAAAACTCTGTGAAAGATAAAAGAGATGAATATTCTCTTATTAAACAGCGTCTATGTAGCCAATTCGACATGCTGGGTTGGGTGAATGTTGGAAGAAATGAATTGGATCTCTACAATTAAGAAAAGTTCCATTAGTCACATAGATAGGGAAAAGAAGAAATGGTGCTTCATGATACTTAAACTACGAATGCATTTGCTCATTTTATCGCTCATGACTATTCGATGGGTAAGTGTCTGAGTTCGAAAAGTGTAGTAGCAGTAGTAGTAGTAGTAGTAGTAGTAGTAGTAGTAGTAGTAGTAGTAGTAGTAGTAGTAGTAGTAGTAGTAGTAGTAGTAATAGTAGTAGTAGTAGTAGTAGTAGTTGTTGTTGTTGTTGTTGTTGTTGTTGTTGTTGTTGTTGTTGTTGTTGTTGTTGTTGTTGTTGTTGTTGTTGTTGTTGTTGTTGGAGTCGTTCGTGTCCATTGGTTAGGTTCCTAGGGGAAGATATATTATGTTTCTTGTAGCATGAAGACCGACAGATTCCAACAGCGATTGATGGCAAGCGTTTGCATTGAGATTGGTCTGACTTTGGAAAGGGCAACAATTCGAATATTATCAAGACCGCACTGAGCATTCACGAACTGAAAGATAGTTCTCTATCTCTAATTGTGATAATTGTCATATATACAGTAGCATTTGTGTTCACAATCCGTTCATCTGAGCGAGAAATTGTCAGACAACCATACAGAAAAGCGGGCGGCAGAGAACTACTTATTTCCGTTGATCTAAGACTCCTTTATGCATGTAGAGTTGGGCTATTCCTGTGCACGTGGTTTATTTGTACTGCTCTGTTCCGTTGCCTATCACTAACACGTGCATCACTACCAGGGGCGCCCGCAGCGTGACGCACTGGACGCACGTGCGTCCACCCACCAAATCAAATCCACACAAGGAATAGGCGTCGCATCGATATTTTTGGTAAACGACAATATGGCAAATTATGGCATGTTAAAGCATTAGATGTTATCTAAATTGATTTTTTTCTAATAAGTCACTCTGAGTCATTTTCAGTGTATGACTACTGGTGGGGTGGGAAGGGACGGGAGGGTGGGCGTCCAATTTTGTTAAGTCTGCGGGCGCCACTGATCACTACGGTACTAGCCTTCGTCTTTCTGTATGCTTTCCGTCTGTCGGCATATCTGTCTCGATCCACTTCTCTGTCTCTGTCTGTCTGTCTCTGTCTCTGTCTCTCTCTCTCTCTCTCTGTCTCTCTCTCTGTTTCTGTCTGTCTGTCTGTCTCTGTGTCTGTCTCTCTGTCTCTCGTCTCTCTCTGCCTCTCTCTGTCTGTCTGGCTCTGTCTCTGTCTCTCTGTCTATGTGTCTTTCCCCCTTTCTCGGTTGGTTTGTCTGTCTCTCACACCGACGCACGTCACATGTTCACACATGCGAACCATTCCTTTTCGTGTGTGTGAATGTCAGGCCGGCTGCGTGCGTGAGATTGTGTTCGTGCGAGTGGATCGTGCTTCTGTTCTGTCGCTGCTAAATTATATTGGTTCGTGTTTGCCATGGATCTGACGCCGTTGTCGCCCGTGTTTACTGCACAACCCATAGATCTGTCGTTTCGAGCAGCAGTCGAATGCGCGGATCAGAGAATGAAAATAGGCGCTATATAAGCGCTTGACTATTTGCCGAGCATCCGTGGTCGCGACGAATGCTGTGTGCACGAAGCAAACTCTGTCCCATCGTCCTTTGGTCCATCTGTCGTTGTTGTCCCTGTTTTGTCCTCTGTCCTCTATTACGAGAAGGACTATTTTGTTAGGAGGAAGAGGACCACGTAAAACAAACCAACTTATAACTGGATGCGACACTGGCTACAATAGTCCTCCATTAGCAGCAACTGAAATAAATACTTCAGTCCTGCACACTGTGCTTCCCTCAGCCTCCTATTAAGTGTAGGCCCCTAGGCCTAATTGTAATTATAAATTAATAAAGAAAACTAGTCGCAAGCTTGTGCGATGTTAAATGTTATTAATAACATAAATTTATCAATAAGCAAACCCAGTGATTTTTTCTGCCGGAACGCTCAGAAACGACGTTCCGGCACCTTTTTTCAGCTATTAAAACATTATTTAGTTATTTTAATAAAAGAATAAAGAAACTCTTTTTTCTCGGGCTTCTCCCTCGATTTAGCCCTTCAATAATTGTTCAGTTATTCTAGAAAACAATGAGCAAAACAATGCATAGACAATTAGATGAGTCACCAGTGGCAAAGCCCACGCAGACAATAGTGGAGCCTAAACAATGGTTTCTCATTCGTAGCTCACAGATTGTACCATATTCAGAGTCTTTGGACCGAGTTGCATCGATAGGGTCGAGCGACGACGGGCGATATCGTCAGCAGCTCAGCCTAGCACTTTATTAAAGACGACCCACGTCCGGATACCTCTTGAGCGCCGGGTAGTCCCCGGCGCCACCGCCATCCGCCGCCGCCGCCGCCGATAAGCCCTCAAGTCGAAACCAGTCGCTAAGCTAACGACTTCGTTCACTTAATATTTTGCTTGTTGTTTTAATCGCGGTTTCCAAGTTTCGATTTGACAAAGACATCAGCAACAGAACATGAGCAACACTTACAATACAATACAATGTTCGTTTGTTGAGGAAAACAAGATGACATGCTGCAACTTGGTACATTATAAGAGAAAGAGTTTGCTCTATTAGTAAGCGTTCTTATAAAGAATACGGGGGATATAGTTGTTGTTGTCTTCTTTGGTAAAGTGAATTTTTGCATGCAATTACGAAGATGGCGTTGATGATTACGAAGGGGAGGGGAATAAGCAGGATGAGAATTGTCGGGGTTCAACCCCCTAGTCTTTCTTAGGGCACCCAGAGCCCTACTATGGGGGCCCTAACTCTGGGTCTCGTCTTCATTGCACACTCCAGTGGGTCGTTTCCAACCCCGTGTGTTATGCTAGTGTGATTTAGCAGAGAATAAATTTCCATGGTGTATCATACATGCATTTTTGAATTTTCTCAAGAAAGGAATTGATTTTGATTCGAGCTTGACTTGCAATACTGTTAGCATTTAAATCTGCTGCCTTCAAATTCAACTGACACCAGATTTCCAAATACGAATAAAATATTAAACTCCTCATGGATCAAAGTCTAACCCCCAGTCTTTTTTCTACAATTCTCACACTGGGAATTAGTGCCTATAGTACATGATTCTCGTTCTCTGTTACTGCCTTAAAGAGGCACGCGTCAGCAGTGTCGGCAATCTGATTGGCCGTAAAAACGGGTACTGTTATAAATCCTCGCTTCATTCGATTTATCAAGCGCTCAATTTCACGAATTTACATTACCATTCTCACCGTCATCGGTCTGTCCTCTGTCAGCATGCTCACAAGGAGCGGAGTCCATATTCCCATTTTGGACCCTTGTAGAGCCCAATGGGTTCCATTAATGCCCAAGGATATGACGGCACGCGGTAATATGCATTATATTGCTAGGTAATCAGGTATGTCCAATAGACATACCTGAATACCTGAGAAGTCGATAGCAAGTCGCTAAGTCAGTCGATAAGTCTAAGCGACTTAGTCAGTCTATAAGCATGCGACTTAGTCGACTGAGTCGCTAAGTCAGTCGCTAACTCATCAAGTCAGTCGGTAACTCCTTAGCGACTGACTCCGGGCACTAGCGTCGGGTGCATGTAAGGTCGCTACTGGGCAGATCGAAGTACACCAGTGACTAGTGATTGAGATCACTCTAAAGACCCACGTCGTTCCTCCTCCAAAACGAAATCAACATGCAGCTTTAGATGGGTGTATACGAGGTCCGTAGATCCGAGATTCGACCGTGCATCAAGAAGCCCATCCTTCCTCATACAGTCACTTAGGTCAAGATGACGTGCTAACAAAAATACAGTCAAAGACGACAATCGAACAAAATAGCGTCAAAATGTATAAAATCTGTAACGAAAAATAGATCCCTAAAGCGGCTGAGTAAACTCCAGCATGTTAGAAATTATCGAGAAACTTCTGAATTGAGACAAAATAATCTACCGAAATGACACAGAAGTCGAATACGAACGACGTGACCGGTGACATGCGCATCATCATTATCATCATTGTTGTCTTCGTCGTCATCATCATCATCTGAGTTACGATCACCACCGTCATCATCATTTCGTCATCCTCATCTTCGTCATTATCATTATTTGACATCGTTTCGTCGTCGTTGTCAGCAGATCGTTTCCGTCATCTCCATCACGTAGGCCCTATCAGAAGGAAGAGAAGTTCAAAGAAACGGAGAATAGATGGAAGGAAGTAAGGAACAACGGAGCGTTTGCACGTATGCAGCCTACGGCTTTGAAAGATGAAGAGGGGAAGAGATGAAGCTGCTGCTGCTGCTGCTGATGTTGCGTTAAAGGGATTTGACACTTGCGACGGCTTTCATGAGCAACTGAGGCTTCTTCTTCTTCTTCGTCGTCGTCTTCTTCTTCTTCTTCTTCGTCGTCGTCTTCTTCTTCTTCTTCTTCTTCTTCTTCTTCTTCTTCTTCTTCTTCTTCTTCTTCTTCTTCTCTGTTGACAGCTGACTGTACTGCAGACCCCGACGGGCAAATTATCGGATTTAGTGCGGATCAAGTCGCCTCTCCTTGCGTCCATCCATTCGTCCGTTCATTCGTCCAACGGAACAGACGTAGCGTCGAAATAGCATCAGACGAACGAACGGTCGGATTTGGACATCGGCGCATGTTCTGACATTTTCTTAATAAAATTCTCACTTGCCTGTGTTCGTTTGCCTCCTTCCCCCCCCCCCCCAAACGAACGATCTCATCGAGATCTGCTTCTGTTTCATCGATTTCTCGTCCAATTTCATTTCTAGCTGTGGCTTCCGGACTTTCATTTAGAAGGCATTGGCACATCACGCAGTAGAAGGTCTATCTGCATAAAGGCTTAAGCCATCGGGAACATTCATTCGTCACTCTTCCCATTCAACGTCTATTCACACATAAAATTATATGGCAACGCGTTTAGGTCAGGCAGTGTATAGACCAACACGGGCGGCTACTAATGCTATGAACGATACAGCTTCAAATTCACTCATCCACACACACACACACACACTCACAAACACACACACACACACAAACACACACACACACACACACACGCACGCACGCACGCGCGCACACACACACACACACACACACATTCGAAACTACTTTTGACAAGGAGAAACCTGACCGAGGTTGTTGCCACTTGGGAGAACATCAAAGGCCTTTTTAATCTAATCTAAGAACTTCTATAGCACAATAGTAATCATGTTAAGGCATCAATCGATGGTCGCTTCTGAGCCAAATCGTTACGTAAACCAAATTCCTGGGCGAATCCGGACGAAAGTCAAGAAGGGAACTCGAGAAGACACGGAAGCAACATTTCGTACAGGAAAAGATAAGCTTTGGTCCAGATTTGATGGCCAAAACAGAGTTTCAACGCTGAATGTTTGTACGAAGAGGCTCAAGAACCTACGGCCACCACAGAAACGGAGTGCCGGTCGAGAGCTGTCCGTGTCTCTGGAATAGTCAGATCAAGAAGGTCGGAAGACCGGGTTGAGCAGAGGGAAGTTGTTGGAGTTAGCATAGACTGAAGATAATAATTATGATTGACTGAAATGTAAAGTCTTGTATGCAATTAGTCCAGTTTTGAAAGTTATTTGCTTTTCTATGGTCAACCAATGCAATAGCTTTCGGATCGATTATATTTGTTTCTATTTTATAGTTTTAGTGATAGCTCTGGGCAAGATATTTTGGACTCTGAAGCTTCTTCAAGTTAGCTTTGAAATGTCAGTAAGAACGTATAGTAGTCGATAGCGGATATCTCGGCTGTGGTGGTAGGCAGACACGTTTGAGTCATACACACAACGCCCACATTGCGGGCTGAACAACAGCGTTCCATGACAGAATTGCCCAGATGGATATAATTCAAAATATTACATTTCCTCAATTTTTGTGAAGTTCCAAACTCGAGAAACTTAGTTTGGGACGGTCTAACGTTGGATAAATTGTCAGCAAAAAGTTAATGAAAGCATCAACCAGAGCAGACTGAGCAGTTGGTGAGGAGGCCTTGAAAACAGCGGATGGTTTTTCCTCTGAAGCAGTTTTCTGAGGGCCATCCAAAGGGATCCCAGACAAGAATCGTATTATGAAATAAGATTTGTGAGGCATACAGTAGAAGAAATTGGCCTTGGAAACTTAGATTACGAAAATGTTGCACTGTTCTTTGGAAGACACTTAATAGAAGGGAAGTTGTGAGTTCAAAACGTTCAAGTTGGCTACGTCGACGTCGAGCTTAAGAAATGTCACAGTTCAACCAATAAGGCTTCAGCTCAAGACAACTTTCTTCGATTTGAGAGGAATGTGCTTATCAGTGCGTTCAGTTAGAACATATTGGAGTTGGTGACAGAAGACATCTGCAGATAGGTTTACGTCAGTGACAATAATATAGACATGCAGACCAACCAAAATAGTGACATAACTTAAGATTTCGACCAGCCCCTGCAGCATTAGGCCTATAAATAATAATAATAATAATAATAATAATAATAATAATAATAATAATAATAATAATAATAATAATAATAATAATAATAATAATATTTTCGTTTAATAGTTTCAAACTGACAATAACGCAGTATGATTACAAATCAATATGAACGGATGATCACAAGTTATTACAGGAGACGAATTTAGCTGTATACGGCAGCCATGCAAGGCGCCCAGCACGTCATACATCTCATCTCATAAAGGCTACTCAAATGGGTCGTTTCGTCCTTTACCAGGCTCTGAGAGTAGTCTACGTTTGGAGATTATGGTCTTCCCTTTCACACTTGATATTCCACGAGCTGATCCAGTAGCCCACGTCTCTTAATTAATGCAGTCCCATATATTATGCCTGAGTAGACATGACACGCAAGCATATACGCGCTCCTAGAAGTAATCAAGTATGTTATTGGGGTGCCTATAGCTTAGAAGTTGGGCTTCATTTTAGTCACGAATTTATTGCTCATTTATTGCATGCTACTTTGTCAACATTAGTTCTCGCCACTGAACACTAATGTTGCTATAGAGGCAAATGAATACAGTATGAAGATCCGTATATAGATCAGTGTGTGTGTGTGTGTGTGTGTGTGTGTGTGTGTGTGTGTGTGTGTGTGTGTGTGTGTGTGTGTGTGTAGGTGTGTGTGTGTGTGTGTGTGTGTGTGTGTGTGTGTGTGTGTGTGTGTGTGTAGGTGTGTGTATGTATACATGTGTGTACGTATGTGTGTATATGTGTGTATGTGATGTATTTGTGTAGGTGCGTGTGTAGGTTTGTGTGTATAGGTGTATGTCTAGGTGTGTGTAGGTGTGTGTGCGTGTTTTATGTTTGCGTGGACTTATTCGTGCATGAGGATTTGTCTATGCTTGTTCATCTGTGCTTTGTGCCTATAGGACAGTATAGTAGTGGTCTAGGTAACTGTGTACTACCAATGCTCGTCGGGTGCTCGGTTCCGTCGGTCGGTCATTCTGTGGACTGCAATTTCTCGCTTCATTTCCTACGAATCTATATGGACGACAATTCGTAAATTTTGATTGGCACATAAAGCTACGAAAGACAGGCTCCTCAACAAGATTAGAACAAAACAACATATACACAAACGTATATATATATGCACGCACGTATATAATAAATGTGTATATATATTATATATATATATATATATATATATGCATCGCCTACAGTGATGATGTGTGTGGGCTTTCATGACAACATTTGGACTTTGGACCAAGGCGTCAGTGATCTGGGATTTAGGCTGATCATGACTTCTATTAGTATCGGCCCTATATATATAAATATATATATATATACATGTATATAGATATATATATACATATATAGGCTATACATATATATATCATATATATATCATATATATATCATATATATATATATCATATATATATATCATATATATATTATATATATATATCATATATATATAATATATATATATACCCCATATATTATTCCCGTTGGTGTAGCGATATGATAGAAAGACGAGTCTATTAATCGGTTTTAGGTTAAAATAGTTAAATGCAATATGTAGGCCTACAGCAAAATATAAATTAAAACGCCGAAACGCAAAACGTAAGCCAACTACCGTACTCACCACGCATTATTTGGCTTACACACCAATTCTGCTTAGCAGAGACCCTCAACTGCTGCCTTGAACATTAATATAGAGACGCTATGAAAGTTTCAGATAAGATTAGATAAGTATAGTATATGCAAAGAGCAGATATATATATATATATATATATATATATATATATATAATCGTAATCAGAGACATTCCCGACCTGAACAGATGTTTTCATGTGCCTATTGAAAAGAGGCAGGGAAAGGTCAAGGAGGTCATGTCGTCGAAAGACTGACCGACCACAGCGGAGCTTCTAGGTTGGGGACGTTCGGGCAGGTGGACCATACTATTCTCTGTTGTGTTACATGTATGTTGTCATAATTATTATATCGTTTGATGTCGTGTTAGTTGCCTGGGTGCTGTGTCCAGGTGCTGTTCGTTACTTGGGCTACGAGGCGGACTGGAGGGAGACGGAGGACCATGAGAAGGGCGCCGTCTTCATCGTCGACCCATCGCAGGGCGCTCCCTCCGATGGCTTCGTCACCGGTTGGCACGTATACACGACCCGCGGCCGTCGCTCCCAGGTCGTCCACCTCCAGGTTTGGCGCCCCATAGACATTCATTCGGGCACCGGTTACTATCGCTACCGTCGCGTCGGAGAGACGGTAATCGCCGCCCTCTGGGTGGGGCACAACTTCTTCGCCCTCTACCCCGTCGACCGGATCCCTGTTCTGAGGGGCGATGTACTCGGCATCTTTTTCCCCAGCTATAACCCCATTCCGTGGACGTCGGTGCCGTGTCGTCATGGCAACGAGCACCTGCTGAGGCACGCGGTACGGAAGCAGGATGGCATGGCCTCTGAGATGACTTTTGAAAAGCGAGGACGGGATTCGAACCCGTGTCGCAGATATTCGCTGAATGCAACCATCATGGACGAATACGGTTAGTTGGCTTGCTGGTCCTTTGGACTAACTCTTAAAATGCTTCTCATTAACCCAGTTACTTCCTGATGAATGTTGTTAGGGCCCAATGTTTAGGCCTATACCGTAAAGCTCTTTTAACCGCGAGATCACGAGAGCCATGCATCGACGGTGTATGCATGCAAAATGATGTCAAACGGCCTAATCGCTGGCCTGTTTTTAAAGGCAGGTCACTATAGCGCTGGATCTCGTTTAGGCGCCAGTATTCTGGTGAAGGTATTGGGTACCGACGTAGATGTAAATGTACACTTTGTACACGTTTTCTATAGCGACCGTATGTCATCGACCCCGACTTTTTTCAATGAGTTGATCGGGTGAGATCCTTCAGCACCTTCGCCCATGCATAGACCTATAGGCTACGATTACGTCACATACACTGCAGACGAGGCTCAGAAAGACGCGCAGTCGTGTTTTAGTGATTCAGTTAACGGTAATTTGTGATAAACCGAGCGAATAATGAGACTAACTAAAGCAGGACGAACAATAATACCAACGGTCTCTATAGAATATAATAATAGCCACCCGGATCAGAAAAGCTTTTACAAATAAATGCCGACCTCCTCTTACAAAAACGCCGCTCTCTAAAAGTCGCCTGGGGTAAAATGATTTTGTACAGATTAACGCCTGGGAAGTTTATAAGAAGATTTACGGTAGAGGCCTCATGTAGACTGTTGCTATTCATAGATTATTCTCTTACTATGGTTAGGCCTAGTGGCCTACATAAGTGGCGGAAAAAATTGAAAAAAGTTATTCCGTTGAGAGGTAGGCTACGCTAGATTAAGTATCTGCAAACATCCATACTGGGCCTACATACGTACGTACATAGGCCTACGTACGTACATACATATATACATACCAGAGCTGTAGACTTTAGTGGTAAAATTAGAGGTGAGTATACGCTACCGATTAGTTTTCCGAAACAAATTAGAGGTGAGTAGGGCCTACACGTTAACGGTTAGCTCTCCAAAACAAACTACTAAACTAGAGGTGAGTACAAATATTTTGTGAGGTGAGTATACGGTCTCTAGAGTTGAGTACACGCCGTATACCCTCAACTACAGCCCTGCATACATACATACATGCGTAGTTTTTGCATACGGTACATATGGCCTACATGCATACGTGAGAGTCGTGAATACATGCATACATGCATACCTGCTAGATAATAATAATAATAATAATAATAGTAATAATCTTCGTTTAATATCTTCAAACTGACAATAACGCAGTATGATTACAAATCAGTATGAACGGATGATCACAAGTTATTACAGGAGTCGAATTCAACTGTATACGGCAGCCATGCAAGGCGCCCATCACGTCCTACATCTCATTTTAACAACGCGCCATCTCGCGAATGAAAGGCTGAGTGGGTCTAAATTTGGAGAGGTTGCGGGAAGCGATCCCGCTACCTCTTGCTCTTCACGCCAGTGATGTTACCACTACTCTATGGACCCCCAACCTCGCAGCATTATCTAGGCGTTATACCGCTATACGTACATACGTACATACACATAATACGTGCATACGTGAATGCATGCATACCTGCTAGGTGTTAGCCTTGCAGCATTATCTAGGCGTCATATCGGCCTTTACGACCCTTTTAGTGTGATCGATGTGGTTTCCTGTGGCCGCAGGTGGGTTGTGAACTTGTGAGGCAGACGAGAGGTTTGACCCATGAAATTAGTGCAGATCTCGAGGGAATAACCTCTTGAATAAATACAACAGTAAACATTTGAGCAAACATTGATCAATTTACAGGCTTTCGTATTAATCGCAGTTTCTTTCTGAGAAGTGTACAAATGGGCTTACGACCAGGGCCGGATTAACCAGTATGCTCAATATGCTTTAGCATGGGGCCCCCCGCTTGAAGGGGGCCCCCCGACTGGGGTCGGAGTGCTGCAGGAAAAGCACATTATTTGTTCATAATTAGCCTATAATTATTAGCCATTAGTTTCAGTTTAAGCGAGAATTTGCACTAAGCAAATTGCAAATTTGAAATGTCAGCCATCTAAGCAACTGCTGTGCACATGCGTTTCTATTGACTCAACTGCTTTCTGTCAAAGTCCATATACATGTACTGACGTTACCTTTGTTTTATTCCGATGCGATACGCTCCCTTGATTTAAGTTTTAGTTTTAATGGTTTAAACATACGCGATGCGTAGAACCTTTTTACTTTCCGGTGTTACGCGATGCGTAGAACCTTTTTACTTTCCGGTGTTAAGAAATGCCAACTTGCTAAAGACAAGACTGAGAATGATTGGTCTTCGTGTGATTCAGCACCGAGTTTTTATGTATTTCTTGCAAGAGTCAGAGTAAAAGCGGCGATAAAAGAGCACAACCAATGGATTTGCCTGATACTACTGGGATGACGTCGACATAATTAATAGTAGGGAATGTCCCATTGACGAATTTGAGGTACGCGGATGACATAGTACTAATAGCAAGCTCGGAGAAGGGACTACAAATACTGGTGGAGAGATTGGACAGGACGGGGAGAAAATATGGAATGCAGATTAATACGGATAAGACAAAGGTCATGACAACGACAGAGACCATATGTCAAATTAAGATCAACCAAGAAAATCTGGAGCAAGTGGACAGTTACATGTACTTGGGTTCGAAAATCGATAGGAGCAGCGACTGTGGGATAGAGATCAGGGTACGATTGGCAAAGGGATATGCTGTAGCTACAGACCTCAAAAAGATATGGAAAAGTCATGACATAACAAATGCAACAAAGATAAAGCTCTTGAGAACACTGGTATGGCCGGTGGCCTTATACGGCTGTGAGAGCTGGACACTGAGGAAGGAGGAGGAGAGGAGAATAGAAGCGTTTGAGATGAAATGTCTAAGAATGATCGTGCAAATATCGTGGATGGAAAAACGGACAAATGAATGGGTGCTGGAGGCTGCGGCCGTGGAGAGGAATCTGCTGAGAACAGTAAAAG
Organism: Allolobophora icterica; assembly: GCA_963556255.1. Classification (NCBI taxonomy): domain Eukaryota; kingdom Metazoa; phylum Annelida; class Clitellata; order Crassiclitellata; family Lumbricidae; genus Allolobophora; species Allolobophora icterica. The sequence goes on along the minus strand of OY744608.1, from coordinate 35,119,960 downwards.
AAAGGAAAATGATCTATTTTGGACATATCATGAGAAGGGAGGGAACATGTATAGAGAAGGAGATCATTCAGGGCACGATTCCAGGGGATCGAAAAAGGGGAAGACCGAGAACGAAGTGGCTGGATAACATAAAGGAATGGACTGGGTTGACACTGGAAGAAATGCTAAGGTTGACGGAAGACAGGAAGCGTTGGAGGAACATCGTGCATGATGCGGCCGACTCTCGAAGCGAGGATGGCTAGGAACAGAACAGAATGTCCCATTCACATCAATATTACTGTGAGCTGCAGAAACACGCCCGATTGCCCACTTTGTGCAAGGGAAAATTTTGTCACTTCAATAATAAGCTGTTTTATTCTTGGCCAGCAAATGGTGAGCGTCAACTAAGAAAATGGTTGCTTTTCAGTCCATTTCAAGGTTCGGTAACACCTGCTTAAAATGTCTGCTTTTGAGTAGCCTAAGAGATCGATTTTCACTGCCTGTGTTGAGAGTGATAGACCCCTTATATTTAAATTCATTCACTTTATGAACATTATTGCACAGTTTGCAGCTGCTAAAAGTCGCAAATGTTAATAATGAAGAGAAAAGTTTCGAATTTTCATTATATTTTTACTCTAACTGTATGTTGCCAATATAGCCTACTCTAACATTTGAAACAACCTTAGACATAGTCCCAAAATGCAATGTTGTGTGCATTGTGCACTGACTGCAAATTTGAGCACCAGGGCACATTGACCCTGTTTTGCTACAGTTGATTGTCATGTCAACGGCATCCCCATCATTCCATGTTCGGTACGACAAGGGCCCCCGTGCAAAATTAGCATAGGGCCCCCCGAGTGGTTAATCCGGCCCTGCTTACGACTATAGGCCCATAGGCGTAATTTGTGGGGGGTACGAGGGGTACCCGTACCCCCCACTTTTTGGACTGGGGGTACTGTACCCCCCACTTTTTAAGCAATGTCAATCAATATTTTATTATTGTGCCTTCTCAGAGAACGCAGTCACCACCAAAAGTACGAAAATACTTGGATACACAGGTAAACCGAGAGCCAAAATTAATGAGAACACTGGCAGGGAATATGTTCAAAATGGGCGCCATGCGAAAAGCTAAAGCGGAGGAGAAATTGGTACCCCCCACTTTTTAGACCAATGTATTGGTACCCCCCACTTTTTAGACTAAAGTTACGCCCCTGTATAGGCCCCCTAATCCATTTTTCAGTGGCCTCCTGTCTGTCTACTGTGGTTGTGTTCTGATCTGTTTGACAGAAGTGTTACAGTACGATTACGAGTACGAAGACACAACAGACGGAAGATACGAAAAAAGACCTTACGGAAGATATCTTCCCAAACGACGATTCAGTTCTTCACCACCTCGCTTTGTCTTCATTTCCAGCAATTTCTTCCTCTTTCCTGCCGCCATATCTTACCTATTAGCAGTTTCATGATTTGTGATCGATGGTTTCTATAGGCCTACCGTCTTCATCTGTTCTTAAGCCAGGATTCAGCTTACAACAACCACACTGTCATTCATTCATTCATTCATTCATTCATTCATTCATTCATTCATTCATTCATACAGTCAGTCGTTCATTCATACAGTTAGTCTTTAATTCAGTCTGCGAGTAAGTCAGTAAGCCAGCGATCGACCAGTTATTCAGTCTCTCAGTCAGTAGTTCAGTCAGCCATTCAGTCAGTCATTCAGTCAGTCGTTCACTCAGTTAGTTAGTCGTTCAGTCAATTCTTTAGTCAGTCGTTCAGTCAGTCAGTCAGCCAGTCGTTCTGTCAGTCAGGTAGTCAGTCAGTCAGTGGTTCATTCAGTTAGTCAGTCGTTCAGTCAGTCGTTTAGTCAGTCGTTAAGTCGGTCGTTCAGTCGGTCGTTCAGTAAGTCGTTCAGTCAGTCGTTGAATTAGTCAGTCGTTCAGTCAGCGTTCAGTCAGTCGTTCAGTCAGTCGTTCAGTCAGTCGTTTAGTCAGTCGTTTAGTCAGTCGTTCAGTCAGTCGTTCCGTCAGTCATCCAGTCAGTCAGTGGTTCAGTCAGTTAGTCAGTCGTTCAGTCAGTCGTTCAGTCCGTGAGTCGGTCAGGCAGATCCAATCAAACCACCGATAAATCATTTAATCAAAGCTAAGTCGCCTGTGCACAGACACAGCAGACAGTCGTGTGAGTGGTGACCTAAATCGCATTTTACGACAGAACGAGGAGGCACCGCTATAGCACCACCAGCACCAGAAGCAGCATCAACAGACTTTGATGTCGACCAAAGCATCGCACATCGTTTGCGGCCTACACTTCCGGGTCCCTGCGTTTCTTTGAGCCGGAGCTCTATAGGTCTGAGACACAGGCACGCCAGCAGCAATCGAAGAATTGATCAGCGTCTATGGTCTGAAGACTTTACGATTCTACGCGAAGCCGACGGACAGCAACGAAGCCATCAAACCGACCCGATCATTTCCGTTTTATGGCCGAGAAAACATTCAGAGGACGTCGCCTGGACCGGGGTTCGAACCCCCTCGAGTCTCATTCGTCCACCAGGAACTATATATAGATGTTAAGAGGAGATAATTTACTCCTGCAACGTTGTTCCCCAGAGGATGTTTTAGGAGAAATTTATCACTGCACAGAATCGCGAGTCTATAGTGGGTTTCAATAATAAAAATCATAAATAATTATAAATTGCAATACATTTCCTGCACAAACAGCCTCTCATCACTGCACTTTTCAATTTATCGCTGCACATTTTGTGCTTCATTGCACGTTAAAACAATCCCTGTTGTTCCCTCTGGCATGTTCGTTTGCTGAGAGTGGCAATTCTCATCGGCCTTGTATCTTGAGCCATTGCAGAGGATATTGTTACGTCACTTCAATTATGAAATAGGGCCTACATTATTAGGCCTAAGTAACTTTTAGATTTATACAATAAAGGCTTTTGTTACGTCACTTCAATTATCGAAAAGTGTATTTTCATTATAAGTGTACATTTAGGGAATAAAGGTCTTTGTTACGCCACTTCAATTATGAAATACATTATTTAGTAATTTTTAGACTAATACAATAAAGGCCTTTGTTACGTCACTTCAATTATCGAAAAGTGTATTGTCATTATACATTTGCATTTAAGGAATAAAGGCCTTTGTTACGTCACTTCAGCTATGAAAAAGTCTACTGTTATTATAACTTTAAATTTAGAAAATAGAGGTTTATTGTTACGTCACTCTATAGTTTGTTAAAACGTCTATTATTTTTAACCTCGGATTCAGAGAATAAAAAGACCTGGGTTACGTTACCTAAATTGTGAAAAAGTCTATTGTTATTAAGTTTAAAGTTAGAGAATAAAAGATTAGCAATTGTTACGTAGGCCTACGTCATTTCGATTAAAAAAACACGTTTCTAATTAGACTTTTTAGATTTAGACAATAAAGGCCTTTGTTACGTCACTTCAATTATGAAAAAGTCTATACAATGTTATTAAGTTTAAATTTAGAGAATAAAGGCCTATTGTTGTCACTTCAATTAGGGCCTATGATCGAAACATGTCTCTTCAATAATGAAAACGTCTATTGTTAATAATTTGAAATTATTATTATTATTGTCATTATTATTATATAACTAGAGTTTTTCCCCCGTCATATTATGACGTGACGGCAGTGTATATAGGCCTATACGCGTCTTTGGTTAAAATTCTCTGATCACCGTCGTAAAGACCGTCGCCAAGACCGCCGTCGTCAAGACGGCAGTACTGACGTCACAAACGGTTTCACAATAGAACAGAAACCGTTTGTGACGTAGCGTCCTCCGACAGACACAGACTATATGGATATTATATGTAGGCCCCTATGATATTTATTGTTATTAAATTTATTATTATGCTTATTATCATTATTAATGACCTATTATATTTATTTTTATTATTATTATCATCATATTTCGGAATTGCGCATAAATGGCGCCAAATATAGATTCATTGGGTGCCATTATAATTATTTGACAGTCTTGAAGGGGAAACGATGCGAAATTTGGTACCACCCCCCCCCCCCCACTTTCTAGACCAAAGTTATGCCTTTGCTCTAACCACATCTCCACTCTCATCCTCAAATCACTCCATTGACTAATAATCCCAGAGCGAATACACTTCAAAGTCCTATCACTAACCTACACTCCCTACAATATTCCCAGCCCAAGTACCTCCGTGATCTCTTCACCATCCAGGCAACCGCCCCATCCGATCCTCCTCCTATCTCAGTCTTTCTCGATCCCCGGTCACTACTCATCTCAAGTTCTCCAACCAAGCCATAAGCAACACAGCACCACGCCTCTGGAACGATCTCCCCTCTTAATTCCGCAGATTCTCGGTTCCTCCATCATCATTGCAACCCGTCCTCCATCCTCTTCCTCATCACATCCCGGGTTTTCCACTCAAAACTGAAGTATCACCTTTTCAATAACTCCAACTCTGACTCAACTGATCCTCCGCTTTCCAATTCTCGTCCTAAACGACACCCACCTTAACAGCTGCTCAACCTACTCTTTTGATCTGGCCCTCTGGAACCGTACTCGGAACTCCTTTGGACCACTCTCTGGAAAACTCCTCTGACTTGATGTAGCGCTCGTGAATAGGCAGGTGCCCTGCGCTTGGCCTTCGAGTGGCACTTTAGAAGTTTGGAGATTACGATTACCTTGCCCGACTTCTCCAAGCGTCTGCTTTTGTTGGTTTTAAATGCTCTCACCTACGAGCGTCTACCATAAGAAATTTTTCTGGAGGTGATACCCTCCGACCCTCACAGTCCCCACTTAAAGGGAAGGGGCTGAGGAGGGAATGCAAAGGGTTTGGAAAGGGGAAGGCAGGAAATAGGGTGGCGATAGGGCGGGACGGGGAAGGCAGGGATGAGGGGGGAAAAGGAGGGGTAAGAATAGGGAAGCGGAGAGGACGGGAGGGTAGGGTAGGGGATGGCAGGGGATTTGCCAAGTCTTGAATTTGCCTCTGGCTACAGGCCTGGGTTCCACTCAACATGATCTCAGTTAACATGTATTATAAAAAAGACAAAATACTGGCCATCTACGATTCCAAAAACCGCAAACAAAAACGCCAGGAACAAGAAGCTCTTCTGGAATAATTTCAGCAGGCCTGGAACATCAAAGGCCCCATCCTCACGTGAACTCTATTGCCACATTTTAGCTTCAACTCTACTATTAACAACTTTTTCCAAGAACTTTCAGTTCTGGCTCATCGTCACCAGTAATACTTCATAGGTTGTTTTATAATTATATTTTAAATACATGTAAAATTATTTTCAACTATTATCTTTCATTTTCTAACACAGTCATTAATACCATCATAAAAGACATTTAAATAGAGGTAAGAAAAGTTAACATCTTCAGTTCATGTGGAGTTGGAGAGAGCAAAGCCTGAACTCATTTCAAACTTCGGATATATCAAACTATTGAGGGTGGTCCACTGAACTTCAATATAACAAAGTTTCAATGTACTTCAACAATTCAAAACACAAAATGTTATCTACTTCACACAAGAAAGAATTTGCATGGCTGATTTGTAACTTCATCAATCAATCAATCAATCAATTATTAATTTTATTATAACTGTTAGTATAAATTTATTAGAAGGTTTAATGGTAATAAAATGTCATATAAGGTAGTAGTATGCCTAGGCCTGCCGTATTTTTGTGTATTTTTGTCATTCTTCGATCCGATCATGAATGCATCAAACTTACAACAAGTAGATCTTGATGATAGTTAACCTTATACGAGTACATTATTATCGGTGATTCAGTATTAACGTGTTAAGTCCCCTACAGTACAAGTCTAAGTCATTCCACACACAACAATTTGTAGTCATCTCCAAAACCCAGAAACATTCCATCTTGATTCCTTGCTCAGTTGTTAGACATACGACATTTTAAAAAACGCATTATTAGTGTCCATATCTAATTTCTGTAACTGACTGCAACAATTTTAAGCAAACACAAACCCAACAACTTTCAGTCAGTTTCCTTATCCTCTCCTGCTTCGGTTTCATTGGTTTATTTCTTCTCCCACCCCAACTATTAGCCTTTTATTCCAGATTCTACATTAAACTTCTACCTTCTTTCGATTCCTGTTCTCAACCAGCACAAAGAGGCCACAACACCACAATGCTTTCAACAATTTCTAAAATACCACTGGCATCGAAACCGGACATGATCAGCCGTCTCTCAATAAGCACATTTCTGAGATGCAGTTTCTGTACTGTGCTAAGAAATTTTGGGATAAACATCAGTAATCATAAATTTACATTGTGGTAGTTACTTTACTTCTAAACCATGAGCTTTCCACTGTTGCCGCAATGAAGCTATAGAAAAAATGTCATACAAGGCCACAGAGATGAAGCAGTAGTGTATAAAAAACACAGAAACAACAAGTCTCTGGACAAACAACATACTGGAAAGAAGAAGTCAGCTTGGCCACTACTGTTACAAAAACGTTTAGTAGCAATCAAAGCAATTTCCAAGTACATGAGAATCAGCAAGTATAAACTACACTTTAGAAAGCAGAAGATTCATCTTATGAAGCCAAGACTGCACAATATACTATGCAATAATCTAAAGACTAAAGACAATGAATGCCACAAAATTTTGATATGAACCAACACGTGATCAAAAAGCTTTGATTCTCCTAGTTATCGATAACCAATCAATCAGCATTCGGATTTAAACAAGCACTTCTATATACAAATCGACAGCTTTCTAAACTTCTAATATTCACAAAATAACAACGAAGGCGACGATGATAGTTTTGCAGTTCAGCTGGTCAAAATTAGCACCAAAAGCAGAAACATTCACAGTTTTAAAGGCAATCGTTTTAAATGGTTGCATCGTATTATCCGTTTGATCTACGAACAGCCTCATGACAGTAGTGCAACCTAACATACAAAAACTATCTTCAAAGTATGCACATAAACATAAAAATACTACATACAAAAAGGAAGTGCACATCATCTATATCTTATCCTATACAAAATGAATGATGTAACAGGAAACCTACCCAACTTTCAAAAAATCTACAAGAACATGGTGGCACTAATATAATGCAACATTTCAGGCTTACAATGTTTTTTTTCCTTTACAAATCTATTTAATGTTTAATTATATTTAGGGCAATCCTTCCAAATGGTTGTGGCACATTATCAGTCAAGTACTGCACTGAGTTAAACTAAAATAAGGCATTTACACTCCAGTAGGACCCTCACAAAAGGTCAAGTACGGTAAAGCAAGTTAATCGCCCGAAGGATCACACCTAATGCTATCAACTGTGTAGAATGCTCAGTAGTCACAGTTCTGCCATTCGTTCTCCTGCACTTGGGGGTTGACCTTTTCTCAGCTGAAGTTCAAACAGCAATCAGACAAACAAGGCAATTTTCCTGACAGGTTGCAAGGCTTTGAAACAAACTGATGCAGCAAGATATAAAGCATGGACACATGCTTTGATGATAGGCAGGCCTCTTATGCATTAATCTGGTGTCATTGTCCTGGAGGTAAGAGGCTTCAAGAAGGCATGCTCTCATGCCGGATCTACCCCTTTGACTAATATTGGTGGACACAGGTTATGTACAAGATGACAGCACTATTAACAGGAGACAACAAGACAACTTCTCACTGCAGACTGCATGGTTCAATATGTTGCTACTTTCAGAAGCAGCACCAACAAATGGCTCCAGCAAACAAAGAATAGTTTCCTATCAAATAATACTGTATGTAAAGTGTAATGATATAGAAGCCCAATATTCAACTACCGGTATATTAAAGTTTGAATACTTAAGATGGAATAATGGTAAGTTAAAGTAGAAGGCAATCATGACCAGTTAAAACAAGAGGCAATCGTGATAAGAAAGGGCAGAAGGCAATAACAGCAAGAGTCGCCAGTCATTAAGAGCAAAGGCAAACTCAAACATGGCAAGTACGGATGTCAAACAGTTTTGGCAAATGATAGGAAGTCAATGTAGTACAACCAGTTCTGAATGGCAACAACAGCCAAACATAACAGAAAGCCGCAAACTCTAGACAATTGGAATCACTTCACATAAGTCTAAAAAAACAAGTCATCACAATATCCACCAATCATATATTTTACAGGCACACAACGTTCATCAGGAGGCACTCAATGTTAACAGTTCTCGAAAAACAGCCAGAAAATGTTTGATCTTTGCCAATGTTAACCACTGCCATAAATGGCAATAAAGCTCAATACGTGGAATTATTTTGATCATCATTACCTTACCTAAAGAAGCAAACTCATAAAAACTTTTAAAAAATCGAAAATGTGTTAAACACCAGATAAATGATGGCAATAAGTATTTGCAACACCGTAAAAAATCATACATAGATGGACAGCCAAATAATATCATAAACTTAAAGTTGCTCCACGATGATACCCTCGACAATATACTAATTTTACACTTAAAAATTTACAGCAAACAAATCTGGGTCTAACACAGTCAAAACTCATGATCACAAAGTTTACACTCAGTAAGGGCACTTACTCCATCATGTGCAGATCAAAGTCAACTACGCACAGCATGGCACTTGAACAGAAAGTCACAGGTCATTGAATGACAACTCATTAATTATGCATAAAGACAAATCAGTTAATTTATAAACAGAACATCTAATCAGACACACAGCAAATAGGTTTGCATAGAAAAGTACTTCTAATCAACATTGACAAACATAACAGTAGCACTTCACACACAAAAACAAGGCAACTGGCACAAAATTGGCACTTTATTTAAATAGTTACACTAATACAGTCGATAATGCACTTAATTTGTCAGAGACAATACAACAGAAACTAAAACAGAAACTTTCTTCTGAAAGTTTCTTACAACCTTTTCAGGTACAACCTACAACTAGGCAAGGCAACTTTCCTCAAATCTTATGGCAACCAAAAAACGCGAACAAAAAACACGACCTTGAGACATTTCAAAACATGCTATTCTTGAAAATCCCTAAATTCTTAGAAAAGCACTTGCTTGCACACGAGTGTCCAGTTTGTTCACCCATTAAGCCAACCTTTTAAGGCACACACAGGTATGAAATTTAGCAACTTCATTTTGTAACCTTCCTTTTGTAGCACAGTTTACTGGGGTCTACTAGGGGAACAGAAATCTTGAATTATTCTAATTGAATAACAAAACTGAATTCCCACTCACTAGACTAGAGTGCCACTCCTCAGAGTGCACTATTCAAAATCATTTCAATGCTTAATAACTATGCATCAAATTAAAAGGCTTAAAGTTTACCGCAATGAATGGCACATTACTTGCCTTACTGCAAAATTGGATAATAAACGGCATTCTCTTGATATTCATTAAGCTCAACTCTCACACACACAGCATTTAAATGATTATGCATTCCAATACATAATAACTGCTTTATATGAACTCAGATGGAGTCAGACACTGACAGTGTACATGTACAACTGATATGACATAATTTCCGATCTAAAGCATCAAAACAAACAAGCTAGTATTGATCTTTTACAAGTTTTTGATCTGTCTTCTGCAGAAATTGTAAAACTACTTTTCATGTACCGTAAAGTGCATTAAATGAAAACACACTTTCAAATTTGATCTATTTGTTACTCAACAAAAGTGATCAGCAGCATGTTGCAATGACTGCTAACATTTTTAAAATCTTCCCAATTCCACTCTTCGGAATTCATTCACAGCACAAAGGTTTTAAACATTACACAGCCTAAAATGACAAGACAAACATTGTCAAAACACACATTGACAAACTCTTAACCACAAACTCAACATTATCAACTATGTGGACATCGTAAAAACAAGCTAAGCTGTAACAATATCAACATCTTCATGTTCTAGCAAGTTGTACAATTCAAGAACCAGCTTCAGCTGTCGCATTCTTAACCCTTGACAATATTTTACATTGGTAATATGTGTACATGAAATGGGACTAAAAAAATGTATTAGATCACAAAAAATTTCTTTATGCTTTGGGAAAGTTTACAAAACAATCATCTGCACTTTACATATCGTTTCTGGTCCAAAAACAGATTTAAACAAAGCCTTGTTTCTCATCAGCCTCAGCATTTTTCATTTGAAAACTTCTCAGGCAGAATGTACACAAACTAAATGATGGTTGAAATTTAAAGAAAAGTAATTATAATATCTAAAAGTCTATGAATTGTTTCAAAAATGTATTTCACAGAAGCAGCACCAAAAACACTGCTGAAAGACATATTTTATGCAAATAAATTATACAAACCAATCATAATTGCAAAAACATGAAATGACAACACAACATAAGCAATTCTATAAACACAGGTAAAATGTTTGCACAACATTGCAATTCTCCACAAAAAATCTCTTGCTGGAAGTCAAGAACTTAGGAAAGAAGACCTCACAATGTGTAGAAACTTTTGCAGACTTCTAGATAACGTCGGTGATGACACTTTTTTATTTAGAACAGAAGTCATAATCCAGATTTCACCATCTGTCCGATGTCGAAGGCACTTTGTTCTGCCGTAACCTTGCTAGGTAAAGGTCATTACGATCGAGTTGGTCTAAGATTGCTCTAGAATTCTGACGTGAATGTTCCCTTGCTCTGAAAGAAATAAACAACCACAAACACTTTCAGCGATCCTTGCTTCATTTAATAGCATTTCATCAAATCATCTTTTCACTTTCCCAAGCTTTACAAACTTCAGTGGACTACCATTTTGTTTTACAATTTCACTTGAAGCAACTTATGACTGATGTCTTGCACATTAAGAAAATGGTCACATGGGATTAACTACATCACATTAGCTTAAGCAAAATTTCTTATATTATTATTATTATTATTATTATTATTATTATTATTATTATTATTATTATTATTATTATTATTATTATTATTATTATTATTATTATTATTATTATTATTATCATCAGTTTGATCACCATCATCATCACTCTCATTGTTATTATTGTTATTGTCACTATTATTGTTATTATTGTTATGGTTCTGTTCACTCATAAAATCAAGTTCCACGCCGCTGCCTCCGTTAAGAAGGCGATGGATATCGACGGCTTTGTTGTTCTTTGGCTCCGGGCAGCTTTGACATGGCGCCTTGGAAAGCCACTGCGTTGAAACGCTGCACCATCACCGATAGGCTCTTGAATAGGAAGTTTGTTTCGCGGGAGTCATCGGTGGTTTTCGACAGCCGGCGACCAATTTCCGATAGAAAGGCGAGGCCCTCTCTGTTAAGGGGACCGAAGGTTTCCACAGCTACAGGTATGAAGATGTATCGCTTCTGTAGCTCAGAGTATTTGATGTACTTTCTCGCGGCAGCCACCTCCGCCGCCCCTCCTGCCGTGGCCGCCGTTGCTGTGATGTAAGAGGCGGCCACCGTGTCCACCACCGTCGCGTCCCACAATAGGGACAGCCCGTCGCTCCACGGTATTAGGGTCTGGCCATCCGGTCTCTTACCATCCGACCTGGATAAGCCGGACGGCTCCTTGACTGCCGGGGTGCCGGCTCTGTTGAGGCTGCGGTGGATGAGGTCGTTGATGTTGCTATGCCTAGCTTGTCGGCCGAACCCCAGTGAGCACGACAGCCCATGCGCGCCTCTGGACGAGACGTTGGCGCCGCATGCGCATTTGTGCGGTTCGCAGATTGCCAGACCCAATCATAGACCGACCGCCACCCTCATGGTCTCGTCATCCAGTCTGAGGCCGCGAGCAGCGATCGGGAGGGCGTGTAGCCAGTCCGAGGCGTGCGGTGACTGCGAGGCCTTCAGTCTCGCCTGGTCGTAGGGGTCAAGAAGTTTATCCTCGAGCGCCGAGAGGGCTGCGTGTAGTAGGGGACTGTCCCAGTGTGCCTGTCCGCGCCCGGTCGTGACCGTCGGGATCGGGACCCCAGAAAGCTGAAGCCAGGTAGTCTTCGCCGAGTCATGTGCCGCGTCGGGGGTCACCGAAATAGTACCCAAGATGAGGGACTGGGTTTGGAGGGTGCCCGCGGCCGAAGCCAAGAAGGCGGGAAGTGCCAGCGAGGACACCCTCCTTACTCCCAATCCACCCATCCTAATCGGAAGAGAGGCTTGAGACCACTGGTCGTCGTTCATCGTGACGTTAAGCATCCGGCCGACTCCTGCCCGTAGCAGCTCATCATAAACTCCCAGGAGCGGTTGATCGTGGCAGGGGGTGCTTCTCAATATGTGCATGAGCCTCGGCGATCCGAGGGAGCATCTGAGTATCAGCAGAGCACCCTGTCTGTCGATGTGTTGGAGTTTGTCGAGCGCCCTCCTGAGGTTGGCCACGCAGGTGTCGAGGGTAGAGGAGAGGGCCTCCGTTGATGAAAGCGGGGCCCCTAGGAGTGTGGCTGTTGATGGGCTCACGCGGACAAACTGCATCAGGGCGTTCTCGGCGCTGATCCCGGAGCCCGCGGTGATAAGTTCGCACTTGGCGCGGTTGAGCGAGAGGCCCAGGACTGAGCAACCTCTCTCGATTACATCCACGTCCGCTTCCACCCCGTCAGGACTGCCGCCCAAGGTGAGGTCGTCCAGATATCCGAAGGCCAGGGGAGATTCTAGCCTGGCCAGAATCGGCTGGAGTGGTAAGCAGAAAAGCAGGGGCCCGAGGGGATCCCCCTGCTGTGCGCCTTCTTGCGAGAGAATGGTGAATCGGCCGAATTGGAGGAACGAGGGCTCGGCGTAGGCTAGGTTGCAGTACGCGGCCAGTTCCGGAATAATCTCGGTGACCGATGCCAACATGCTGTCCCGGTGTAGGCTGTTGAATGCATTTGATAGGTCCAACTTGACTATTATAGATTCCGAGCTCATGTTGGCCAGAAAACGTCTGGTGGCGTGGATCGCCGCCTCGCAACCCCCGGGTACGCCCACTCCCAACTGTCTGGGGCACAGGTACGGTGTAATCCTCGGAATGGCGTGTGCGTTGGCGCATTTTGAGGCCAATCTGCGCCGTACGTATCCAATTGCTATCGGTCTCAGGCCGCCAGAATTTTTACGCAAAGCAAAGAGCGTGCCACCGAACAGGACGGAGCGCATCTCCTGCGGGCAGGTGCCGGCGAGTAAAAGATTGACGAGCGCCGTCAGCGCCCCAAGCAAACCGGGCCCCGCATCCAGATCGCCCGTTAGTTCCGTCACGTGTTGGGGTCTTAGGCCGTCCGGACCCCCTGATGAACCCATCGGGAAGGAGCGAAGCATAGTCCGTATTTCCGTCTCGGTGGTCTGGAGAGGCGTCGAGGTCGGGCAGAGGGTGACTGGACGGTCGAGCGGTGGAGCCGGATGTTTCTGACGCAGAAGCTCCAATGTTTCCTCGTTGATGGGTGCAGGAACGTCATCTGAGCAGATTATTCGGGCCGCCGCAGTGATGTTTCCGTCCTCCAGCTTTGCGGCTACCGCCGCAGCCAACGCCTCACCCGAGTTCAAGGTCGAAGGCTTGCGCTGATTGGAGGTTTCCTCGGGCGGCGAGGAGAGGGTCTCATCTATGCTTAGCCATCTGTCGTGGAAGCAGTCGACGCGTCTTTTGACCTGCTGTGTGAGGTTGCGGCGCCGGCCACCTCTCAATGGCACCTCCAAAATCCCAGCTCCGAAAACTAGTAGGCGTCGCCAATTATCAAGTTTCTGTGGGTCCAGTAGGATGGATTCGATGATTTATTATTATTATTATTATTATTATTATTATTATTATTATTATTATTATTATTATTATTATTATTATGTGCTTCTGCTGTATAAATGTATGTAAGGCGCCCTGCGTGGCTGCCGTTTCTACTATATGTATGCTCACTGTACAGCGCAGTGCGGTTAGCAGGTGCTTAAACAAAGGAAAGATTATTATTATTATTATTATTATTATTATTTTTTTTTTTTAGTCCCGAGGTAAACATAATCCCTCGGGCGTCACAAATAATAATAATAATAATAATAATATTATTATTATTATTATTATTATTATTATTATTATTATTATTATTATACATTAATATTCTTTAATTGAAAAACCAAAAGTGAATTGCACATTGGTGAACAAGTTGAGAGATAATATAAAACATGGAAGTAATCCGATAATAAAATTTGGAAAAGAGAGTAAAAATGTTATGAGTTAAAAAATAATATTAATTATATTACATCAAAAGCATCATAGTAATGACAATGACAATGACAATGACAATGACAAACTCGTTTATTGTAACCAATAATCACAATGTAAAGTGCATACAATTATACTTTCATAGCAAGCTGGTGACAAAAGGATGTCCCAAAAGGGAAAAGCTCCCGCTACCAGGTACACCTATCTGCAAAGCTAATATACAATGGCGCGAAACAAAACCAACTTGTAAATCTAAATTATTTTGCATATACATAGCAGAATAAAGTCTTAACTAACATTGCCACACTTGGAGATATTAAGAACTAAATAATCTGAAAAGAGAAGCTAAATGGAAGCCCAGGGCATACAAAAGGAAATCTGTCATTTTTTTAAAGGTAAACAGACTGAGGGAGAGATTTTAAAAGAAATTGAAAAGTTTTACTACTTAAACAACATCAAGAAGCATCCTAATAATAAAGGAATTTCTAACCAAATTATCAGTATTATCAATATTATCATATTGTCACATCACATTCTTTAATATTATAACAGTGCTATAGAAGTTATAGACTAGACTGGATTAAGCATACTTGTCTTATATTATCATCTCACATTAAGCATACTTGTCTTATATTATCATCTCACATTAAGCATACTTGTCTTATATTATCATCTCACATTAAGCATACTTGTCTTATATTATCATCTCACATTAAGCATACTTGTCTTATGTTATTATCTCACATTCTTTACTACCGGAGCATGATGTTCACAGCCAGTTGTGCTTTCTGAATTCAGTTTATGAACAACAAAGTGTAATCACTAATATTATCTACAAGTCAGAGAAGTTTCGTTTAACACAAGCAGCCATACGGACAAGCTGTCTATCTCGTCCATATGGCTGCTTGTGTTAAAAGTAATATTCCAGTAATATTCAGATCAGCATGGAAACCTTTAAAACTGAACTTTTCTTAAATCAAAACTGCCACCTTGAATCACAATTTACCTGTCGATATTTACACCTGGCATGAAGACCGGGCTGACTTCTTTGTAGGGAGGATAAACATTTGGAGGCAGATTTGGAATCTACAAGCAAAAAATTGCTTATTTATTTTATCAGGAACACAACTTTTATTGACAGGTATATATATATCAGCTTTATTAGCATTCCCTGTCTTGGTAATTCAATGATAGGATTATATCAATAACTCTCACATCCAAATCATCTAACTTATTTATGACTAATACCAAAACCCTAACACCATGATCTCATGCACCATCTCAATTGCTTTCTTGTGTATCAATACAAACACCACTATGCACTAAAGATTAAAATACCAGCACCTTCGCTCACATCCAGTCTCAGAAAATCTGTAACCATCACAGAACTGACTAAATTACAGATAATCGAAATCTGGGACATCCAATACAAAATGTTACTGTCAGTTCATATAGCACCTCTAAAGAGAAACCAGGCAGAGCTAATTAAATCAACACAGCTCTTACCTAAAGAAACACACCACAGCCAAATTCATAATTACAAAACACGCTAAAATTAAATTGGGTTAATGAGCAAAAGCTTTTTTTAAATACTGCACAGTAACACAAATAAACACACAAGACTCTTGTAAAGCAGCTTTCATTGCATAAACTAACAGGCAATACATCAGTGTATTGATACATACATATATATAAATAGGACCCAACCACAACTTCACACAATAGAAGCCATTACACATTACACCATTCACACTTAAATAAAACATTGGCTCAAACCTTCAGATCAGAAGTAGGTGCATGCTGCCTTGTCTGTGGGCCTAACTCTGGATTCCTGTAGCCATGAGGTCCTCCGTGGTCCTGTGGCTTCAATGCGTACTGGCTGAGATCCAGTGCACATTGGTCCCTCGAACGATCATGGCCATAAGGCTCACTTGGATGGTAGTAATGCCTGCTCTGGTTTCTATTCTGTTTATATTGATGCCCCCTATCAAAGTTCTCCCTCTGGTAATAATGCCCCAACTGAGGGACAGGTCGCGACTCCCTTGACCTGTAATAATCCCTGGATGGATCGGTTGCCTCAGGCACGAACAACTGGGGACTGTTTTTTCGATAAAACCCCACAGGTGAGCGAACTGGGGCCACAAGTTCATCATCTTGGTAGTATGTACGTGGTGGATGTCCTCCAAGCGGAGGCAAATTTTCTTGGTGATAGTATTCCAGACTTTGATCCAAGGCCTCATGGCCAACATAAGGATTCTGTGTAGGTGGGATGGAGTAATCGTGTAGACTTCGCTGTGGAGGGACATGATAGAGCGCATCACGTGACACAACGTAGTCATCTCTGCCGGTTGAGATGTGAGCTTGGCCAGCAGGCTGGCTACGATGATCCTCAAAGGATTGATCATTGCTGCTGCTGT
Organism: Allolobophora icterica; assembly: GCA_963556255.1. Classification (NCBI taxonomy): domain Eukaryota; kingdom Metazoa; phylum Annelida; class Clitellata; order Crassiclitellata; family Lumbricidae; genus Allolobophora; species Allolobophora icterica. Next base: position 35,103,439 of record OY744608.1, on the reverse strand, counting down.
AAGCCGCTCTGGGCATTGGTGTTTTTAGGTATCCCTGAGGATCTCGAGAAAAGGCTCTCTGCTGTTGTGGTACTGCTGTTATCATATAGTCCTCCTTGTTTAACTGTGAAATGCCTCCCTCAATCTGCCTCCCCTGTTCCTGATACTGACTGTACTTTAAACTACAAACACAATCCAGATACCAATCAACAGAAAATCTGCAATCAAATCAAAAAATCAATCACAATTTACAAGGCATGCATATTAGCATAACTTTGGTTGGCCAGTCAATTCGCAACTAAATGGATTTAGTTCCAACTCCAAAGCTACAAATCATAATGCCAAATTGATAACTTAGGAAAAAGGCTAGAATGCAGAAGACACTATACCATGATTTAACATAGGATTTGACAACTACTATGATAAAGAAGCCCAAAACGAAAGCAGTCATCTGTCAGCAAAATATATTTTTATAGGACTCGTTTTTTATGTAGGTTTAGTGTATATGTCACACAAATGGGCATAACTTTGAGTGATCATATCTAAGCAATACAAAGAATTTAATAGCAGCTTTGTTCACAATTCATTTATAAACAAATTTCATGTTTAAATTTTAACTCTATCATTCTATGGAATCCAAGGCCTAATCATGTATAATATTATTATCTGGTTAATAATATCTCATCTACCTTTGAAGAAAGAGTTAAAATTTCAGTCTTCAAAAGGCAGGTGAGATATTATCAACCAGATAATTATGTTATACATGACTAGGCCTTGGACTGCACAGAATGACTAAAAATGAATTGAATCGTAAAGTATAACTCACGGATGACTAGACTGCAACAGCGGATCTTTCTGCTGTTCAGAAGATGGTAAATCCTTAGCTCGAGGCACTTCAGCTTTGGCGTATTGGCCAGTAACTTCTATGTGACCAGACCTTTCGTGTTCATCAACAGGTTTCTTGTTTTTACCAAACCTAAAACCCCAGAGAAAGATCCACCATAAAACATATACAACATCACATGAGACCTTTCAATACTGAAAGTTGTAGCATTTGTGAAGGCCACAAAACATATCAAAAGATATTGCTAAGAATGTTCAGAAAAGGATGCAACAGGATCTGCACAATCGCCAAAAACGCGGCTATTGCTCGATCTTGTAAATGAGAAACAGAGTGAGATAAAAATGTTAAATCAGATTCAGAACTCGTTGATATGACTGTATTAGTCACTAAAATTCTAAATGGACAAAATTATTTGAACCAAATAGTTTTAGCCACTAAACAGCAGAAACAAAAAAGAATTTAAATAAATCACAACTTATTAATGCATAACAGAACAGCTTTCTCACCTGAAAAACCACCCAAACTTTTTTCCAGACCCTCGCTCAGTATCTTTCTTGCTCCTGTTCTTCTTGTCTTCTATCATTCTCAACTTCTCGGTCCTCTGAACTGGAGCAGGGTACTTGACTGAAAAGGCAAATGAAAATGTAAAGCTCAAACACACAAACAGAATAGAATTCAACACTATAAAAAGCCAAAACTCAAACTGGAGGGCATTGAATTGCATGGTCAACACACATTGCATTGCATTAGTTACAGTAACTAGTTTTGACCTTCTATGTAATTTCAGCAGATTGTTTTTTTGGCAGAATTTACTCAGCAACTTCTAATACGTTGAAGGTTTCTGTTACTTTGTTTGCGTATCAGACTTATTCTTCGTTTCTGTTGCAGTGTTTCCATGCTTCGACGGTATTTTCTTTAAATATCGTTTTGACCTATGTGACTGCATGAGGAGAGATGGGCTTCCTAATGTGTGGTCGAGTCATGGGGCTTAGATCTCGTATGCCATCTGCAGTTAGGTAACTTTTATCTTGGAGTAGGAGGATGGCGTCGGTCAACATTGGTCATTTTTGGCACTTCGATCCACCAACCGGCAGGTGACGAATATCTGGCAGCTCAAGGGATAACCAGATGTGTATCACCTTAAACCACTGGGCGGCGGTGCTATTGTGTGCTACCACCTGTCGTTGCTCCACTCTATCAGTGCAGCTTGGCCACACACTCTGAACCTTATGCTGTCTGTCAACTATTAATGGGAATCCATTGGTTGGGTTACAGTGTGTGCATGCGTTCGCCACTATTTAAGCTTCTAGATTTCTCTGCACTGTTTTGCTTACTGTTGAGATTCCTGTTATTAATAACATTTAACATCATAGCATCTACAGTTTTTTCGTGGAATGGTGCTATATAAATTTCAAATTACAGTTACAAAATTAAAATTGAACTACTTAGGTTTATAGGAAAACCAAGGTATGCAACATGGTGGCTGACTGGTTAAGAGCTTAATCTGTAATACAGCAAAGGCTTGGGCTTTCTGCAAGATAGTCTGATGATGTTATTAGCATATGAATTTGCTCTTGAGCTAAGGTTTAATTGCTGTCGCAAATGGTCAATGATTCAATTACATTAGTGAAATAGTGAGAGTATAAAACAGTCAAGAAAAGTAGAAAAATTCTGACCTGTTCGAGTGATCATGTTTGCAGATGGTTCATTATATGACTTGTCAATCACTGCGGCTCGAAAGCTCTGATTGAAGTCTCTTTGCTTGTTGAAAGGAGCAACAGGGAAATCCACATCATCATCAAAACTGGCTTCAACAGCCGATTTTGCCAAGTTTCGTCTCAAGTCATCCATTGAAATTGACTTCCGTGACTTTTGGAGGCTAGAAGCAGGACCTGTTTGTTTTCCACCTAAGTGAGATCAATTCCTAATTCAATGAAGTGAATATGAAGATAACTGCTAAGCAAAGCCGGTAACATAAGTGTACTCTCTCTCGATACTCGGCCTTCAGCTCTACCTGCTGCACCCTTGGTTATTGAACTATGCATGTCTGAACAGGCAACCTTTGGCTTAGGGGATGTGCATTGTGTATAGAGCAATTGGATTAACTAACCTAAAGGGTGTTTGATTCTCCTACAGGGCAAAGATCATCTGAATAATTCTACTACCGGGTAGTTACAATAATTATAAGCAAATCAATTTGCACATTATACACAAGTCAGGTACTACTTGCTGCATGCACCAGCTGAACTGCAAATTAGTTTCACAACTAAGAATTACAACCATATTCTAAAAATACCTCTGTAATCAACAGTGCTTCAAGAATTATGTTACAAGGCAAGCCTCTATCTACCTTAACCAGATATAGCATATCAACAGCCTAAATTATGCATATAAAATCCCTGATGAACTACCTAACTAGACCTAATTAGTTCCATACTTTTTAATTTAACCAAAGTTATTAATCCTGCATGTTTATTTTTCAAACTGTAAATTACCAGTAGTCCAGGCATCATGCTCAGACACATCTGATAATGTTAGAAGCTTACTTTGGTCTAAAAAACACAGATTTTATTTATAGCTGATGACTGACATCCGTTAACCCACAATAACGAAACAGTAAATGCCATTCACTGCAAACATCGAATCCAAAGAATCATTACAACAGTCAGAGTAAAGCTTTGATTTGAAGAACATATGAAATTACCATACCTCCCACTAATAGTTTCTACAATGAAAATTATGAGTTGAGTGAGCTTTTGTTAATTAACAAGGTATTTTTCATATGAAATAAAGGCATACCAGTACGCAACTCAGGAGTAAAGTCATCTTCGTCAATTCCCGTTCGATTTAAGTTTGAACACAAGCTTCCAAATCCATTACGGTTGTATGAACCAGCCAACCCATTCCTGTCAAAAACAACACCATTGTCATCATCAATACAAGCCATCATCAACGTCGTAATCCATCATAATCATCAATATCATGAACACCAACACCATCAGGAACAACAACCATTTTAGTAGGGAATGTATGATCAGGAGCAAGATACATCATAATCTTGAACAATATCACTAACTCACTATCAAATATTATCATAAGGTTTTGTCATCATGATTGCCAATGTCACTATTGTCCAGAAATCATAAATAGCCTCAATCCTTTATGTTGCTAAAGATTATAAATAGCCTCAATCATTTATTGTTTTTACAGATTAATAAAGCGCCTCTCATGGTACAGACTAATCAGAGGCCCTCCCAGTGTGAAGAACCTCACGAAAAAGAGAAGTCTTAAGACAGCGAGCAGAAACAGCAATGTCTCCGACAAAATAGTAGAACGAGTCAGAGGGAAGATCATTCCCGAGCAAAGGACCAACAGATGCAAAGGCTCGATGCTGGGCACTAGCCATCCAAGTCTGAGGTACAAACAGGTCTTCAAAAACACTCTGGATATAAGAAAAAGAACTTTAAATTGAATATGGTCAGTAAGGGGAAGCCAGTGTAGCTGCTCAGTCATGAAAGTCGAAATAGGCAAGTAGCGTGGAAGGCGGGCGATGAGGCGGGCAGCTCATTAAGCACTGACTGAAGTGGAGACAAACAAGGAAGACCAATAAGTAGAGAGGTACAATAAACAATGTGTGAGCAAATGAAAGCGTGAACCATTGTGGAAAAGGTAGAAGGTAGACACTATATGAGGTTTGTTACCTCTGACTCTCAAAGATGTCTTCCGTGGTGGTATCAATTTCATCATGGGTTTTTTCTTCCTCCTGTTCCTCCTCCAGCTCATCCTCCTCATCTGCTTTGTCACTGTTAGAACTGGTGGAGTGCGGAAAGAATCCCAAGGTGGAAACAGGACGAGGAACAGCAGGCTTATGATTAACCTGAATCTGAAATTGCAAACAAATGGAAATACTTCCGTGAAATCAAATAATTAAATGCTGTGTTGGTTTCGTTCTTGCATTTTGTGTGTGAACTTAAAACCCATAGGTTTTAAATTTTTAATAGAGGCTTATGTGACCAATCAATACATCATACTCAACCTGTTAAAAGCAATGCCTACAGTCTTCCCATTGGCTGAAAGTTCATGCGTGCATCATGTAAATCTTAAGGTATCAAGTTCATATGCCCTATGCAAGTAAAAACATATTCTAGCATTCTTGTGGTTCTTTCCATATGTGAAGAACATGTAAAGACACCGAAGAACAAGAAAACACAGTCAGCAACATACCTGTTGACTGGCAGGACCACTGTCACCAGCTCGCCTGACAAGTAGCTCAATCGTGCTGCCTCTCAGGGAACTACGAAGCATCCGAACGGCCTCGGCCTTTGACTTATTCGAAAGTGAAATTCCATTGATCTAGAAAACAATCCACCCTAACTTAGGCTCGTCTTGACCTCCGCTGACCCCTGTTGATACATTACAAGGGATCAAACTAAAAATGTTGTACCAAATTAACCCAATTCTGAAAGCCAATCCAAATCATAGCAGCATTATATGAAAACAGATTTCTCACATTTCTTCTAAAGTTTTTCAAATTTTGAATTTTAATGACCTTATTTATTTTGTTACAAAGTTTTGGAACTATTATGTCATTCTTTATAGACCTTCTTGATATTACACAGCTTGGCAGGGCGTGACCCAGAGTTGACGCACAATTTGGCAGGCTAGCTAGACATAGCCATCACATTGGTGGTAAACCTAGGTTTGGACATATATCCCATCTTAAGTGGGAGGAACTGCACAAATTACCTAAGCAAAACCACATTCAGTTTAAGGTCTAACTGCACAAGTGCAACTGTCCTCCATCTTAACTTAGGGATGTCTCTTGGTCTCTTCCATCCCTGACCTCAGATATCTTTGTCATGCTATGCAAGATAAGTAAGTAAGTAAGTATATTCTCAAAACCCTAAGTGCATAGGAGGACTGCCTTGCCTTAATGGTCAGGTGTTTGACATGACTCAAGAACCCAAATTTCTCATTAAGGTCGACACCAGGTGTCCTGCCAAACTGAATTCCTGAGGCTCCGTAAAAAATTTCCTGTTGTCGGCCCATCTTTTTGGAATAAGATGCCCTGCAACGTGCATTTGAGGTGCATTTCTCTCTTTCTTTTCTCCTTTCTGTAAGCGCTTGAAAAGCATTCCATTTTATTGCGATTTTGTGTTTTCAGGTCACGAACAACTCTGATGAGTTTTTCTTGATGTGGCACTATATAAATTTGCAATTGCAATTACAAGAAAGCAATGAACAACCAAGACCTATGGACTCCATTTAGTCACGGAACATCCAACTAATGCCAGCAGAGTGCATAAACTCACTGACAATGATACAGACTAACCAGTAACAATGGATTTTACAGGAGACCATATCATATCTGCATTGAAATCATGACTACTAAAATCCAAATGAAAACGCAAAGTATATCACCCGACAAAAGATTCATGTCTCTAACTGGAATGCAGCAGCAGCAGCAGCAGCAAACTTAAGATAAGAAGGTCTCAGATTATTTTATGCATCAGGTTTCATTAAAATGAAAAGCAGAAGAAAAGAAAACCTCAAGAAGGACATCTCCTGGCTTCAGTCGACCATCTTCAACAGCTGCACCCTCAGAAAAAATTGACTTGACATAAATTGGGCAATAGCCATCGTCTAGGAAGCCACGCGTAGTCACGGAGAAACCCAAACCCTGTGCACCTAGCAAACATAAATTAAAATAAATTAAAGAAATAGAGTCAAACAATAGGCATATAAATGCTGAACAACATGAATAAACACATTTAAATATCAATTGTGTTTCTGGGTGGCTGTTTGGCGTTGCTGGTAAGTCACTGGCAAGTATGGTGAAGTTCAGAATCATCGAGATAGGTTAATGCTTTTACATGTGACCGACTGTATGTGAAATACCAAGCCACCCTGCACCCAACTCAGCCTTCAAACATCCGAGGCTTTGTAGATGAATACCAACATAAGCAGGGTAGTCAGAATAGATGTTCTATCATGGGAATACTGTGGTCACGTTTGGATCTCAGATATGTGACCATTCGACCTTAGGACTGTGCTTCTAAGGATGTTTCTAAACACGTGGAGGTGTAAACAAGTGTGCTAACTGTACCTTAATGTTATGACTGGTAATAATGCATTTGTCACTGTAACACAAAAATGTATAGTTTTGCTGTTCTGAGGAAATATTCAGAGTCACCCCTATACTATTTAGGAATAGCCAAACACGGTTTAAGACAAACGACGCAGTCGACTACCAAGCTTTGTGCCAATGCCTCCAGGACTTTTAACTTAGAAAACAATAGCAAGAACAACATAAAGCCATTAACCCTTTAACGACCACAGAAAATTTTCACCTACCCCCTCACCACTGCACATTTTTTTAGCAAAAAACGGCCATTCTTTAGCATTTTATCTCCTCTTTCCATGACTATGTCCAGGTTTTGGAAAAAAATTTGAGGTACCCAAATTTACTCCAAACCGTACCCCTTCCCAAAATCGGATATATTTTCATGTTCATGTCTGCAACAAATTTTTCAGTGACAACATATGTTATGTGAGCACAATGAATGTGCAGAAATTGTTCCCAGACAGCATGTAAACAGAATTTTTTTAATATTTAACAAATGAAAGATATATAAATTTTTAGTATTTATACCATAGTCGTGCAAACTGAGGAAAATTAAGCAAAACAGCATAAAAGTAAAAAAACTTACAACCTGTCATATCTTAGTCAGTGGTTGACATATAGGCATAAAGTAAACACCATTCTTTAGCATTTTATCACCTCTTTCCATCCCTTTGTCAACGTTTTGGAAAAAATTTTAAGTACCCAAAATTACCTCATAAACTATATCGACCATCAAACAACACGAGGCTACGATATGACAAGACCCGCCTACTGTGGGTTGGTACCGACCGGTCATACACTAGTGCTGCAGGTTGCTACACTGTGGTCGTTAAAAGGTTAAACATTTCGGGTACGTTTCAACTTGTACGCTGACAATTTCCATTATAAAACTTTAGAATGTACCAGTGACCTACCAAGCCATTTGAAGCAGTAAACAAAAACATTTCCCAATTACCTTTAACAAGTTCAATTGCAATTGTCTGCATTGTCAGTCGTGAGGTAGTTTTTGATGATAACTGAGTTTTAGGGTTTCGTGCAGGAACAGCAGGAGGAATCTTTCTTGGGCTTTCAGAGCGCTGAATCACTTCAGATGCTTTTACTGAACCTATACGACCTACAAATACAAGCAGTAAATTTAAACAGGTATTAATATTTGCAAATATACCCTGTAAATAAAAATTTATCCATATCTAGAATCCAAAATTGATAAAAAAAACTGTAATAAACAAGATAACACTCTGTGAAGTAAACGATTCATCAACAAAATGCAAACTTACTCTTTCAAAATAAAAATAAATTTTTGTATTTACAAACAGAAACCTCAGACCAATCCATACCCTTAGCTCAAATCATGTCCACAAGCCAAATTCTGTTCAAAAGGCCATATTTGGCACATAGTGTGCTACACGCAAGTACAACTTCAGATGCAAAAGTTTTCTATTTTTTATTATCAGAAACAGGCATATAAAAACAACTCAGGAAGTGGCATATGAAATGTCAAATAATCAATGTTTATTAAGACAAACTGACCATTGGCCGAATGGCCAGATATCACTTCAGGTGGATCAACTCGTCTCAGTAATTTAATCCTCAACTCAGGCGCCAGAAAAGATGAACGGAATATGTCCTGAGCTCTGCATAACAAGAACACGAAATACAATACCACTTTAGATTGATTTATGAGCTTTTAAAGTTGATCATGCCAACAAACTATACAAATAGTTATTCTATTGTAACCATTGGCTCAAATGTTCACTTTATTTAATCATTAAATAAAACCATAATAAAAGTCAATCGAATTATGTTTATACATCTTTATCACTGAAGATTTTATATTCAATTTAAGTCACTCTGAGGTGGTATATTTAAAAGGAAAAGTTGCCACAAGGCAATTTCAAACTACAGGATAAGTTATTCTGTTCAACGTGATTTAAAGGACAGTTGCTCAAAGATGATTTATAGTATTTTAAGAAGGTAAATAAACTTCATGCCTGAAAAGGTAATAAGTCAAAAACTTACATACCTAGTACCTATTCTACGTAATATAATGGGATGATGAAGTAGCCGTTTTGGTTAGAGAGCGCTCTGCCTGTAATGCAGAGTATGAGTTTGAGCTCCATTGAGATGGTTACTGTGTAAGGACATGGAGCAAGACCTTCACTCAAAATTGCTCAGTCCCAATAATGTTTGTCACATGGGTTGTGTGGGCACTCCTGAATTTTGAAAGAAGGCAATATCAAATGAAGTTTCATTGTATTGTATCATTTTATACTTCTAGAGTGACTTTGCTGAGAAAGTGAAACTTGTTGGACAAAAGTTTATACATGTATTACCATTTTTCTGGGCATTTGGGGACAGAAGAAATGATTTCAAAATCAAGGACATCATTTAAAATTAGGACAAACACTAACAACAATAAATATAAAATTTGTGCTTCTGTTTGCTGGTATAAATATAAATATTAGTTTAGTTTTAGTTTAAGAATATATTACTTTTGATTTTTTCTCATTTGCTGGTGAGATCTTTTAATATGTACTAATTTAAAGTGAAATGCAAAAATGAATCTATATATCCGTTTCTGCCTGTGAATCTTGGTTGCCCTATTTAGCGGGAAACTATCCCTTTGGGGCATCCTTTTAAGACGCCCAGATTATAAAATTTTGACAGTTTCATTTGTACTATTTTGGGTTGTTTTAATAAACGGATTTTCATTTGATTTGATTTGATTTGATAATAATCAAAGTGGACGAAAGTGTTGACAATGCCCAACATTTCTTGGACCAATCTAATTGGTTCTTAATAATCTGAAACTCCTGAGGGAATGCAACTATTTGTTTCTACTCATTTCTCATACATTTGACTAACAAAAGGGAAACCATTCCTTCAAAGTCAAATATTGAAAGTAAGCCAGGTATTACGTTGTCTCAAATAAATGCCAAGTTATTTAACCACTAGCATTAGTAAACTATATTTAAAAAAACTCAAAATACCAGGGCTCAACGGGATGGATGAATACTGTCAGCGGGCTGGGTTGTGGCCCATTGGACATACATAAGACAAATCTGACTAACGCTATACAGAATAAACCAATTTACTGGCATCCACCACAGCATATTAAAAACAAAAAATACAAGTTTTAAGTTTCCCTCATGTAATTTTCATCATGTCACTCACTTGGAAAACTCAACTCCAGAGAGATTCTGAAAGTTGATCTCCGTTATTCTGTCATGCTTATGCAACCGACCATCCCGATCTGCTCGTCCACCGGGTTCAACTTTCTCAATCAACAATCCCAGATTTCTGTCGTAGAGATCAACAAACAAACTCTAGAAATCTTCCCGCAGCAGAGGTGTATATAGCTATTATTATTTATATGTACTACAATGTATGATGCTTTGGAGACTTCTATCTGCGCAATCCACATAATTTAAGACAAGAGCGACATGGGTATAGTATTAGGAGATGCAGACCTCAATAAATGCATCAGAAACTCTTGATGCACTATTGAGATCTGCATCTCCTAATTTCGGAGCCGCATCAAGTACTGCATATATACCAGAGGTATATCAGAATGAGGTGATATTCAAATGCCATCCTAAATCTCAGATCCTTTTCTCAAAGTGAGCTATATCAGAATGTCTGTTATAAGGAAGCATGTTATCATTATATTATATTACAATTATTTATTATTATTATGCATCTATTAAGCACCACTATCTAATGACCAAGCATCAATCGATGGTACTGAGCAATTGGGAGTGAAGGACTTGCTCAAGGTCCATACACAGTAACCATCTCAGAGGAAGCTCAAACCATACTTTGTGTGTTACAAGGCAAGCGCTCTAACTAATCGGTTACTGTGTTCCACAGTGTATAAGTACTGCAACCTTGGTGGCCTTTGATTTAGAGTCCTTGGGCCTGGAATTTGGTACGTCTCTCCAAAGGTCATAAATGTCAATCTGGGAACTCTTCTAAAGAATGGGAAACGAAGATGAATCCAGTAATTAGTTTCCTTATAGATCAGCAAAATTCATGATTCCGTGACTTACGCATGACTCTTTTTTGCAATAAATTGGCAGCGTATAGAAGACAGTACTTCAAGCACTCAACTGCAACCACTCAATTTGGCTCAAATGTTCATTTGAATTAATCATAAACCAAAAATATAATTAAATCAATTCACATTTGGCGCAGCTCATATCGCTAGAATTTTCCACAGCTGCTTAGTCAAGCCAAATTATATTGTCACATGACTTATTTGGGATGTATTTGGTACTAAAAGTGGATTGTTTAGTGTAAATCGTTCAAGTTTATGACAGGTACTTCCTAAATGTAGACTTCTTACAATAAAATTAAATAGCATTTTATAAAATCATTTTAATATGATACTTATGTCATGTTACTGTCACTAAAAGCCAGTTAGAAAGTTGAGTGACATAAGAAGCCTAATGCATATCAATAAGTGGCCGGTAAAGTTGAGATATGAGCATTTTAGTGTGATGGGCTGTATCTTGAACCCCATAAATTAGAATATTTTACATGAATATTTTACATATTTTACATCTGTCATCATACCTGTTAGTACTATCAAAGTCTGGAACAACATGAATGCCAAGGGCTTCACTGGATTTTGGCAAAACTATTATCAGTTCACTTTCCCTGTTCAATAGAACAAACAAACTGTCAATCATCATGTCTCTTGAGGTAAAGCAAGTAAGCAAATAATACCCTATACATTACATACACACAGTTATCAAAAAGAACTATCTATTACAATAGTTCTTAATGTTACACAAGGCAAGGAAAGGCAAGACCAAATGCAAATCTATAGTAAATATAAAATGTTTATTCAAAGCATTTGCATACTGCGTTTCAACATGCCTATCCATACTCAGTAGCTCCCAGTCCAGCCTATGAGAAATAAAACAGTTTTCAAGTGTAGACAAAAAGGATCCCGTAGCCATAACCTACACGGCCAGAAGAACACACAGATACATAGCTATCTTATATGACCCTACCATAGTAGCTATGTGCAGATCTAACTTACCGGTAATAGCATATGAATCATAAATAAGAGGATTTGAAGGGCCTTTTGCTCTTCACTTAACTGTTTATTTGTTTGTTCCTTTTCATTTGAAGCTGTTCTAACATCCATTATGCCGACTGCTTGCTCTTCACCGGACATTTTTCCAGTACTGACCAAATTATGGCCATTCTTCAGCCCTGATGAGGATGTGCTACCCAAAGGATCTTTGCGACTGTTTGGGCTCTGCAAATCACACAAAATTTCTCTATTAATGTCTTTACTGGCTACTGCAAAGATCAAATAAAATATTCTAAACAGGCAAAAGGTTAAACATTAAAAGACATTCTTGTGTCACTTCAGCAGCTACAGATCATAAAACAATCACTAGACATGTCTGTTCCCTACCACGAAGAGGTACTTGACCAAAACTCTTACCAGATGAACAACATCATTCAAAAAGCCATAAATACAAGCACTAGCACGATGCAACAACCCTCATAACCATTTTCAGACCATAAAACACAGAGAATGCCACAACTCTTGACCTTTGTTAGATGCTCTCCCCCCCCCCATCCCCCATCCAATATAAATCCATCATAGCACATTCCCTTTGTCCCTGGTTGTTTTCCTCTTTCCTATCCCTAACACCAAGGATACTTTTATTACAGGATTGGTTACTCATGAAAATAATGTGTATACCCATTTCACTCTTATCCATAGAGGTCGCCCCACTTTAAATCTTGTTTTTAACAATTAATATGGTGTTTCAAATCTCCATAGACAATTTTTACTTCGCAAACATAATTTTTAATCGATCTGCCTTCATAAATGTAATTAACTGAATGCATTTGTTATGTAAATAAGACACGATATTTTTCTGACCTGATTATCGCTTAAAAACTAGTCACACGTCGTTATACAATTAGTTTCCAGTCCTTTGTATAAAAGGTCCTTGCCCTAACACCAACTAGGATCATCATCAAAGAGATTTATGCAGCAACAAGCCCTAATAATTCTAGATAAACCATGCAAGAATTTCATATATTCTAAACATGCAAGATACATGGCTTTAAAGGATGGGCTTAGAAGACCCACCCTAACACCTTTTGAGACAAAGCCACAGGGTGGGTCTTACAAGTTTCTCATATGACACAGGGTCTGGGTCTTGTTAACTCACTTTGCAGACAGTCCCATATATCGGAAACTCCACCGGGGCCACTCCAGAAGCATTTGTGCTGGAGGAATCAAACACAGAGTTGCCGCTGATGCACAGCACTGGTTCGCTGCCTCTTCTCACCCGTAATCCAGATTCTGAAATTCAACAGTTTAATCAGGTCTAATACACTGGTGTCTGATGGATGATGTGCTAGATACAAACATTTAATGCAGGTTGCATAAACTAAGTGAAGACAATGTCTCCTTTGCAAGAAAATAGTACAAAATCCTTTGCCATGTTTATTACATTAGGCCAAAAAAAAATAATGGTGTGTTTCCGGTAACGCGACCGAGTCACTTTTTTGGCGCGACTCGGATAATTTTGGGAAAAAATTTTTGTCCCGTAACCCACAGCGTGTCAGAGTTGCAGATTTCCGACAATTGAAAACATTGCAGAATTGCGACATTATAGCTGTGCTCACTAAAGCAGATGGCTTTGGGAAATCAGCGGTCTTTCTATGTAAATAAGTGCACCGTTAATTAGAGCAATGAATTGGCTGTAAGTTCCCACGGTCAGTTTTTACAAAAGTGGGAGGGTCGGGGAGATAATAGATCCGAAAGTCGGCGATTTTCCCACGGTTTCTCGCCAGCGTTATTTCACTAATCCGATCGTCGTACGTATTCAATCTTTCAGCAAATTCTACGATTATCCTAGGTACCAAAGTAGGCCTACAAGTAAAGCTTCCTTTGTAGAAACCAGCCTCAAGGTCAGCCTCAGCCTCCTAAGCAAACAGCAACATCTACGATTATCGTACGTACCAAAGTAGGCCTACAAGTAAAGCTTCCTTTATAGAAACCAGCCTCAAGGTCAGCCTCAGCCTCCTAAGCAACCAGTCTACTTAGCAACCAACCTCCGTAGCATTTAACCTTAACCATCCTTCTTGGCAACCAAATTTCGTAGCAAACAGCCTCAATGTCAGCCTCTTTAGCACTCAGTTTCAGAGTCAGACTCAGGCCGAGTCTTTAGCAACCAGCCTCTTTAGCAACCATCCTTAACAGCCAGCCTCCTTCGCAGCGAGTGTTCTTAGCAACCGTCCTCCTTAGCAACCGCCATCTTTAGCAACAACTTTCTTATCAACAGCACTCCTTTGCAACCAGCCTCCTTGAATATCGATCTCTAAAGCACCCCTCGGACACGGTTTGGGTCCGCTACTCCGGGTCCGCTATACATGCCCTATATACATACCTACATACATACCGAGATACATACATGCATACATACATACATGCATGCATACATACATAGAGTATGCATGCATACATACATACACACATACAGAGATACATACAGAGATACATACATACATAGAGTATGCATGCATACATCCATACATGCACACAAGTATGCATACAAACATACATACGTACACATGTATGCATGGATATATACATGCATGCAAGTATGCATACATACATACATTCATACTCTGTATATGTGTATGCATGTATGTAGGCATGCATACTCTATGTATGTATGCGCATGTATGTATGTATGTATGTATATAGCGGACCCCGGAATAGCAGACCCCCGAAATAGCATTGTATAAAAATATTTTACCAAAAAAAAAATATTTTCCTACCTACCTACCCAGTTTTTTAAAACTCTGTTAAAGGAAACACACCATTATTTTTTTTTGGCCTTAAGACATTGTTGTAAGGGTGCTGTACTCAAGAAAGCAGATGTCAATGGATGAAATTCCTTGAAAGGCTGACCACAGTTGATGGCATCAGATCTGTGCTTGTGAATCGTAATTTAATCAATCATTCAGTAATTACAGCATAACCACCATAACCATAAATTTTATTACTTTTTGTAACATGTAAAATAGAACAATAAGATCATCTACTAGTATTAAATATAGAAAGCAAAGGGAAAGAAACCCTTAAGGGACCTGGGTCCCATTGACAGGGTTACCCTTGTACATAGAATGATAGTAGCTGGCTATATGATGTAATTATTAAGAATATAGGGTCTTAACCAGTTAACTAAGAATCAAAATTCAATTACATTGAACGTCAGCAGCATACATGATATGCACACAAGGTAGTTACGAATTAATACAAGGAACATGGAGAGGGCCAGGGATCAACGGCAAATAAATAATCACAGAGTTTATGTTTGAAAATGGCATCTCTTGAGATATTTATATATACTCAGAATCACTCAGCTCAGCTCTCACGTATAAGAATAGGTGGTGGTGGTAGTTGGTTGTGGCAGTGATAAGGACCATGATTATGATAAAGATGATAAATATGACGGAGAAGAAGATGATTTATATTATGAAGAGGACGACAAGTAGGACCAAGAGAGTAGTGGACATGGAGTCAACAGAGCAATGCTAATAATGCACAAGTCATATGAATAAATTATTAGCATCTGCACAACCAATGTAGTCATGCTGATCTAAGAAACGATTACAGGCCAAACACTCTCCAAGAAATCAATTACGCAAAGCAAACACCAAGAGCAGTGCAAACAACTCAAGTGTCTGTTATGATTCTACCAACAGTCAGCTCAGATAGGCCACTTGGCAAGCAATATAATCCATGCCAGGTCAAGAGAGAAATAAATAGAGGGGGAATGCCCAAACTTCTCTACCTCCAGAGTTTACCTATAGCCTATATCAACATAATGAGCTTACAAGGGATAATTATACACTTTGCAATATGTTTCGTCACACTTTGCTCTGATAAAACATTCACTGCTACAATCACTGCAGTATGCATAACTTAGGGAAACCTAACGAGAGGAAAACCTAAGCATAAATCTCAATGGACTAGAATAAACAAAGGCCTACTGCACATAAGCTACCAACAGATTAAGGTCAAAATATGTGAACTGGTGCCAGGAAATATGTACCAACACAGACACACAACGCGCACATATATGCAGCTTACTTTACACTGGTAACCTAGATAGCTTATATACCCCCATGATAAACAGCATAATTATCTAAAGTCCATGTAGGTCGACACATAATATCAACACAATACAGGCACTTTTTATAGATTCACTCAGCCTAGCTAGCTGAATAGTAAAGGTATGGTAATCCACTTTCACCTGGGTGAATCAGAATCTAGATTAGCAAAGGTGTAGGCTGCATACCTATCCATACATATAGATACCTTTGTGAGTAAACCACACCTACATACTTTCAAGACAGGCATTCAACCTTTCTGACAGCCTGCTGAGGTAAAAGTTCCATTTGACAGGTTGGGCTTACACACCTTGTTTATGGCAATGCACTGCTTACAACTCTAAGCCCTAACTACACAGAAATAGTATTTGAACAGTCATTCAAGAACCACAACTCACACATTTCTTCATACAAAAGAAGTCTACAGGAAAAGAGGGAGGGAGGGAGGAGAAAAAAGAAGAGAAAATTTTAAGTTGCCCTATAGGAAAACACACTATCTGAAGAGACTGATAATGTCAGAAATGCCTGGTAGGCACCCATAGCCTCACAGTTCCACACCCATACATGCACTAATTCAATGACAGAGATTTCAAAACATAATCATGGCTGATCTATTTTGAAATAATCATATGACTTCTGTAATGCCAATTTAACAACACATGTGCATAAGTCAGTCAAAGGGAAAGCGAAAACAAGACAGGACTAATGGCGTCAAAATTTAGCAGAACACGGCCTGTGCACCAATGTTCATTTTGTTCTGTCATCACAGACTTCGTATTCGGAGGAATAATTGGCCACTGATTTGTATTCAGCCAAACAGTAAAAAATGCTATTCTATACAGCTATAATCTGTACAATTCCTAGATACATTTATTTGCGGCAAAAAAATTGGTTTAAATTAAGTGTCGCACTCTCAAAAAATTTGCAACACCTGTTTTTAATGCCTTACTTGATATTTTTAGTGGTGTTACACTACAGTACCATTAATAATTCCACCCAAAGCTACCAAAGACACTAAATAGTGAGTAAATACAGAAAGATAAGTATATAACTCTGCAATTAAAAGAGGTATGCTAATAAAGCTTAGTTTATAATTTCAGGTTTTATTTTAATTGCAATAGAGTGTCCCATATAAATAATTTGATAATATTCTTGTAAAGCGATGTTCCTTTCCCCACAAAAACTGATCTTCTCTAGGCTTATATGATGGCTGTTTTATAAGGCTGAGATAGAGTTATTGAGTGCTGAATAGATGAGGTTAATTCATGTTTAATAGCTTTATGTAATTGACCAGCATTTAAGACCAGCCAGATAAGACAGAAAATTAGTTTGAGTTTAGGGGTATTTGCTGTGGTTCGAGATTATGAACTACAGTGCTACATGGTGTCAGACGCTGATTGGATAAGTTGACTGCAATGAACTGTGAAATTGTCGTGAAATGGTCTGCAGTGCATGCGTACCGGGGACGGCTGGGGCGAAGATGAAGCGGTAAAAAGCCGGACGTTTGGATGTGGAGTTCTGTCATGAAGTGCCGGGCAATTATCTCCTGATCTAACAGTACAGTAGGTGAAAACGTTGATAAGATCAGTAAAGGTAATCAATTAGAATTGGGGCAAACTATTCGATCGAGTGAAGAGACTTCTGTGGCAAAAATATGAGGTTTAGCATCGCAACAAGATGTGTCAGTGTTCTGGTTTTTGTCACTTTTCAGTGTGAGAATCACTACTTTGTGCACAGAGTTGGGGATTGTACATCGTTAGAAGTACACAGACTAATTCCAGAAATTCATATCGCAAATCATCGAGAGAACATTTTGTGTCCGTGCGGTTTTCGTTTGAAGGAGTGAACAGCAAGTTCAAGGAAGAAGACACAGATCTCAAGCCAGCTACAGGCTAGACTGAGTAGACTCTCAAAGTACAACATGGACGTCTTCAAAGATCCATGGTGACTGGGAAACGAAGAACGACAGGACAATATACAGAGCTGAGACTTGTACTACAAAGTGGGGAGGTTAGGTAGGTCATAATTATATAGCAAATCATTTAATCAAGTGCTGGTCTAAGTAGGTATATTAAGGACATTAGATTGATTACTTATCTATAGACACTGCTATTTGTCTGAACTAACACACGCACACATGCAAACACACACAAACACACACACACAAACACACACACACACATATCTTGACTTGATACAAAACTGTCTGCATCTGTTCATCTGTATTAATAGATTGACCTTAATAACTAGTAATGGAGCAGGATTGGATAACAAGTAACTAATCAGTGCCTGTCTTCTAGGTTAATTACAATAGAGAAGACCCTTACCATTCATTAATGTTGTCATCAGTGGACAAACACTATCAATGGCAAACTACTACTCTCAGCTGCACATAGCTGCCTAAGTACATAACAATAATGGCTGGTTCCAGCTGAGTTTAAGATAAATAAATGATAAATGATAGTTTAAATGGCCCAACGGGAAACAACCATTGTTTCAGGGTCAAGTCTGAGCCATTTCAATACTGGTTCAGAAGTGATTAATAATGCAACCTCTTCAATCTTCATCACTGTGACCAAGGTTGTAACTTCTGCACATTTTATGCAAATGAATCTTGTTAAAAGTTAACTATTGAAGCTATGTCCACCATGGAGGATTGCCACCACAGACTTGTGCCTTTAACAACTAGAGTTAATCATGGTAAATAAATAAATGTGTTCCTTCTACCTTACCCAACTAAACTACTTTTATTATAAAGAACAGCACTTCAAAAATACCAGTGAGAAAATCCTGTTCTGTGATGATGACATCATGCTGGTCATCCACTTGGAGGTCACTGCTTTCCTTTCCACTGCAGATCCGCTCTGTGATGTTGTCACGGAAAATATCAGGGCTTGATGTACCAAGAGAACTGCCGCTCATTCCATCCCCATTGTTATCACTGTGCCCATCCAGCATCTGGTGGTTTCCATCACTAATTACTTGAATCTGTTGCAGTGCAATTAACACAGTTATTACAAACTTCACTTATATAGAATTCTTTAATGGAAAATATGGTAAACTGAACAGGTGTAATAAAAAATTTTATATACTATATTGTATTGTTGTATTGTATTGTATGCAGACATTTATAAAGTGCTTCTAGCGGGAAAGCCATTCAGAAGCGCTCCCAGTGCGAGAGACCCGAGAGAAGAAACAAGTTTCAAGAAAGGCAGAGGAGGATGAGACACTACCAGAGGGAATATTTCCAAAGAGCAGAGCAAAAGGAAGCAAAAGACCTGGACTGAGCCATTGAAGTCCTGACACAGGGAACAAGAAGGTTCAGACAGTCAGAGGAATGAACAGGACAGCAGCAGAGTGAGGACGAAGAATTAAATTACATAAACATTTTGGAGTAAGACCAAGTTGAGCCTTAGAGACAAGAATGAGGACTTTGAATTGGATGTGGGCAGAAAGCAAGAGACAGTTAAGTTTTTCAGCCAAAAAGGCGGTGATACGAAAGAATCGAGAAAGATGGGCAAGACTAGCAGCAGCATTGAGTATAGACTGAAGAAAAGCAAGATGGACCTTGGCAAGACCGACGAGGAGAGAACTGCAATAGTTAAGACGAGAGCAGACAAATGCATGAACATTTTAAGTGAAAATCGAAGATGAGACAGAGCGACAGCAGCTCTAAGAGGCCTTAGCTGGAAGTAAGAAGGGCAGGTGCGTTTGGAAATACGTTTGCTGCATCTATTAGGTTTACACTCCAGTGCGTTGACTCCGTTAGATATTCTATATGTACTCATTTTCCCTTGAACTACTATACTACACAGACCATCTTCATCTTTTTAGCACCAGAATTTCACACAAGTTTACAAGAGGTAGGACATATATGGACTATAAAGAAACTAATGTAATTCAATTGCACAGTATAAAAATTCAGTTGACATGCTGTCTAAACATACTATTCATCTTAAACCCTCTCATTCATCTCATTCATTTTGCTATGTGTCTTAACAAGGGAATTCAGCCTTAAAGCACGAAAGGAAAGAGTAGTGAATGCAAACACTATGTCATAAGCGTAATTTATGAGGGGTATGAGGGGTACCCGTACCCAAATTTTTGGACTGGAGGGTAGCGTACCCCACTTTCATACCCATTGTTTTTTCCATTATTATTATATCTGAGGAAGCCCTCAAGATTCAAAACAATTACCAAGCATTATCATCAGTGTGATCAACATCATCATTACTATGATACTATCATTGTCAAATTTATTATTTTTTACTAAAAGAGGTGGCAATATATCTGTGAATATAATCTGTGAAATCACAATGCAATTATTACAAGATGTTGCTATATGAAATCACAATGCGTTTATTACACGAAATTGCTATGACAATATGTGTCCTGTATGAAATCACAATGCAATTATTACAAGATGCTGCTACTGCAATATATCCTCTGTGAAAATGTAATCAAAAGGCAATTATTCCCAGAAGTTAAAAGAGGTTGCTATGGCAACGTGCCTCTATGAAATCACAATGCAATTATTACAAGATGTTGCTATGGAAATAAAGCTTGTATGAAATCACAATGCAATTATTACAAGAGGTTGCTAAGGCAATATATCCTCTATGAAATCACAATGCAATTATTCCCAGAGGTTAGACAATCGTTGCTATGGCAACATGTTCCCTATGAAATCAAAATGCAATTATTACTAGGGTTGTTAAACAGAAATCGGAATTTCGATTATCGTTTTTGAAAACGATTATCAGTTTCTTTTATTTAAAAATGATAATTGAATTTATTTTTGTTACCATTTTCATAGTGAAAATTAAAAAAATACCAGAAAAAAATTGTTTAATTTGTTGGCAAACATGCGCTATCGAGGTCCCTATTTGTGCAACCTGGCTATTCAAAATTCAAGGTGACTATGTATAACAAGAGGCCTCACCGTGTTATTAGCTAGTGTTAGCGTCACTGATGCACAAGTAAACCCTTCTTCCATTTAACGGCTTATTAGCGTCAGTGACCTCTTGTAATATGTAGTCTACGATTGTTTTCATCCAATATGGCCAGCAGATAAGAAGGCGTGTTTGTTAACATTCACAAGCGCTTGCAGTGTGTTTATTAATGAACTAGCTGTAAACCCGTGAAAAATCACGGTATATAAAAAACAATTATTATTGCAGTGATAACAATAACGTCGTATTATAGGCCTATAGCCGTCGTCAAGACAACCGTCAAGACAACCGTCGCCAAGGCGGCAGTATAGTGACGTCACAATAGTGTTTGTTTACGGGACAGACAGACAGACAGACGTACAACGGTTATTATGTAAGTTGATGATACATTTATAGTTTAATTTACGTCAATAGTCGACCGGTCGTTAAGTAGGCAGTTTACCTAGGTTAATAGTTAATAGCTTAACATTTAACTCTCTAAGTAGAAAATAAACAACTCGGTGTTGACACTGTGTTGCGTGTACCTACATTACGGTACATAATGCATTAAGTAACTTGCATTATATTATAATTTATAATATATTTCTATGAAGGCCAAAAACTGACAATTGGTTTAATATCGGATTTCTACAATCGATAATCGGTTTGCCAAAAAACTGATATTAACAACCCTAATTAGGCCTATTACAAGAGGTTGCTGCGGAAACATAATACTGTGTGAAATCACAATATAACACGTCCTCTATGAAATCACAATGCAATTATTCTGAGAGGCTAGAAGAGGTTGCTAAGGCAATATACCCTATATGAAATGACAATGCAATATTATTCCTCTAGCGGTATGATGCACATCCTCTGTGAAATCACAATGCAATATTATTCCTAGCGGTAGCAAGCAATATCCTCTGTGAAGTCACAATGCAATTATTCCTAGAGCTAGCAATATCCTCTGTGAAACCACAACGCACTTACTTATAATACCTACCGGTAGCAATTGTATTGTATTGCATTTTTAGTTCAGTAACCAAACATTAACTGGCATGAATCTGGAAGCACTAAGGGACCTGACTCTGGAAGCACTAAGGGACCTGACTTCGAATAGGAAGCAATGGAGAATGTGTGTCGTGGCGATCGCTAGAGCTCCAGGAGTTGACAGCACAAGGTGACAAGGTGAACCAAACATTGCAAGGTTAAACAATAATGCTTACAATCAATAAACATAATCTGGCTACACAGGAGAACCAAAAGGGGTTGCAGACCCTGCTACCAGGGCCACCTGGGTAGTAATCAGGCCTACAATTTGATGAAAAGTAGTCCATCTAAAGCATTAGATATGTACAGGGTAATGGTAACAGTATACTTAATTAAAGACTCGATAGGGGGCATCTTGAGGCCATGGGCTTACTGTGTATACTTATTGTATATCAGTTGATTAAACTGTGGGGGTGTTAATGGGTGGGGGGGGGGTTAATTGAGACTTGAGACTTCATATGGGTTGCAGGGCCTTCCTCTTTGCTGGTTTCGATCATATATGTCTGAACGAACCCAAATGATTATATCGGGCGACTCTAGAACAAAATGGATTCACATTAAGCTGGGCGTTCCTCAAGGCTCTGTACTTGGTCCTTTACTCTTTATTCTCTACACGGCTGACATTCCTTCTCTTTTCCCACTCTCGGGAGCTACTGGTCATATCTTTGCTGATGATGTTCAAGCTTTTGTCCATGGGTCTCCTTTATCTCAATTGCACTTAGTTGAGCGTATTGAGTCTCTATCTAAGTCTCTCCATTCCTGGATGTCCTCAAATCGTCTCTGTCTTAATGCCTCCAAAACCCAGTTCATTTGGTTTGGCTCCCGTCAACAGTTGCTGAAGATTGACTTCGCCCTCCTCTTGGAAATCTTCCCTCACTACTCCTTTTCATCAAGTGTACGTGATCTAGGTGTTACGCTTGATAGCTCTCTCTCCTTCAAAGATCACATTTCTAACCTCACACGTGTTTCCTACTTCCACTTAAGGCGTCTCAGGGCTGTTCGACGATCTGTCTCTTCCTCTGTTTTCACAACGCTGGTCCATGCTTTCATTTGCTCCAGAATTGACTACTGCAATTCGCTTCTAATCGGTCTTCCTAAGGTCCGTCTCATGCCTCTGCAGTCAGTCCTAAATGCAGCTGCAAGATTAATTGCCCGTCTGCCACGCTACTCACGCATTTCATCCTTCATGTTTGAGAAACTGCACTGGCTTCCTCTCTCTGCACGTATTAAGTTCAAAATCCTTATGCTGGTGTCAAAGACACAGCGGGGTCTCGCCCCCAAATATTTAATTGATGTAATTCACCGGCCTCTTTCTGTCTCTTCGCATCGTCCACTTCGCTCCTCAAACAGATTTGATCTCTCAGTTCCTCATACTAGAACAGCTATGGCTCAGTCCCGATCTTTTGCCTCAATTGGTCCCTCTCTCTGGAATACACTGTCTCCTTCTACTCGCTCTCAAATTTTAATAAGTAACCCCTCATCTTCTTTTGCTTTCCTCAAGACTTATTTCTTTTCTCTTGGCCTTGCGCACTGGGAGCGCCTCTGAACGGTTCACCCTACTAGAGGCGCTTTATAAATGTTCAAATACAATACAATACAATACAATACAATTAGTTGCTGAATTACTGGTGAATTAATTATTGTTGCTATTATCATCATTATTATTATTAGTAGTAGTAGTAGTAGTACTTAGTAGTAGTATCATCATCATTATTAAGCCTATAATTATTATTGTGCTTGTAATACAAACAATGGCTTTATAATAATACTTAACAGCCACAAAGCTGAAACAATGTGAAATTTGGTAGCTCTCTTTCTAGACCAAAGTAATGCCTCTCAGTGTTATTGCTTGCACCTAGGCTCTAACTGTTAATACCATTGATAAATTGATAAACCAATTAACGTTATCTCACTGTTTCAGAGATTACAACTTCAGCTACCTGGGCACATTTCGAACAACATTAGACTTAAAACTAAACACCCACACATTTCTTTCTTTCCAACTCCAAACAGTTTATGCGACTCCACAGATCATGATATTCATGTGGTTACCCAAATCTCCACCTGGATGATTTTGTTAACCCCGTTGAACCCATAACTGAAGTCATACTTATTGGTCTGCATGACCAGCTCAAGAAAATTCCTGAACCCTCTATTTATTTCAGTGTGGATCCACTATAAATTCTACTGTCCACAGTTTCTGTGCGATTTTCAACCCAATCCTCAGCTTCCCTGATCACCCATCTTTCTCGCCCTTGTATCATTCAAATCTATGACTGTCACACCCTTGACCTCAAAACTGCATAAACTATCGCCACATCCATAGTCTGCGCTAAACTAGACTATTGCAATTCACCTTCCTAACTGAATATAGACACCACCCAAATAAACCACCTTCAGGTTATCCAAAATGCTCTCATTCGTGCTGTCACTAAACCCCCTCCCCAAAACAAAAAACCACCACATAGCTCCTGTCCTCATATCCCTCCACTTGGTTAAGAAATGTGAATGAATAGAATACAAAGTCCTATCACTTACCTACAACATACTTCAACCCTCCCCGGCCTCCTATCTTTGTCAGTTAACTTCACAATCCATCCAATTTGCACAGTCTGCTCGTTTTCGACACTTCTCCACCCTTCCCTCACCTCATTACTAAAATCAGGAAATTGCTCCATAGCCAGAGTTCAGTCCCTATGGAATAAACTCCCACCAGAATTATGTCAACTATGTGATCCATCCTAGGAACTCACCAAAACCTCACCTCTTGCCGTCTCTGCACTGGCCTTTCACTCAAACCTGTAAACACTCCTTTTCCACAAATCCTACCCTGATTCCACCTCTTCCCCTAACCTCTTCCTGCTTTAATTCTAAACACCATCCAACATAGATATCTGACTTATCTGCCTGCTTGATCTTTTGGATCTTGACCTGGAACCGATTTTTATGTTACCTGCATATCAATTTGTTTTGAATGAGTGCCTGTGAATAAGCTCATTCCTCTGATTTCGTTTTTTTTGGGGGCACTCTACGCAAATCCTAAAGATTACAATTAGGATAAACACCTACACATAAACCTAAGAAACTGCTGATAAAGAAAGACTGGAACTGAACCCATAGCACGTAATTACAATAATTACAATTACAATTACAAGTCTGGAACAAGGTGTGGCCACTTAGGCAGTTATCTGACACTCCTGCCACCAGGGGCGTCTACACCATAGTAACATTGGAGCAAATGCTCCATCCACGAAAGGGGGGAAGATCTGTCAATGTGTGTGCCACCATTTTAAGGGGCGGGGAGGAAGGTGAAGGCAGATGAAGAGGGGAAGGGGAAGTTGCTCCAATGACTTGGGGGGATAGACGCCTCTGCCTGCCACCATTCCAGATGACAGTTGACATAAAAGTTTCTAAACCTCCCTGAAAACATTTTCCTTGCTCTCATTGTTTTGCCATAAGTCTACAAAAGCCTTTCTCTACTCCTCAAAACTTGTGCCTTGTGATCTGTCCTCCTGAACACATAAGCCATCTCTAACTCATAAATTTAAACGTTTACATACATTCCTACAGGACTGTTTTTGTTTCTTGCAAAGTAATATTAAATGCAATTAAATGCAATGTAGAATGATCAGTACTTAGCAATTTAGAGGGTTAATAAAATCATTTTCATTACAGACAGATTCAAGACACATAGCCAGCATTTGTCTGACTTCTACAGGATAGGATTAAATTTCTTAAAATATAGCTCAGTATTCTACCAGCGTTCAACAAAACTCAGGGAGAGAAACCAGATCACTACTACATAAAAGACAACTGTAAACATGGATACATAAACATAGGAGTTCTGCAGTTGGTCTCAAACTACAGGGCAGACAGGCTAAGGGTAATTAATAGCTTCATTTAGGCTACTTACTATTATATTGTTATAACTCTTAAACCCCACAGGGTCAGTCGCTAAGAACAGCAGGTTTCACTCTTTTAACTAGTCACTGGTTTGAAGAACTTATACATGTAGCCACATCCTTGTAAAGATGAGGAAAAGGAGGAGGAGGAGGAAGAGGAAGAGGAGGAGGAAAAGGGAAAAGGAGGAAGAGGAGGAAAAGGAGGAGGAGCTACAGAAGCAGGAGGAGGAGGAATAGGGGCACTCAAATTATAGAAATTGTCAAACTATTCAGTATTCATTCTGAGTAATTCTTATTAATGTCATCCCAGGAAAGGTGGTTCTCAACTTTTATAAACCCCCACCCTCATACAGTAATTTCTTCAGGGAAAATGCCTGCTGTGTGCTAACAGATTAGCATATAAGTACACAGAATTCTAGAGCCCAGCATGCCTCTGGAGTAAATCAAGATTGCTTTTTAAGTGGACATCCTGGGAGAGGAATTCATCAAATTTACATGTCACCACATCGGAATTGGTTCCAATTCATCAGCAGACTTCATTTAGGAGAAACACTTCTTATCTGCAATAAAGCTTTGATTTAGGTATGCCTTCCACTCACCACGCCCAGCAACAAACTCAAGGGTTGTAGAATTAAGCTTTTAAACTGTAATTCATTGAAGCCTTAAAAGCTCAGGCCCCTATCTAATCCAGTTATCTCTGCCAGCCTCTCAACTGAATTGTGACTTAACATTGCCCCAAAAGAACAAACAACCAGACTAAAGACCTGACAAACAGCCTGAAGGGGGAATGGAATGTAAACTAGTTCATGAACTCCTATATAGGAGTCCATGACTGGTTTACAGCAGAATAATAGCAGCCATGTCAATATCACTTGAGCTTAACTACAGTTCCTGCATTAAGTTAACGTCTCCTGTATACTCAACAATTAAGTGAGCTAATCAATCTATCACCTCCCTTGTTCTGCAAGTGCTTGAAGTCTGTTCTCTTTGATCACGGGTTCTCCCTGCTTGGTGCTGCTGATCAGTTTTTTCTTTTTAAAAGTTACGCTTTAAAAGTGTTCACTTATGTTAACTAAACCAGATCTGATCAACAGTTAACTATCATATCATCCAACAGACATCTGCTGGAGTTGGGAGCGCCTCTGAGTAGTTCTCTTGAAGATGCGCTATATAAATCTATGAATGATTGAATGAATGAATGAATGAATGAATCAGCCAATTCACAACAAACCCAAATAAGTTTTAACGTATAGACACATAGAGGAAACATGGCATGATGAACTCTTGTAATTAAGTATTCAAGTAACAGCAACAGCACTTTAGTTTTTCTATCACAATAACATAACAGTAATTTAATTTCCATGCATGCCTAACAGATTAATTGCCATAAATATTATATAAATGTCAGTAAAAATACAACAATAATAAATATTAAACAGGTCAAAATACAGTGAACGGATACAAACTTCAAAGCCCTCATAGTTATTAGATTTTATCAAGCAAGAACTTGGCATACTTCTTATTTAAATAAATTTCTTCCATAACCAAATATACATGCAGAGCATTGCAAGTATACTGTTCTTTTCTACATTACACTCATATGCTACATATGGCAGGATCATATCAAATGATTATTGCCTACATGTAAAAAACACAGAGACTATGTACAACATTCTGTTCTTCAAACTTTAAGCACAATATAATATGATATCACCAGACCAACCTGTTCTTTGTCATCTATTACATCGACTATTTTGTCATCCAAGTCCAAGATTCCCCCATCAGACAGCAAAAGCTTTACAGTCTTTTCTGTAATCCAGTTATTATCAACAGTCTAAAATAAGCAAACACTTGTCAGTTTACCTGTAACATAAATTTTTTATTTAATGTCAAGTGTTTCCATAGCATGTTGATTTTCTTATTGTTGTAACCGCAATTACAACAATTTATATAGCACCATCAGTAGCAAGCTACCGAGTCTATTAGGGTTGTCCGATAGCCTCCTGAAGTCCTGATGCTGTCTGTGAGGTACCACGGTGCGCAGTTGTTCAGACATTTGTATATAAGAAGGCAAAGTTATAATTTTATGCATGCTCGCTGACCTAGAGCCACAGAAGCTGATCTTGCATCATAAATCATAAGACCGATCAAACTTTTTTAATCAAAAGGCCAGACCACCAGCAGCACTGATCTTATGCAGTTCTGATTTGATGAGTGACCTACCATGGAATTCTTGGTCAATTTATCCCACCATCTCTCCAAAGCAAATCTGGAGGTTAAAATAGTGGCCCGTAATTTGAATGCTGAAAGGCCAGGAAAATTGTTACTCAGGTGACCTCTTCATTTTCCTACTCATTACAACCTGCCTTGCCATTTGGAATTGCAGTGGAACTTGCCAAATCTGTCTCTCAGGATTCAACTTGAAATTGACCCAATGCCCTGGGTTTATAGACTTGATTGGACTAAATGCTCGTAAATAAGTTGGTCCCTCTGACCGGTTTTTTGTGTGGTCCAAAGTGAAGGATAGCAAACGAGTTACTCTTCTGCCACTCTAGTAATAGCAATGGATAGTCCTGTTGCAACTATTTTCATTTCCTGTGAATTTGCAGTAATCACAATCATAATTTCAAATTTCTAAAGCAATGCTTAAAAGCTAAGCACAGAGCACCAGCTCACTCATTCACTAGCACTGCATTGTGTCAGAGGGGTTGTACAGGTATACCAAGTGGAGGTCCAATTCCAGTTGTAGCAGACCAGTGCTGCGCAACCTCTTTGACACCATGGGCCACCGAAAAAATTGTTCTTGAAGCCGAGAGCCGCACCAGTAAACTCAAAAGCAATGACTAAAATTTATTGAAAATTATTAACTGTGGAGACCCGTACGTTTTAAAACTTTAAACCAGTTTAATGCGTCGGGGAACTGGATTTTATGTTCACATTGTCAAATGATACGCCAAGTAACGAATGAATAGCTATGCATGTAGGCCAGTGACTTTGTCTCTTTTTATTTTTTACGCAAATATGCAAAAATTTAGCTAGCTTTTGTGGGCCATTTAAAATGAGCCTGTGAGCCGCTTGTTGGACCGAAGATGAGGCAGAGGTGCTGATAAGGCGGATTTCGTCTGGGACAAGCACGCTTGTAAGACTGAGGACAAGATGGAAGATTGGAAGGCACACGACAGGATGGAAGGCCATGGACATTCATGATGAAAGCCAAATGAGCAGTCTGTTGCTGTTATATATACCACAACTCATTTAACTCACTGCTAACAGTTTGTGCTAAACGGTGTCTGAATTAGTCTCAACCATATTAATAAATTAAATAAGCAAACATCGTACCTTCGACAGCGCCTTCTTGTATCGGGCAATAGCCTCTTCGAGTAAATCTCTCACTACACCATTTCCATCACCACATGGGACAACCACTTTGATGTCCCTAAAGCACACGGTCACTTTCATGTTTCAAGTATTTCACGGCAAAATACACTCGTGAATATTCATCAAGTTCTGTCGTTTTACCGTAGGCCTATTTCGACACGACGATAACAGACGCCCCAAATAACTCCACATAATTCTTCACAATCAGTAATCCGTCCAAAGTATGACTGCACCTAAATAGCCGAATATACTGCACATCGCTAGCAGTTCTGTAAGACAAATTCAAACAAAAAACGTGTTTATCGAATAAGCAGCCGTAATTTACACAACTTTAACTTCACCTTCGAAGACGGCCTAAGTATGTCAAACATGCAGGCTGGTTCCCTGCTATGCATCACGCCAACGTCGCATAAAATTTCTTGCGAGTCTCTATCGCAAACAATCCGAGTAATAATAATAATAATTATATTCTTTATTATTTCAAACCGACAGACGCAATAAGATTACATTGAAACATGAAAGTACAATAAGATCTTAATTAACACACGGGTTGGCAGCCATGCAAGGCGCCGCCCTAGAGGGGGTTACGGGAGTCGATCCGCGTAGCCTACCTTAGGCCTATGCCACAGTATGTAATTATTTATACTGTGCTTAAGCTCTCGCGGCAATGAGTGTTACCACTACTCTATCCCCCTCCCCAAGTAATCTTATATTAGTGAAATATCATAATAACGCTCGTAAACTTTGCCTTTCTTCGGTTTTCATAAAGCTTAGTTGGTGAAATTAGAAGTGTATACTAGACTTTAAAAAAAAACTATAAAGCCAATTTTGGCCGGCCTCATTATAAAATTCAGTTAAAGTCGAACAGAAGACATAAGCACAGAAGCGTCTACACCATAGAAACCTTGGGACAAATAGGCCTACTCCAAAAAAATTCTGAAATGGGGAGATCTGTCTGTAAGTGTGTGTACCATCATTTTACGGGGGAAGGAAGGGGAAGGGGGAAGAGGAGTAGACGAAGGGGAAGTTGCTCCAATGTCTTAATTGGGGGATAGACGCCTCTGCATAGGCATAGCCTATATATATGTCAGAAGAATATATATGTTGCTGCAAGGGTGGACTACAGAGAAGCCAATCCGGCTATATATTATATAGCCTAGGCCTAGCAATATATATTTCGCTAAGACACAGATCTGTGAATTAATAAAGATATATATTTATACATTTAGGCCTCTATACATTTATAAAACGTATAGAGGCCTATATATATATATATATATATATATATATATATATATATATATATATATATATATATATATATATATATATATATAATTGTACCCCTCCCCAATGGAGCTGGCTTCGGCGAGGTTCCACAGACATGACAAATTTGTTTTTTGTTTAGGCCTAGGCCTAATGTTTGGTTTAAAAAACCGAAAAACACGAAAGCCACAAAATTTGGTTTTTGTGTTTTCTTTATTTCTTATTCTTGTAGAAGATATTTTAATTACGTTGATTTAATGATTTTTAATTTCGGAAATTATAACCAAAATAATTAAACTGAGTTGAAGCTCTAGGCCCTATAAATTCGTGCCATTTTTATGGTCCGAAATCCGAAAATCTTAGAAACAAAAAGCAAACCAACAAAAAACCATAAAAATAAAAACAACTTTTCATCTTGAAAAGAATTTGGTTTTTGCACCTCTGGGTTTCCCACAGACATTCTCATGTAAAAACGGCAATTTCTTAGAAAATTACTTGATAAGGCGAAGATCTGGTCAGAACCAATATTCCTATAGGCTTCGCGTGTCCTGCAAAATAATGTGCCCATGCATAGCCTATGCCTGTCAGCATACTTACATGGAGCCCACATAGATCGAAACCGGCCATATATTCCCATATCTAACTGTCATAATTTTTTAGGCCATAATCCGCCATAAAATTATATTCGGATCCCATATCTAATGCCTATGGAAACGCAATCTCATAGCAACACTTCGACTACAAACACAGTATAAATAATTACACAGTACGTCGACTCTCATTGGTGGCTGTTGACAAGTTTTTCTGGTCACGTGATTACGACATCTGGTCACGTGATTACGACGCCATTTTGAATCTGAGCTCCTGAATTATAGATTTAAGCTGAAATTAACGTTAAAAATAATATTGCTAATTCTAATGAAGTCCTCAATGTTGTTGTAACGTTTAAAAAATATTTTATTTGATGGATTCCGGTGTATCGGCGTGTAGTCCTCAATGTTGTTTTAACGTTTAAACAAATATTTGATGTGATTGTTTCCGGTGTATCGGCATGGTAAACGACAGTGGGCTTAGGTAGGCCCTACTTATAATGTCGTCACAGTGGGCGAGGCTTAGTTATTTATAATGTCACACATTCTGACTGCAGCAGCGGCGAGGAGTCGACGTACTGTGTAATTATTTATACTGTGCTATAAAGTAAACTTTCTGGCCTTGCAGATCAACTTAATTCTAGCTCAGACTTTCCACTCATCTTAATTTCGGGCTTTTGCATGCCAACCAATAGTGCATGTGACCTATTGTCTCTGTCTGTTTGTCTGTCTGTCTGTCTCTGTCTCTCGATCTCTCTCATTTTGCGGAGGACGAGGCCTGATTTTTGAGACGTTCAACAACAGCTCCTAGTATAATTTCTTTAGACTTCTGAGGGATTATTTGTACCCCGGCCCCCGGGGGAAAAATAATAATAACAATAACAATAATATTGTGTATTATTGTACCTCATTGTATTTTTGGTTTTGGTTGTCGCTTCCGCCTCTTTGAAAAGTGTTCAATATAATAGCTTCACGCTATTTGCGCTATGATTATAAATTGGTCCGCCGCTCCTCAAAAGTTCAATAATCTACCTCTAAACAGTAGAAACAGGAAGCGGAAGTAAACCGTGCATCTTGCCCTTTGGCATGTCCTTTCGGTCATGCTTTCGGTGGAGGAGTTGCACGAAATTGGGTCGACAACTCCCCAGTATGCTGTTGGCAGTTCGTTTGGCGACTTTAACATTGGTTTTATTAATTAGAAACTTATTGTACTAACCAAGTAAATTTAGCATAACGCACTTGTGTAACATTATTACCGTTTACGACGTTCACATCGTTTATTCCTGCTGATGTGTATATCGTGATGCCTTGTCATTATTATAAAGGAAACGTAGACTAGCGATATCCTTATGGGACAAATCGTTCTTTATATTGATGTATTGATCGTGTTCATTGATGTTGTATTATAAGTAGAGAGATGCTAGTTAAGGATTGATGCACAAGTAGTAACTGGTAAAAGATCCATACCTGTCCGTTACATAGACATCAGTAGATTAGAGGTAGGACACGTGTTTGATGCAAGTTTGATATTCTAACGACCTGCTGTGTGTTTAATGTAAAAAGATTAGCAAATTACAATTCTTGTATTTTAAGCAGGCAACTAACGATCATCGTTCCAACAATGTTCAGACGTTGGAATGACTAGAAATATGTTGCTAGATCAATTACGAAACCAATACAAGAAGTGACTTCGAGTATGTTCTTGCGAGAAGTTTCCATATTGTATTGGACATAAGTTTTTAACCATAGCAATATTAGGCAATTTGATAATTATAAATGACAGTAAAATTTGTAAAGAATTGAAATTTTTTAGTCTACCTTATGGCTTAAATGTTTGTATTAGGATTTTATGTCGGTTACAACTAATGATCTGACACCTGACCATTTTACTTCTCAGGATGACTTGAAATGTGTCTTGCAATAAAATGACAACCAATTCGTAAATTGACTAATTGTTATCAAGTTTTTCATTGGTGGAAGATTCACGTGATTTTGGACGTAACTAATTAATATTATTAATTGTATTGATTAGTTATGGGCTTTCAGGAGGTTGCATTATTTGTTAAATGTATTTACTAAGTTAAAAGTAAAAATTAAGTTAATTAACTAGCAATTTTGTGATTAACCGCTAA
The DNA here is from genome assembly GCA_963556255.1 of Allolobophora icterica. NCBI lineage: Eukaryota > Metazoa > Annelida > Clitellata > Crassiclitellata > Lumbricidae > Allolobophora > Allolobophora icterica. Next base: position 35,070,081 of record OY744608.1, on the reverse strand, counting down.
CCACTATGCAACTAATGACCTGGCTTCTGATGTCATTGCTTATCAGCTGAGCCTAAATTTGTTGCTAGATCAACCCACCAATTCATAAAGTGACTTGTGCTTGAAAAGTCTTGCAGAAGATTCATGTGACATTGGACAGATTGTAATAAGCAATAGCTTCTATCAAGGATGCTTCACTAGAAGTCTAATTTTATTTTGTGAAGATTTATGTTGATCTGGGGTCTACTCCAAACCTGAATTCTGTGAAAGTGATAAAAAAATGCAAAATTGACTGAATCCCTGGAAGAATGGGCATTCATGTACAATCGGGGTGCCTAACCCTAGCGCTGAATTTTAAAATCCAGCTTCCACTCGCAAGTATAGCTTTTTTCGCACAAATACATGGGCTACACTGCCCTAAGCCCTAACCGACCCTCACGACGCTTACCCTGACCCTAACCGACCCTCACGATGCAAAGACACCCACCCAGATAGTACATGTTCGCCGAAGAATGTTCTACACTGTACCAAGCATTGACATGCTGAAAACTTGAACTAGTCTGCTAATATACTGAATAGTATTTTGAAAATACCTCGAAAAGTTAGATTTCTGCAAATAATGTTCTAATTTTCTTAGAAAATATATTTCAGGGATCCAGCGGAAATATTCATTTTGAGAATTGAGGTTTCACTATGCAGTAGGGCCTATGCACCCATTGCTCTATCTCTTTCCATCTTCTTGTGAACTCGGCCGAGTAGAGCTGTTTCGACAATACAGTTTAAAGTTACTGTGTCCGGGACAATTTTCCATGCGTTTGAAGGCCCATTTTCAGGGCTCTCAGAACTTTCTTCAGAGCACTAGCAGAGGCGCGTTTACAGAAAACGGGACCCTAGGCGCAAACATTTTTGGGGGCCCTTCTGAACTTCTAGACAAAGTCTGATACTCTGGTGGTGCTTAGTCTATCATGAGCTGCTGTGCAAAAACCGGCGAAGTTGAACTGGAAGCCGTTTTTGTGAAAACATACGCGATTTTCTATAGCGAGCGAATGGCCTCGACCCAGCTCATTTTTCAATGAATTGATCGGGTGAGATCCTTCACCATCTCTGCTCGTTTGAATGAGTGCCACGGCATGTAACCCTCGAATGCCCGGGGGGGGGGGTCCGACCGGACCCAGACCCGTACCAAAAAATACGTTGGGCACTCGAGGGTTAAGGTCCCCATGTACGGACCGTACTAGCCCGAGATTGAAATGTCTGAAAGAAGCCACATTCAGGAAGCGAACCGCGATCCGTATGCTCTCTAGCACAGAGGCGCATGAGACACAGCCATACGCTCTTACCGATGTAGCTAACTGGGAGTGTTATTGACACGGTCACTGTAATTACGATTAGTTATAGAAGCTATTTTTAAGGAATGTGAAGTTATTTGATCTATTGATTTTAGTAATTACAATAATATACTTTTATGTGAATGCAAAACTGTAACAAATAGAAAATAGGTTATGTTTAAAATAATTCACAAATGTTACTTTTTATAACTGAAAAAATTTTCCTTCGTTTGGGGGCCCCTGAGATTTGGGACCCTAGGCGCGCGCCTTGTGCGCCTACAGGTAAACGCGCCTCTGGGCACTAGTCGATGTGGTCTTGGGTTGTCTGCTTGGTGTTCTCCAGTCTTGTGACATGTTAATTGTGAGCATTATGGCTCTGGTTGTCCTCGTCTTCAGGGTATACCTGATATGTCCATGAAATGCAGTTTGTAAGTTGTGGACTGATAGGAATAAGTACAGTCAAGTTTGTCCAAATGAATCAGTATAATTTGCAATCCTTTCTGCCTAATTTACAATTCTATGTGCTGAAAGTGAATGAGAATTTTTTATTGTACTTCTTGGGTGCAATTTTTCTGTAGTTCGTTTGGACTATCCCCCTAATGGGATGCACTATTCCTATACATTTACTACCACCATTATGTCATTTGCCCTAACAATTTCAATCACTAGTTGATGGACTTTTTTTATTTATAGTTATGTAGTACAGCTCTTTTCCTCCCACATTTCTCAAATTACTCCACTTGGTCAACCTACACTCAAATTGGATGTCCTCCAACCAGTGCCAGCCTTAGGATATTTTGAGCCCTGTATAAGAGTATACAGTATACTGTACAATACCCCTTGACACAAGTGAAATTATTATTAGGGTGTCTTGTTCATGTTAATTTTGTGTTACATTTTCGGAAACCCCCCCTCACCCTAGGTTGTGGGCCTGTGCGATCGCACGGTTTGCGCACTCTTAAGGCCAGCGCTGCTCGAACTTCCTCTGGCTCAACCCATCCCAGGCAAAACTGAATTCAAAACTTCATCTGAATCCTAGACCTGGATCAGATCAAGAAAATCCCTTCCATACACCTGTTCACCAATTCTTCATCTCTTGCTTTCATCTCCGACTTGCCTGTGCGCAATTTTGGCTTTAACTTTGACTCTCGTTGTCAAATGACATCGTTCTCTTGCACACCTGCTTCATGAACATGTGTAACCTCTGCCCATAGTGATCCATGCTTGACTGTAAAACTACTGCTATGTAAAACTACTTGTAACTCCATTGTACACTCCAAGATTACTACAATTCCATTTTTGTCAGCATTGATTCCCTCTGGATCCATCTTTGTGTTAAAGGACTGTTTATAAATATAAGAAATGATGGGAATTCTTAATTAATACAGTGGTATTAAAGTAATGTATACAATTTACATGGTCTGTGTAGTGGACTTGTTTCTTGTGTTGCAAACTTGCAACATGTTCATCTTTTCTGGTTGTGCCCATCCTGTTTGCATGCTGTCATGTTGCAAAAGTTAAATTGTAGATTAATATTACTGTAAGGGGTCGTCCATAAAGGACGTCCGCATAATATGACCTACTTTGGACCCCTCCCTCCCCTTGTCCGCGTTTGACCTTACACCCTTTCCCTTTGCGGACGTCTGCACACCAAAGCCAATTTTTAATGTCCTCATTCTTTTTACAATTATTCCACAGTTCCTGTGCACGTTTAGGTAATATTTTGGGTTTCACATCAGGATGTGCAGTAACAAATGCCTTTTTAGGCAATCACCTCACTGACCTTTTGTCTTTCGGGAAGGTAGAAACAAGGTGGTGTTTAGAAAACTATCAAATTTAAAAGTTCAGCTGCGGACGTTTGCACTGGTAATTACCCCTCCCCCTTGTCCGCATTTGTCTGCATTTTGATGACTCCTCCCTCACCCTTATTGCGGACGTAAGTGAATATACACTAGAATTTAATTTGATTAATTTTATTGAATTATTTGAACAGTTATTATTTCTTGTGTATTTTGTTTTTGAGTTTACTTATAATTTATTGTTCTTTTAAAAATTAAACATTGTTTTGGAGCCTTTTCAGGAATTGGTAATAGAAAATAGAAATGTGAATCAATTTTTTGAAAATGCATTTAAACTTTCTTCCACAATGAGCCTTCTTAATTTCCATTAAACTGACATTTCAGGACGTACAGTATATTGATGTTATGGAGGAGCAGCCAACGCTTGATGCCTTGTGCTTGCAGTGGCACGACCATGGGCGCCCGCAGGATTTTTTGCAGGGGAGGTCAGTCACGGCCGGGAGCACTGGCGGCGATCTTGTGTGGCAGGTGGGGGGGGGGGCACTTTTGAACTGATCTGGGAAAAAGAGTTTTGAACTGATCTGTTTAAAAGTGTCTAAATTTTTTGTCGCGCGTGAAATTTGATGACCATTTTTCGGTGTTTCTTCTAAAGTTGGGGTGTATGATGTGTCCCCCACTATTAAAGGTGGGGGTCTTGTCCCCCTCAACCCCTCCGGGATCGCCGCCCGTGGCCGGGAGAGTTATTTGTGTAGTATATAACTATGTCATTGATTTATTCAAATCAATCACCGAATGCGATTAATACACTGCAAAGCATTCAAAGACACGTAACTATGCCCTGCCTATAGATTTTGTTTGACTGAGCGCCTGTGAATCAGGCCCGGTTCGTCTGTTAGGCAAACTAGGCAGCCGCCTAGGGCCGCCGATTTTTAGGGGCCTCCAACTTTCAATTTTTCCGAACTAAACACGAAAATAATAATTAGTTGTCCTGTGTCTTATCTCTATATCCAAATCCAGCCACTCTATCTCTTCAGTCTTGTAGGATCATACATGTATATTGCTCGTGTCACCATCCTGTGCCTATGAACCATGCAGAGCCATCCTCCGCCTTTGAACCATGCAGAGAGAAACCCTAACTATCTTTCAACAGTCAACACATGTTTAACCTTTCAGACCGAGAGAGTATACGGTTTCCAGTATTGATGATTCTCTGGGCAGTCGCCTTAGCTTGCTAATCCTAAGGTCAGGGCTGGCATTGGCCGGCTGTAGGTATATAGGTTCCATTAGGCTTACTGTGTAATTTCTATTAATTCTATAATGCATCAACTCTGGGGTTTCTCGTCAACAGCCAGCACTTGCTGTTGCTTTCAAATTCAGAGAGTAAGGTTTTCAGTATCCATGATTCTCTTGGCAATCGCATCATGATTTCCAGGGGGGGTCACGCGACCCCCCTTGACCTATGCTGCGGGCGCCCATGGGCACGACCGATGTTTTGAAATTGAATTACTGCAGTATTTTTAGAACTACGTAAGCAATGAGATTGGTCGAAATTGTTAATGCATTTTGTGCATTAGCCTACCTGTCGATTACTTTGCCAATATGCAATAATGATATGTTAATCAATAAGTGTCATGTGCAGGTAATGTTAGCCACATTTGATGAGCGTTCTGTAGGGCGTATAGATGTATTTATTTAACCAATCTTTCTATTAGCCTATATCACGCAATTATTTTTAATAGACGTTAATGCTGCGCATTTTTAGGTAGACTGATGCAGTCCGTCACATTTTTACAGCGACAAATTTGTGGTTTGTAGAGTACAGTGTATTATTAGTTACGCTGAATTACGTTTATGATTGCCTGTGAAAAGCAGTAGAGTCGAAGTGACAATACTTGTAATTGCGAAATAGCAAATGAAATGCCAACACCCGGACACCGACCAACCTTAACACTGGTTTCTGTGGTATGGGGTCATCCATAAAGGACGTCCGCAATGAGGAGGGAAGGGAGGAGTCATCGAAATGCGGACAAGGGGAGGGAGGGTTATGACCAGTGCGGACGTCCGATTCTAAACTTTTAAATTTGATAGTTTTTTAAACACCACCTTGTTTCAGCCTTACCCGAAAGACGAAAAGGTAAGTGAAGTGATTGCCTAAAACTTCATCCATGGTATAACCAGGGGCGTCTATCCCTCCCAAGTCATTGGAGCAACGTCCTTTCCCCCTCTTCTTCCCCCTCTACGTTCCTTCCCCCCTAAAATGGTGGCACACACACTGACAAATCTTTCCCCCCTTATTTCTTGGATGCAGTGATGGGCAATAGTTAACTAAAAAGTTGCTAACTTTTAGTTTAACTAAATTTTTTTAGTTAAGGATGAAGTTTAACTAAAAATAAAGAGTTTAGTTTAAACCATAGTTTAACTAAAAATTTTTAGGTGCTAACTAAAAAGTTTAACTAAAAAAAATCAGCAATACGCAACTATTTTCTGCAATGAACAATGAACACTGTCAACAACTCCATGCGAAACTTATTGATTAACAATGCATGGTTTTAGCATTAACAGCCTGTGTTTTCAAATTCATACATTACTTACAGGATGCCTGTAACTGTATGCCAGAACAGTACACATTGCATAGTTTGAAGGTGAAAAATTGTCACTGACGTTCTGCATTATTGCAGTTCACTTAACCTCTGTTATTGTGAAAATGTTTGTCGTAAAAAGTTGGGAAAAAGTTGGAAAAAGTTTAACTACTTTTTTTTAGTTTAGTTAACTAATTTCCAAAATCAGTTGTCAACTTTAGTTAAACTATAATTTTTTAGTTGGAAAATAGTTTTAGTTTAACTAAAAAAAATTAGTTTAGTGCCCATCACTGCTTGGATGGAGCATTTGCTCCAAGGTTTCTATGGTGTAGACGCCCCTGGGTATAACCTTTAATACTGCGACTTTAAAGAGGTTTTTGTTACTGCGTATCCTGCGTTATGAAACCTGAACCGTCACTTAAACGTGCATAGGAACTGTGGAATAATTGTAAAAATAATGACATTAAAAATTGGCTTAGACGTGCGGACGTCCGCAAAGAGGGAGGGAGGGCAAGGTCAAATGCGGAAAAGGGAAGGGTTTCAAAGTGGGTCATATTTTGCGGACGTCCTTTATGGGCGACCCCTATGGTGTTTGTCCATGGATGCTTGACACATGTAGCCTACGTACATGAATATATATATAGGCCTATAGGCGCATTCTCAAATGACACAACGTAGTTGACAATGAAAATGGCGTTTGAAAACATGCTGACGTAAAGCCTAGATCAGTCGCATTGTTGAAGCGATGCTCTGATGGTCGATTATGCACTTGGCTCAGTTGGCTGTTTTTATATTGTCAATATGGAGCTCTCCTTGTCAATAATGCAGTATAATGCAGTATATATACATGTACCTAGCAACACGGGTAGTAGTGTGTGGCGAATCCTCGCTGGCGGCGATCTTGTTTGACAAGTGGGGGTGGGGGTGGGACAATTTAGAATCGATCTGGTCAAAAGAGTTGAACTGATCTGGTCAAAAAAGGTCAAAAATTGTTTCGCGCTCACGTGCCAAAAAATGGACCTTTTTGGTGTTTCTTCAAAATGTGGGGGGACAAATGTATGTATGCATCAGTACAACTGTATGCAATACAACTGTAATTTGACAATGCCCTCCACGAGCGCCGACTTTTGCTCTTGTCTCTGGGTGCCTGGGTCCTCCTCCCCTTTCCTTCCCCTTCCCACTCTCCTTAGCTAGTTGAGTTTTAGCGGATTTTCGGATAAAGAAAATTGTTTTCTTGTCAAAGGTTACGAGGTTAGAAAAGTATTGGAAATCGGTGACGACGTTCCAGTGTTATTATTTATTTTTTTAAAATAATAAATGAATAATTTATTTATGTACGGGCTGTGACTGTAAGATCATGCAATGTTGGGTATTTGTGTTGTAGTTGTACTTCTCAAGTTGTAAGTTTAGTTAGTTGTAAAAAATTTGAATTGAAGGTCCAAATTCTTCTGGGTGCCAGGCACCCACCGAACTTTCTCTCTGGGTGCCTTGGCACCCAAGGCTCCCAAGAAGTCGGCGCCTATGATGCCCTCGTTACCAAGTTTAGAATATCTGACAAAACTAGGCCTACTGGATACATGAATATATTTAGCCACCCTATACTGAACAAGTGTGTTCAGAGGCGGCGCCACGATTTGAAAAGTAGTACGGCAGATTAGGGGCACGACAAAAAAGTGGTACGGCAAAAGTATTTTGTTGCCTTACCACCTTAAAAAGTGGTACGGCAAAAGCCGTACCACAAGTACAGGCGGCGCCGCCACTGAGTGTGTTAAGGCAATTTCAAAATGATTTCTGAACAGAATCGAAAGCAACAGTAGGGCCTAAGATGTGCTTTTCCAGGGTGTACGGTTCAGGAACAGCTTATCAGTTGTAATCGAGAGTTCATATAGCGGAACTCAAAATCAGAGGTGCTTCCGAGTCCCGACCCAGGTCAATGTCTTCACTGGCAGTTCCATGTCACGTATTATAAAAGTTAAATCAGAAGCATTTTAAATTGCGCCCAAAGCAGATGTGCACTAAGTCATTGTATGGATAATTAATATATATATATATATATATATATATATATATATATATATATATATATATATATATATATATATATATATATATATATATATATATATATATATATATATATATATATATATAAGGAAAGCGGCAATATAAGGAAAGCGGCAATGCTTTAATCTAACAGAGAGGCAGCCATGGGTAGACCGTAGAAATGTTAGCGCTTTATACTGTTTTTATGTTCTAATCGGCCTCGCCGCCTCGGCTTATGAGGGCGGGTGACCACCGCCTTACTTTCACAGACGTAGGCCTAGTACGATTGTGTCGTCCTTGCCTGGCGGGGATCAGATTGTTCGGGTAGGCCCTATTCCCCTCCAAAGGGCGTATTTTTTGTCTAGAAAGCGGTGGTAATGCGAAGCCTTCAAGACTTCACGTAACTGCTCATATGCAAAGAGAATGGGACAACGTAAGCCTACTGATCTTGTGTGTACTTCCAGCCTGTCAGAAAGAGCAGGACGGTGATTCTGCGGCTAAGGCCTGATTTTTAGCCGTGCAATCACCACATTCAGGAAACTGTCTCGATTGCTAAAGGAAGCATATCTTCAGGCCCGAGGGTCCTGTTAGACCAAGAGCAAGGGCCTATAGTACGATAGACCTGCACAGGACTAGAAACTCATTTAACGTCGTGTTTGTAGGCCTAATATGAGTGTTAATTGGCGGATAGGACAATTATAGCCTACAAGTTCATTCAGTTCTAGGCTTAATTATATTTATGAAGGAAAATCGACGAATAATTTATTTTTGCGAAGTAAGAAATTGCCTGTTGAGATTTAAAACAGAAAAAAATTGAAGCGGAGCGACATCTGTGGGTAAGGGTACAACGGGGTATGCAATTGTGCCACAAGTTACCATTCTGTATACTAGGCCTCTAAGGCCCCCTATATATATAGATTCCTTGGCACTATTGGTTGAGTAGGCCCTAGTTACCGAGCGTAGCCGGTTAAAGACTACCGACGATGCTGATTTAGTCATTACGTTGTTGTACTTATAGGCCTATGTATATTCGTTTATTATAAATCAACGAAGGATGATACACAGCATCACAGCTTATAACAGTCTAAAGCGATAATAGTAGGCCTAATAATGAAATAATAAATAGTAAAGTATATATTTCCAGTGCTATGACAAAGAAATGAATGTGCTAGCGAGATTTCAGATTATTAGTCATGATGGATTGAGGATACTTCTATACAAAATGCGGGGGATGAAATTCTTGTCATCTTTGAGTGGCAGAGAATATTCATGTGCACGAGGGCGAAGGGAATAAGTCCGACGTATTTGGGGTACTTGAGCAATTAATTTCATGATTCGAAAGATTCCATGATTCAAAATGTCTGAATTCTGACCTGATTTAGAGGTTTGTGGATATACAGCATTGTTGGTATAGGCCCATAATTATACCTGTATCGTATCTTCCGCGTAATTAGAGACTTTCCCCGAGTCATGTTCTCGTAACAGGCTAATGGTAGGCCTATTAGGCCTAGTATTAACAATAATAGTAGTAATAATCAGTCAGCCTATTGAACCTATCCCGTGTAGGCCTAACTGCTATAGCTGCTGTGATTCACGTGAATTGTGCGATTTATTATCCGTGGCCTATACATGGGTGTCCGGAGGGGCATTTGCCCCTCCACTGGATTTTGCGCATATATTTAAAAAAATTAAATCTCTTCATTATTGTGATTATTACAATAGTCCCAACACGATTTATATTTAAAGTTGTCACGTGTTCTATGTTCAAGAATAGCTGCGCAAAAACCTCATTTAGCTCCCCCCTACAAAAACTTTTCTCCTCCTCTACTAAAATTTTGCCCCCTACAAAATTCCTGTGGACGCCCATGGGCATAGGCAGTGGCGGCGATCTTGTCTGAGAGGTGGGGGGGACAAAGTCGGCCACGATCTCGTCGACGACCGGTTTTGGAAAATCTTGTCCCCCCCAAAAATTTTTCTGCCACTTCATCTCCGAAACAGTTGATGATCTTTTTTTTGTCCTTCGCCTCTTTTTACAACTTTTTCTTACACTTATCCTCTTTTTTTCCGCACTTCTTTACTTTATTCCCCCACTTTCATTTTTACCAATTCGTCTCCACAAAATATCGATTTCATCTCGAAAACATTTGATGACCTTTTTGTAGTCATTCGCCACCTTTTACAACTTTTTCCCATCTCCCACCAATACCACTTTTCTTTTTCTCATTTCTTCGTCTAAAAGATCGTCTAAAAGATTTTAACTTTTTTCACGAATTCCTTCTTCTTTCTCATAATTTTTGGGTGGGGACACTTCTCCTTAAAAAATTTATTTTTCCCTCGTCTGGTCAAAAACCGCTGCGAAACCCTCACACGCCATTACATTTCTCCGCCTTTTTTGGTGTTTCTTCAAAATGTGGGGGGGGGACAAATGCATGGAGTGTCCCCCACTCCCACCCCCCTTCCCCCTAGATCGCCGCCCATGGGCATAGGCGTAATTTGTGGGGATACGAGGGGTGCCCGTACCCCCACTTTTTGGACTGGGGTACCGTACCCCCTAAACAATGCCAATCAATATTTTATTATTGTGCCTTCCCAGAGATCGCAGTCTCCGAATTGCGTCGTGTAAGAAGAAAAAAGGAGGAGTATGTACCACAAAAGTACGAAAGTACTTAGATAAAGTACGAAAGTACCTATATATAGATACACAGGTAAACCGACAGCCAGACGAGCTGAGTCACAGGCAGTCAGACAGGAAGACTTTCAGCCACACACGTCCACCATCACCATCGCAACCCATCCTCCTCCGCATGCTCCTCTATCACACCCGGGATTTCCACGCAAAACTGGTCTCATCTTTTCAAGAACTTCTACCCTAACTCATCTGATCCTCCGCCTTCCAATTCTTCTCGCCCTAAATGACACCCACCTTAACAGCTGCTCCACCTCCTCTCTTGACCTGCCCAAAATGGTAACCGGACTCGGACTTCCTCTGGACTACTCTATGGAAACTCCTTCTGGTTTGACACAGCGCTCGTGAATAGGCTGGTGCCCTGCGCTTGGTCTTCGAGTGGCGCTTCAGAAGTTTCGAGATTACGATTACGGTTATGGTGAACTCCAATTAATGTTAGTGACTCCATAAATATATTTATTACGTCAATTACTAATTAGTAAGTATGTCAAAATGATCATTGACACTAGCAATACGTTATCAAATTCTCAACGTATAATTATAGGCTAATTATGAAAAAGAAAATACATTTCAACACAGTTGTTTGAAACTACTGGTAATCGCTAGGTTATGACCATTAGGCCTACAGGATATGTCGAAACTGTACAAATATAATACAAATTCTCTCCTAGTTACGACGCTTTAGTTTATTTTCCTGTGAAACGGAAGATAGTTAAAACTTTGGTTCGGTTATTGGAACACCCAGTTTTATAGAGACGCACTATCTCATCCCTCTCGCTATTGTAGTGCATTCCACAGGGAGCTTGTAAGCCGGCCCACTGCTGCTGCGGAAGAATTAAATCCATGAGATTAAATTCAGAATCTAAAAGCTCGGCTCTGTTGCCCAGACAAGCTATCATAATTCTACCATGGGCATCTGCAACATTCACACCACTATCTCCATAAATTGATGAACGGTATTGGCGTACAATTCTCCCATTCGTATCGATCTCCTTTAATTCTGTATCAATGTTGTCGCTAATGGTAGCCAATACAAGGTTTCCATTTGATTTTTGAATTACACTGAAAATGAATCTGAAACGAAGAACGGCTGGGGACAGCGTTATTGCATGCTGCAAGGATCCATTCGCATTATATATGCTTACCACAGAAGGATTCGGTTTTAACTGTCGTGAAAGGATTATAAGGCTACCATTGACTGATACGAATAAACGTATATCAGAAAATGACAGACTGAGATCATTTATCCATGGTGATATGTTAAACTGATGCCGGCCATTTCTCGTAATGCGTAAAACTGAAAAGCAATGCGATTCCTTAGTAAGCAAATACACACAGTTTGACACGCTGCAAGCTGCCATGTTCTCTGGAAGTATTCCTGGTAGCGGGATGACATCTTCCACCGTCTTCATATTGTTGCGGTTATGAACATTAATATAACAGTCTTGATTTTCTGGCTTGCAGAGCAAGAACATTTCATCTTTCATCGTAGCCACTTTGCAGATACATAACTGTATCGAAGACTGATGCAAAACTTCCAAACGAATCGTCTCCTGAGCTAAAAAAAATAACTCCTTTATTCATTGATGACAAACTTACTGTTCAAAAATGCATTCAATGATTATGATGAGACTGCTGCTGCTGCTGATTTATGGTGTTGATGATGATGTAATATATGTATGTATGTATGTATGCATGTATATATGCAGGTATGTATGTGTATGCATGTATGTATTTATGTATGCATGTTACATGTATGTATTGATGCATGCACGTGCGTGTGTATCAGTGTATGTATGCATATATATATATATAAAAATTTGTAAGTTATAAAACAAGTCAGTCATTATAGGTATAATAATAAATTCACTTTATGCTGTTGTATGTATACATCAAGACCTTGAACAGATGTACGCATGTATGTTTGCATGCGTGTGTGCAGGTATGTAGGCCTATGTATGTATGTATGTGTCTATCTATCTATCAATCTATGTAGGCCTATGTATGTATTATGTCCATGTATTTATGCATGCAAGTATACACGTATGTGTTTATGTGTTCAGAAACTTAATTTAACGCCTGGTGAACTGTCAGTTGAATGATATGGAGTTCGAATCCCTGTTAGAGAAGCCATTTATTTCAGGTTTCGGTTCGTTTTACATCCACAGCCAATTGAGCTACAGACAGCACGCCGACCGTATATCGTCAGATGGATGAGCAGATAGACCGAGAGGCAGTGGGCTTGCCATCCACCCTAATTGTAATCGTAATCGTAAACTTGAAATATCTAAGGCACTACTTAAAAGATAAGTGTACGACACTAGCACGACCCTTCACTGAACATTCACTGAACATTCACAGCCGAAATCCATATAACTCCATAACAATGTGAAGATCATATGCCGAGGCTAAGAAAAATGAAGTGGCTGACACTTCATACCATTGGCTGCCTCAGGGCTAAACTTATGCGTCATTTAATCACTCACCATAATCCTAATTTCGGGTTTTTGTATTTCGTGCGCAGGAATAATGCTTGTTTCATAACAGGAATTAAGTTTCTTATTATTTCATGAACTAACCAGTGGCATCTAGAATTCTATGAACTTCATTTCGAAAGAAGTTCGTCGTAAGGATGCTGTTCCATTTCGAACAGACAGTTTTAAGTCTGTTTATCGCAAGATCAGCTTTTTCTTTCCACACCCTTTTGACCAGCTTCATACTGTTCACTTCCTCGACTACGGCTTTAACAAGTATACGTTCAAGTATCTCGATCGGTAGAACTTGCAGCTAAAGGAAAAGATCATAATTATCTCTTTACAGACATCTTAAGAACTCCTTAGCGTAAAACAACTAAGTGGAAAGATCCATGTTTTGATTGCTCTGTTTCGGATTGCTTATCCGCCATAGGCTGTTCCTCTGTCTCAACGGACTGATCTTGTGGCTGTTGAACTGATTATGGCTTGGCTTTGATGTGCCATTGGTTGATAGCTTGTTTACTAGACACCTACGCTATATAAGTTACTAATAAATAATATAATTAATTACCTTTGTAGCAATTGTGTTTCCGAAAGACATACCAAGCAGAGGACAGGCACCGAGCCAACGTGACAGTTTCTCTCTCTCTCTCTCTCTCTCTCTCTCTCTCTCTCTCTCTCTCTCTCTCTCTCTCTCTCTCTCTCTCTCTCTCTCTCTCTCTCTCTCTCTCTCTCTCTCTCTCTCTCTCTCTCTCTCTCTCTCTCTCTCTCTCTCTCTCTCTCTCTCTCTCTGGCTCTGTATGTCTCTGTCTATGTGTCTATCTGTCTCTGTCTCTCTGTCTCTGTCTCTGTCTCTCTCTGTACTGTAAAGTATTAAACGATATCTTGGGACTAGTAGGGCCGTTCACGTAGACCTTCACTTAAATCGCTCTGCGGCGGAAGGGCTAGCCATTGAAAGAAAATCAGAATAGTAATCGTAAATTTATAAATCGCCACTTGAAAACTAAGCGACGGACACCAGCTTATTCACGAGCGCTGCGTCCAGTCAGAGAGGTTGTCCAAAGGGTAGTCAAAAGGAGAGCCAGGTCCGGATGCCAGTGAGTTCAGAGAGGGGCAGAGCAGCTGCTAAGGTGGGTGTCGTTTAGGTGGGGAAGAATAATTGGAATTCGTAGGTTCGTATGAGTCAGAGTATGAATTCTCAAAGAGGTGAGACTTCAGGTTTGAGTGGAAACCTCAGGGTGATAGAAAGAGGAACCTGAGGCAGATGATGGTGGGTGAGTGGCAATGATAATGGCGAAATCGAAAATCTGGGGTGTTCGGGAGGCAGATCATTCCAGAGTTGTGGTGCAGTGTTAGATATGACTCGGTTGGAGAACTTGAAATGAGTTGTGACGGAGGTCGAGAAAGGCTGAATTAGGAGGAAGATATTTTCACTGGGAATATTGTAAGCAATTGTAGGTTAGTGATAGAACTTTAGCCAAAGAACTAAGTTAGACCTACATACATACAAATACAACGAGAAAACGAGGCTCATGGGAAGTGTAATCGAAGGGTACAGCCAGAGACAGAGACAGACAGAGACAGAGCGAGACAGAGAGCGAGCCAGAGAGATGGAAAGAGATCGTCGAGCAAGAGAGAGAGAGGAATATAAGAGTAGGGACGGAAAGCATCCATGTTTGATGTCCTAACATGCACTCAACGATCTCTGGAAGTCTGCTTTTGAACTTTGACACTTGCAACAGCTCGTCCTATAGTCACGTGTATTGTGTTCGCAACTGCAAATTATCTGAGCCTATACACTTTTTTAGCAAGGATCTACTATCCTGTTCCTCAATGATTTATCATGGCATTGCACTCACCAGCAAGGAGCTTTTTCGTTGTTTTCTTATAGTTATTATAGTTTCGGGTGGGTCTGGGTCGGTCGTGTCGGTCTCTTTGGTTGAACTGACATGGAATCACCCTCATATAACTTGATCGATGTTACCGTTAAAAGTATTGATTGTGCTGCCATTTACTTGTATTACGATAAATGTTAACTAGGTGGCCCTGCTAAGCGGGATCAAGATCCCTTTTGGGTCTCCTCTTGTTGCCAAAGTTCAAACTTTTATGTTGTATTTTCCTTGTACTTCAAACGGCTTCAATAAAAGGATTGATTGATTGATTGATTGATTATTTAACTTATTTCTATTCCTGTCTGTCTCACGCTCCTTGTCTCCGTCCATCACTTCGTCTGTCTGTATCATTGTATGTGCTTTCTCTGAGGGAATATTGATTCTTGTTTTAAGGTCTCTTAATATGCCATCGTCTTCCCTTGCGTCTGTTCCGTGCCTATGTGTGTATGCGTGCGTGTATGCGTGCGTGTACATGTGCGTGTGTGCCATCATTCATCACTGTTGGTGGTCACCAGATGGCGTTCGCTGCTCAACGACATCGTTTTCGATGGACGACCGAAGTGCAGCTGCTGAGGCAGAATGGCAGCAGAATTTGAGGTCTACACGGTAAATTACTTCACCCATCAGAGGATGGGCGACCTGAAACAATGAGGATGGGCGACCTGAGCCATGAGGATGGGCGACATGAAACAATGAGGATGGGCGGCCTGAGCCATGAGGATGGGCGACATGAACCAATGAGCATGGGCGGCCTGAGCCATGAGGATGGGCGATCTGAGCCATGAGGATGGGCGGCCTGAGACATGAGGATGGGTGACCTGAGCCATGAGGATGGGCGATCTGAGCCATGAGGATGGGCGGCCTGAGACATCAGGATGGGTGACCTGAGCCATGAGGATGGGCGGCCTGAGCCATGAGGATGGGTGACCTGAGCCATGAGGATGGGCGACATGAACCAATGAGGATGGGCGGCCTGAGCCATGAGGATGGGCGACATGAAACAATGAGGATGGGCGGCCTGAGCCATGAGGATGGGCGACATGAACCAATGAGCATGGGCGGCCTGAGCCATGAGGATGGGCGACATGAACCAATGAGCATGGGCGGCCTGAGCCATGAGGATGGGCGATCTGAGCCATGAGGATGGGCGGTCTGAGCCATGAGGATGGGCGACCTGAGCCATGAGGATGGGCGATCTGAGCCATGAGGATGGGCTGCCTGAGACATGAGGATGGGCGACCTGAGCCATGAGGATGGGCGACCTGAGCCAGATTCCTGCTTACATCCTGCCTTCGATTAAGAATTGCGGCTGCGTGATTCAAGGGCATCATCGACCGGAGTTAGATTCGGCAAATATCGTCTCCATCCTATTTCCATGTCAACTTATTGAGTGCCTTGGATACTTGTTGCTTGCTGCTGAGTGCTCCTCAATTGAGGAATCAAACTGGTGATTCTAGAACTCAGTGAGTCAGTGAGTAAAAAAGTGATATTGCTCACTTCTTGGCCCATGCTAACCCTTGCAATGCCTTCATGTCTAACAGCCCCTTTATACTGAGGCTGTTTGAAATGTATGGCTCATGCGGTAGTCAACCCACTGCAGTATTCAAAAAGGGCAACATAGCTTTTACCAGGGCTGTAGACGAGGTATACGCGGGTATACAGTGTGTACTCGCCTCTAGAGACCGTATACTCGCCTCACAAAATATATTTTTAGTAGGGGCCTATAGGGCCTATTCATCTCTGGAGAGCCTGTGCTCACCTCCAGAACTCACTTTGACATATTTTTCAAATACTGTACAGTGTAGGGAGTGTAGAGTCTGTAGACTCATTGAGTGCCTTGGATACTTGTTGCTTGCTGCTGCGTGTCCCTCAATTGCGGGATCAAACTGGTGATTCTAGAACAGTGAGTCAGTGAGTCAAAAAGTGGGGTACCGTACCACCTGCATACGCGCAATTTATGGGGGTACGAGGGGTATCCGTACCCCCACTTTTTGGACTGCAGGTACCGTACCCCCACTTTTTAAACAATGTCAATCAATATTTTATTATTGCGTCTCACCAGAGATTGCTGTATCTGCCTCGTTTCGTGTATGTAGAGTTGTAGACAGAGTGAGGAGTACGTACCACAAAACTATGAAAGTACTTAGATGCTCATTGCACAGGTAAACCAAGACCCAGACGAACTGAGTCAGAGGCAGTTGGACAGGCAGACTTTTAGCCACACAGGTCATCCGACAGACTGCCTGCCGTGACCGCCCCGCAGGCGCCACAGATCAGGGCCACGGTTAAACTGTTCTTGGAAAGATCTGACATCACCCTCACTATCTGCCTTATGGTTGTCATCATAGTCATATCGGTATGTGGAGATGTGAGTCAAAGTGCAAGCTTCTGTCCTTCATCAATTACAATAAAATCCGTAGTGAAGTTCTTTCAGTTTTTTGCATTGCTGTATTGCCAGGGTTTGCAGAAGTTGTTGCAATACAATGCTAAGTCATGTAGATTTACGATCACTACATTATATTGTCTATTGAAGTACTAGGCTTGCAGATCTCAACCAGCTAAACATAAACACGCCATCGTTCGATGTCGTGTTACGAAGCCGGGACTCGACCCGACAGATTCGGCCCGCTATCGTGCCATTTTGAATTTGTCCTTCACCTCGAAACTAGTCGAACGTGTTGTCCACATGCAACTATCGGAATACGTTGAATCGCGTCATCTGCTTCCACTCACACAGTCTGGTTTCCGTCGCCATCACTCTACTTCTTAAAATCCTACAAATGCAGTTTGGTGTCACTGATTCAGTTATTTAATGGATTGCCTCGTTCCTTTCCTCAAAAACCTTTTCTGTCCTCCGGCGTCCCCAAGGATCCATGCTCGGGCAACTTCTCTTTATTCTATACACCTCCAGCATTGTTAACGTCGCATCACAGCACGGTCTCATGATCCACTTACATGCTGACGATATGTTGCTCTACATAAAGCTATCTGGAAAGAACATTGGTAATATTAAAATGAAAATCGCGGCATGCGCCCGTGATATTCAATCCTGGTGTGCAACGATGCGTCTGAAGCAAGTGCAACTAAAACAGGACTCGTCTGGTTCGACCGTCAAAACAGTTCGGATGATGGTAAACCATGAAATTTCTTAACCTCGTCCTCGACACAAGCTGTTCTATTCCACCCTCCGACGCTGTGCTATTCCACCCTCCGACGTGGTTCGCGACCTCGGTGTAATGTTAGACTGAAGTGTCAACATGACTGATCACATTTCTTCCGTTGCCAGAGCAGGCTACTTCCACCTTCACCGAATTCGACAAGTGAAACGCTGCCTAAGTGAAATTTGCTTCTGTATTCTTGTTCAAGCCCTCATCTCATGCCTCGACTACTGCAATTCTGTCCGATCCGGTCTTCCCTCATCGACACTACAACCTCTATCATCTGGTCTTCACACGGCCGCTCGTCTAGAAAAAGGTCTTTGTCCTAGAGACCATATCATACCATCCCTGAAACAACTACACTGGCTTCCTATCCGTGCCCGTATCGTCTTCAAAACCTCCTTCATCATGTTCCATATCCACTCCTAAACCTCTCCCTCGTACATGACATGATTGGTCACGCCATGTTCTGCAACAAATTCCAGAGGACTCCGATCGGCTACGCGAGGGGATTAGACAATACATCGCACCAACCGGAAGTTTGCCTTCTCGGTCTCAGGACCCATAGAATGGAACAGTCTTCCAACTACAGTCCGTCAATGCACGTTTGTTAATCAATTTATATCAAAATTAACAACTCATCTTTTCACATTACACTCTGACTAGAAACGCGCTCTCGTGCAAGATTTGTCTTGTTAAAGCACGCTATAAATCTTTCGTTGTATTGTATTGTACTTTATACGACTAGACGTACGCACATACATAAATACATTATCCCCCCGGACATTATCCCCCCCGGACAAAAGCCCCCCCGGACAAAATCCCCCCGGACAAAATCCCCCCTCTGTGTGATAAGCCTATTTCTACATTTAATTGAGAAACTTTAATAGCCCTGTTGCCCTCGTGTCAGCTTGTTATTGTTGTAAACGTATAGACTAAAGACTTGTTAGTGTCATTCAGGTGTAAAAATAAGACTTGTTACCGCCTAGTTCTTAACTTAAGGCTTGTTAATGTCAGGATTCGCGAGGTCCGCTACCCAAAAAGCGAGTCAGGCACAGCGCCAAGCAGCTACATGTACTTGTAAGCCGTCTCCCGCACCCTTGTTAGCGTCACTATAGGTTAACGAATGAAAGGAACTTAACTTCTTATTAAACAAATTGAAATATATTCCGACTTATGTTGAGGTGTATGTATGTATTTATGTATGTATATATGTATGTATATTTGTATATGTATGTATATATGTATGTGCGTATATATGTATGTATGTATATATATGCATGTATATATGTGTATATGTAGGTATATATGTATATATGTATATTATGCATGTATGTATATATGTTTGTATGTATGTATGTATTTTATGCGTGTATGTATATAAATACTATATATGTATGTTTGATATATATGTGTGAAATATAGGTTATTATTTCCTAGCCGGGGGGATAATGTCCTACCCCGGGGGGATTCTGTCCGGGGGGGCTTTTGTCCGGGGGGATAATGTCCGGGGGGATAATGTCCGGGGGGGATAATGTCCTACACTCGGCATGCATACATACCTACATACATAGATACATAGATACATACATACATACATACATACATACATACATACATATATACATACATACATACATACATACATACATACATACATACATACATACATACATACATACATACATACATTCATACATACATACATACATACATACATACATACATACATACATACATACATACATACACTCATACATACATACATACATACATACATACATACATACATACATACATACATACATACATACATACATACATACATACATACATACATACATACATACATACATACATACATACATACATACATACATACATACATACATATCCTTGTGCTATGGAGACGCGTAGGCCTACGTGAATCTTAAGGGCACCTTTTGAAACGGCGGATGTGGTGATCGTGTGATAAGAGACCTTAAGAAAAGTACGGTCGCGTGTTGGTCATCCTACTTTTGATCCATGCGTATCCGAGCACACTACAACTGACCATTGAGGACCTCTAGTTCTTTATTACACGCTGTGATGCTAAGATGACTCAGAACGATCACAAGATTACTTGAAATCAATGTTTACAGGAGACGACGTCCTTACAACGACCTCAATATCCATGTGAAAAGAGGCGTGTGACAATGAACCAGGTCTGTCGAAGGCTCTTGTCTAAACCAGATCGTCCAGATAGGCAATCTCAGGATGGCCTATGCTGCATAGGCCTTCTGCTGCCTGTCTGTCTGTCTGTCTGTGTGTCTGCATGTATGCGTGTATGTATGTCTCTGTCTGGCTGCCTTTTTATATAAGCTCAAAAACAATTGAACGTCAAGTGTTAAACACGAGTAAGCGCATCGAATCGCACCTGAGTCGCCTACGTCACGAGACAGGTATAACTAATGGAGTTCCTAATGGAAGGCAAAAGCACCAGCAAACACAACGTCAATCCTGTGCTATATATATGTCTAGTTGCAATCAGAGTTCCTGTTTTTGACCCGCATCATCCGGGAATCCATTGACAAACAGGTGTCATAGTCTATTCGCAGGTATTACTCGTTGAGTGGCGCATTCGGTAATTGTCATGGGACAACATTTACAATCGATCGTGTGCTTCGTGGTCAGCTTGCCCTAGTCTCATTGCCTTAGCCTGAGATCTAACCTAAAGCCGGCGGGCCTAAGGCTTCGGATGAGCGCGGCTGCGTTGTGATTGGCCGGTTAAAAGCGGAATATTACTGCCTTCATTGGAAATCGTTATATAATAAGAGGATTCAGTATGATTTTAGTCGCAAACAGTGCAGTCTTACCGCTTTGAATTTATTGTCTGTTCGCGATATAAACCTGTTTCTACAGATTCTTTAGAAAGACACAAAGATCAGTAAGTTAACGATTGATCTGTTTTTGATTGACATCATTTAGTTGAGAGTGAATTCGACTGGCATCGTTTACTGACAAGATTGTTGTTCATTGGGAAGCACTGTGCTTTCTTAAATTTTGAGTTCCATTGCCGGAGATCGAGGAGCGCGATGGGCTGCTGCCGAAGCTGGGACCAGTTCTGGTTGCTAGTCTGGAAGAACTGGCTGTTGCAGAAGAGGAGGATAATTTTGACCATCGTCCAGATCATCCTTCCAGCGCTCTTCGCCTTCGTGCTTCTCATATTCCGCTTCAGGATTAAATCAGAGTATATCTCCAATTCGACCATCTTCACCAGCTTCCCGGTCACTGGCATCGATTATTCACGCCTGCCGTCTCCCGGAGGATTGCCGTGGAGACTGGCCTACACCCCGAACACTACGCTCACCGCAGGAATCATGAATAGGGCAGTGAAACTCATGAACGTGACAACATCTCCGGGTAAGACCAACTATTTTCTTTATCTACTTAATCGCTAGGCCGGTCGCAGCGGGGAAGCTAGGGAGTGCAGAGGCAGGGGCGTAACTTTGGTCTAAAAACTAATGGGTACCAATTTCTTACGTACACGAAGCAAGGCGGAGACTGCCATCTCTGGAAAGGCAAAACAATAAAATATTGATTGGCATTGCTCAAAAAGTTGGGGTACGGTACCCTCAGTCCAAAAAGTGGGGTACGAGTACCCCTTATACCCCCACAAATTACGCCTATGTGCAGAGATATATGGGTCCCCGGGCACCAAGGAAAGAGGCCAAAATGAGGGTTAAAGTAATAATTTTAATTTTACTCTTTATTTTGAAGCAATTTTAACTAATTTATCCCAAATAAATTTACAAGATTTAATTTTGGCGTCCAAAAATATCCAGTTATATCCTCATTACTTACAAACCAGTGGTCAGGTATGATTTTGGCGCCTCATGAATTGAGCACTAAGGGGCACCATATACTCATTACATTCATTCATTCAGTGGGAGAATTGTTGAAAAAGACGGGGGTTAGACTTTGATGAGTTTGATCCATGTGGAGCTGAATATTTTATCCGTATTTTGGAAACTGAGAAAATTCAAAAATGCAATAGAAAGCTTAAACTCCTTAAAGTGATGACATCACCAAATTTATTAGTATACAGTTCACATGGTCACAAATCGTACAGTAAACCAGAGCATTACTTTATTAGTAACCACAAAGTGAATTGTGAAAGATAATGCTAAAATATATGCACAATATAATCACACTAGCACAACTGAGGGGGTTGGAAACGACACCCTGGGGTGTACAATGAAGTCTTAACTGGGGGTCATAAGGAAGACTAGGGGGTTGAACTCCTAACCACCGACAATTCTCACCCTGCATTCATTCATTCATTCGAGTTTATATATGACGATGTATTTGGAAAAAGTGAAATAAATAAAACAGGGAGGGGCGCCAATTTCATAGTTCGTCCCGGGCGCAAAATATCCCAGCTATACCGCTGGCCGGTCATTAACTGTTTATATTTCGCAATTCGTCTAGTGAACAATCGTTACATTTATTCTGACTGATTGATTGAATGAATGAATGAATGACCCACTGACTGGCTGACTGACTTGCTGACTGACTGGTTGACTGACTGTTGACTGACGACTCATTTGCTCACTCATTAACTCTCGCTCAGTTACTCATTCAATCATTCAGTCATAGTACCTGGACTGGAGTCTTCTTCTGCAAAGGCTAAATTTTCCTCATCCTTATCGATAAATAGCTCTACCTACGTTGAAATAGCCGTTTTCTTCTACTAAGTCGCTAAGGCTGTTTAGACCGATCAGACCTAGCCTGCCTTCGATTAGACGCACTAGAATTTCAAGTGCATAACTATATCAACCATAAAACTACGAACAAGATTATGAAGAGCAGTTCTGTATATTGAACCCCACCCATGACCAGGCTTTGGGGTTGACGGCAGGGTGAGAATTGTCGGGGGGTGGGTGGGGGGTTCAACCCCCTAGTCTTTCTTAGGACCCCATAGTAAAGTCTTCATTACACACCAAAACTCCACATGAATCTAGGTCTAACCCCCCACCCCAGTCTTTTTTCTACAATTCTCATACTGGTTGACGGTCTACCCAGTGGTTAAACTGCTCATCCAGAGGCTGTGGGTCTACATACACATTGTGAAAATCTAAACCTAAATCTATCTGGTGACTCCATAACTGACAGCTTACTCGCTATCAGCTATGAAATAGGCTACGATACATATATTGTCGTTTATTGTATCCATAGACATGTGTAGCCACTTACTGAACACTCTAACGACGAGCTGCATTGGCTTCACAGTCGCTTTTAGTGCACTGTCGTCGTACACTGTCGTTGTTAAAGTGTTAAAGGCATTAAATAACAGGCTACATACACATTGTGAAAATCTAAACCTAAATCTATCTGGTGACTCCATAACTGACAGCTTACTCGCTATCAGCTATGAAATAGGCTACGATACATATATTGTCGTTTATTGTATCCATAGACATGTGTAGCCACTTACTGAACACTCTAACGACGAGCTGCATTGGCTTCACAGTCGCTTTTAGTGCACTGTCGTCGTACACTGTCGTTGTTAAAGTGTTAAAGGCATTAAATAACAGGCCACAGACGATCCGGCTTAGACCAAAACGTGAGTTCACTTTCCAGCCGCCCAGATCTACACGTTCCTCATCACACCTTTATAATCTCAGCCTTCAGGCTCCTGCTCTCTGAAATTAAGCAACCTTTGTCAGTTGGTAATTCCTTAGCGACTGATTCCGAGAACTAGTCCAGTATACTGACTACTAGGCCATACTCACTGCTAGACCCCTCACACGCTGAATGATCTCCTTTGTGTCTGGGTTCTGCCTCTTCTCTACTCCGCGCAAGTGCTAGGAGTCACGTGTTCAGGTTAGATGCTACTGTCTTTGCAAACGAGCTCCTATTATACCAGGCTCAACCAGATCGAATGGCCTTCTTTTAACAATTCATATATCTTGCCCTTCCTTTCAGCCCATACTTTGTCGAAGGCTTCTCTTCAACAGTTGAAACGGTTCAGCGCACACCTTAAGGCCAGGATCTTTCATACAGGCCAGAGGTGGGCAAACAACGGCCCGCGGTGCAGTTTTTATCCGGCCCACAAAATTATTCAGAAAATTCTAAAGAAATCACAAAATACAGACCGCGAGAAATTTTCCTCGTTTTACTCACGAGGAGCTGCTTTCTTACTTATTATTCCGGTCTCGTCTTTCATAATAACTTATTGACCCTGCTAAAGTATATTTAATTTTAAATAAGTAGATTTAAATAAGTAAACTGTTAGCAGTAACTGTTATTAAAAGTTTAAAATTTGTTACCGGCCCTCAGAATTTTGGGTGTTTAATGTGGCCCAGTCTACAAAAAGTTTGTCCACCCCTGATATATATAAATTATTCAGAGATGCCCGGCTACACCAAATGCGATGCGCCAATCTCGAAGCAGCTCATCATAGGACTAATAATTCCACGTGTGCGACTGTGAGTGATACAAACAGATAATGACGCCAAATCCTACAAAGTTAACTATATTATTGTTAGGCTTGAAAATTTGGAAAATAACTAAATAAACTTGAGTAAATAATAGATAGAAACTTTATTAAATCAGAGACCCTTCTCTGTGCACATGTGAGATCCCAGACAAATGGCCATGCCAGCCTGTGCCAGGGAGCCCAAGATAGAGCTTCCTTCCCTTCCTTTAATAACAGGCTGTGTTAATCTATTGTTCGAATACTCGAAGACAAGAGAACAGACAGAATTGAAAATTCCTAACATAGGCCTACTCGAAGTCTGTAATTTGCATTGACTCTATGTTATGAGAAAAAGTGATCTCAGAATTAAATATGATGACATTCGTCTTTTGCAACTGCTTAGGTTTAGGTAAACGTAGGAAACGGGCTTCCATGTGAAACTAATCTTTGTCCAACATATACGATTTCATCACAAGTGCTCCAAGCCTCCAACCGAGCAATATCCAACACAGCACCACACCTCTGGAATGATCTCCCATCTGAGTTCCGCAGGTTCTCGGCTCCTCTATCATCATTGCAACCAGTCCTCCATCCTCCTCGTTCCTCTATCTATCACCCCCGGGCTTTCCACTCAAAACTAAGTCTCAAGAACTCTTACTCTGACTCATCTGATCCTCCGCTTTCCAATTCTTCTCTCCCTAAACGACACCCACCTTAACAGCTACGCCATGTGAACTGGACCCCCTGGAAACCGGACTCAGACCTCCTTTGGACTACTCTTTGGAAACAAACCTCTGACTTGACTCAGCGCTCGTGAATAAGTTGGTGCCCTGCGCTTGACTTACAGAATATAGCTTTAGAAGTTCGGAGATTACGATTACGATTACGATGTATCCAAACCTAAAATCATCTAAAACAAAATGTCTGCACAAAAGCGTTTGCTCATTCTAGTGATCTCTTATAAATAATCGATGACCTTCTTCTTCTTCTTCTTCTTCTTCTTCTTCTTCTTCTTCTTCTTCTTCTTCTTCTTCTTCTTCTTCTTCTTCTTCTTCTTCTTCTTCTTCTTCTTCTTCTTCTTCTTC
>OY744608.1:34912098-35037098 GCA_963556255.1 Allolobophora icterica | reverse complement strand
AACGTGAGAACGTGAAAATACACCCGTTAACGAAAGCAAAATGATTCCTATGTTCGCCTTGGATGTCGGTGAATATGGAGCGCTGTGTATTCATGAAGCTGAATGCACCCATTCGTCAAAGCTCTAAGCAAATTATTGTGTAACACGTCTTCATAATTCAGTGTGATTTTCATTAACGATAACGGTAACGAAAATGTTTTCGTTAACGAAAGCAAAATGATTTCGTTAACGATAACTATAACTGTAACTAAAAAATAATATTAACTATAACTGTAACTATAACTAAAATGAAAAACCATTAACTATAACTGTAACTGTAACTAAAATAAAATCTGTAAGGAGAATCACACTGCTATTCATTAACGATTAACACTGCAAGGTTTTAGCATTAGGCCCTAACAGCCTGTTTTCAAATTATTGCAGGAAGTCGTTTTCAAATTATTGCAGGAAGTTAATAAAATGTATTCAGTGTTATTTTTTATATTATAATAGTCCTCATAGTCATAAGCAAGCTGTATTGTGCAAATAGTCTGCCTGTTATTTTGATTAAAGTGATAAATTTTACTTTTTAAATACTTGGGTCCGCGAGCTATGCCTAGAAAAAAGGGTACCTCGTCCAAAAAGTTTTATAACCACTGATTTAGGCCATTTCAGTCGTCCATGCAGTCCATTCAGTCCATCCAGTCCGTTCAGTCCATTCAGTCCGTTCAGTCCATCCATTCCGTTCAGTCCGTTCAGTCCGTTCAGTCCATTCAGTCCGTTCAGTCCTTTCAGTACATTCAGTTCATTCAGTCCATTCAGTCCGTAGTCCATTAAGTTATCTCTATTGCATGATTGTACTTTTATGTAAATAGGCTTTGACTTGCATTCAAATTTTTCATAAGCTTACAAGGAATTGAAATTGTGGCGACTCCTATTCATTCATGAGCAATTTAGCTGATCATATGCTTTTCAGAGATGGTATTGGTGTGGAAGCAGTTCAGGTGAACTCGAGGCATGCGACGATGACTTCGAAGCTCTCATTCCCGTTGACAGAAAGGAGTACTTTGAGAAACCCTCAGCCAGTGCAAAGCCAGGCATCAAAATCAGAGGACTAACAAAGGTTAGTCATTCACCTACCATTACCAGCTTATCAAAATTGCGTGTCTGAATAATAAGTGCAGTTCCTTAAAGTAGCCTAAGAGGCAGCTATGGGTATGAAGTGTTAGCGACTTCATTTTCTTAACCTTGGCACATGAGGGCTGGTGACCAGTCCTCTTCCTTTCCACTGACAGTGTACGGTCAGTGTACTCATTATAGCTGAGTGTGCTAAAGGTTTGAGCCTCGCCCTATCAGTTGATAGTCTAGCACACTAACCACTACACACCTCTGCTTAACTTGTGTGTAATTATATGGGTAGTAACAGTTCAGAAGCTGTAGCCTTGAATGCTCATCAACCAATTTTCAAAAATTTAAGTTCCACTTAAAGATTTGATTTAAAACTTCAATAGCTGTGCTTTAAATGTTGTCTATGCAGCTTATGTTGCAGACGTCTATTTAAAAGACTTTTGGCTCCATGCTGCAAGTCTGTTTACATTTTTTGATTATTTGATTTATTGCATTTTCAAAGCTTTTTTTATCAAACCGAATGCTGTAAAAATCTAGTAGATCAAATCATCAAATTATGTAGGCTACACATCTTTCATAATAGAGTGCATGAAGGATTGCAAACTAATCAGTCCATAGTTAAGGTATTGGGTTCAAGTCCCAACCAGAAGAATGAAGAGTATGTTTTTAAAATAAAAAGTATGTTACTTTAGGATTTACAGGTAACTCTATTTTTTTCGTTTCTTCGTTTTCTTTTGGTCGTTTCATCTTGGTTTTTGTGGTTTTAGCAATTTAACAAAAAGGTGAAACCTGCAGTGAACAACCTGACAATAGATATGTATGAGGGCAGCATCACAGCTCTACTCGGACACAATGGAGCAGGAAAGACAACCACCATGTTCATGTTAACAGGTCTGTGCAAAGTGGTTATATCACGTGCCTGTTGTAGCCCTTTGTAGTAGGCTATGCTCATGCTTATTGCTCTGTTGCAAACATACTATAGACTTCTTACAGGTATATAATTAAATATATAGAAATCACATATCCCCCAACACTCCACACTAAACATTCTCTTTTACATGGATATATAATTATATATATAGGCCCCTTATGATTATATTCAGGTGTTGTTACACGTTCAAAACATTAGGTCCAGAGCGCCTCTGATGAATTTCCCTAAAGTTGCGCTATATAAATTCGTGATTAAAAATTACAATTACATACATGCATATTACTATGGGCTATTATAGTTTGGCACATCGATTAGCGGTTAAAACCTCCGCATGTTTGTCTACAGCTGTTCCATTTAAGACATTGGTATTCACTGCGTTACAAGACACATTGGACGAGGACGAGATATTATAATGAATAAATCAGCTTGTGCGAATTATATATGTGACAGCAATGACAGCTTCAAGCAAATTGCAGTACATTAACAGTAGCATATGACATTGTATATAGTCTAGGCTTGGAATTTAAAAAGGGCTCTAGAAATCAATGTTAGAAGCAAATCATGTAACAATTTGCTACTCGGTGTTTCTAGACTAATTCGACCCTGCTGAAAACGAAAATCGCGGGTAGCAAGCTGGATTTTTGGCGGTTGCATGAGAAAACAAGATGGCGGCCAAAATGGCGGCCCGTATCTTCATATGGCTATAAGTAAAGTTATGTGTGTGATGGAAACATGATTTTAGAGTCTAAATTAACATTTTCTGGGTCAAGGAATGCGATGGAACTAAAGACACATATGTAGCACTGCCAGAAACCAAAACAAGATGGCGGACAAAATTGCGGCCAATAGCTTCAAATGGCTATAAATAAGGCCATGTATGTGATGGAAACATGATCTTAGAGTCTAAATTAACATTTTCTGGGTCAAAGAATGCGATGAAACTAAAGACACATATGTAGCACTGCCAGGAAACAAGATGGCGGACAAAATGGCGGACAATAGCTTCAAATGGCTATAAGTAAGGCCATGTATGTGATGGAAACATGATTTTAGAGTCCAAATTAGCATTTTTGGGGTCAGGGAATGCGATGGAACTAAAGTCACATATACAGCACTGCCAGAAAACAAAATGGCGGAAAAATATCTTCAATTGGCAATAAAACAAAATGGCGGACAAAATGGCGGCCAGTCTGAAGCAGTGATATTTTACTTCTAAAAATAATTCCTAATTCAGTTCTAATTCAGTTCTGAGCTCTTGAATTTTACTTCTAATTCTAATTTTACTTCACAAATAATTGTACTTCTAATTCCTATTTTAGTTCTCAAATAATTTTACTTCTTATTTTAGTTTTCCAAATAATTATTTATTTCCGTGCTGTAAAAGTACATAGGCCTATGCAACGCTTGCAGAGAGAAGCACACCAAACCTGTCTCGAGAAAGAAAAAACTGTTTGAAGTAAAACAAGGGGTGAAGCTTTAGTCTAACAATGCTGGTAATTTGAATTTTGAGTCGTGTGGTTATCATTAATACGAAACGAAGAATTATCTAGTATCAGCGAAACGGGTAGGCCCTACTGTGTGGACAACCATATCCAAAACGCTGTGCAGTCGCTGATGGAATTCAGTCGAGTCAGTCGTCAAGATCTAATGCTCTTAGGCTATGCCAGCGTGTTACCATTCATCTATCGCCCTTCCAAGACTTATATCGCTTGTATTTCTCCAGCTAGTGCTGTTCCACAAATTCCATAATTTTCCCCGTTTAGTAGGCTACTTGGCATGTAGATCTGCCTGCACATGTAGTTTAGTCGAAATGATAAACCCAAAATTGGGCTATCTCGCTTCCTTCCGGTCAACATTCTCGATAAACTCGTAATTTTACAATTTAACGATCAAACGCGAAATTAAATGGCGTATGAAACTGAGGTCGTTGGTACGCAATTAAGTGGGGACAATTATCAGACAAAGAAGACCAAAGAAAATAGAAATGGTATGCGCAGCGTCTTCATCTCAACCGAAGTTTTCCAATGGATTTTGTTTGGAACGCGTGCAATTTTACCGGTACTCGCCTTCGTCTCAACTTAAGAGCCACAAGAAGTAAAATGATTTTACTTCTGAAAATAATTCCTAATTTCGTTCATAATTTTAGTTCGTCAAATAATTCCTAATTCAATTCTTAATTTCGTTCTTTCTGCTGAAATAATTCCTACTTTTACTTCTAGTTTTCGTTAACGAAATCATTTATTTTTACTTCTAATTTTAGTTTTCGTTAACGAAAATATCACTGGTCTGAAGTAGTGTTTACTTGGTCAAAAACTTAGACCAGTTTTCCCTAGAAATAGATTACTTAAATATGCAGACGACAGCTACCTCATGATACCCGCATCCAATGGATATACAGTAAAAACAGAGCTAGAATACATAGCAACATGGGCAGGAAACTGTAACCATTAAGACGTATGCATTGAGCACCACTCGCCGTCTCGCATTCAACCATAACGTTTCTAAGTTGTTAGACTTTGTGCTAGAGCGGGAGAATACATACTCGGTGACAGTCAATGTGCCCGTCCAACTGCTCAACCTGCTCACAAAGGTGGATGTTGACCGAAAGGTGGCTACCCGCCTGCTCAACTTTCTTAAAAATGGCCAGCTTGCCTGTCGCTCACACAGGCAGGAGAGATTAGTTGAGAAGACCAAGAAAATTAGCATGGTTTCATCCTCAGAAGTAGAGCCCTGCGCCGGCCGCGCCGCGCCGCCGCCGCCGACATTTCGTGGGCGCCGCCGCCGCCGATTTCTGTTTGTCGGCGCGCCGCCGCCGCCGACAATTTGTCGGCGCGCCGCCGATGCCAGTTTCATATGCTTAATTGTTATTGTTGCATTTTTCATGTTTTGCATGATATTGCAAAGACAAGGAAACTATTCTCAAAAATGGCACTTTGATTGGTAAGAATTCGTGTGTTAATGAAGAGGATAAAGAGTGAACATAGCTGATTACAATGTTTGTGGTCTTTATCTTGATACCAAGAATGCATTGTCTTCCTGACTAAATTCGTTTTCCTTATACTTTGATGATCTTGTCTTTGTGCCATGATACACAGTCATTTAAAGCGATATCTTGTTACAAGTATAGCCATTGTTTTGATACACCTGTTCCTGTTGCCATTTCCTTAATGCCTTGACAACAAAAGTAATATGCAATGCATGTCTTTGTATGTGTACTACAGTACTACAGTTTTCCCTCATTCGTTACCTTCATGTCGAATAGCTTCCATAACTTATTGATTGTTGTCTTTGATGTCTGTGGTCTTATTACAATGGTGTAAATTTTAGGCTTAATGTAATCCTGCAGAAGGGAAGGTATAATTGATTAATACTTTTGGCTGGAATCTATTCAGGTAAACAGCATCAGTTGACACAGGTTTTGACTTAGTACGTATAGTATCAAGAATGGTCTTTTTCAGTTTAGTCTGATACAAACAATGGTCTATATGTGGAAACTTTAAATGGCGTGGCACCAATTCAAACTGGCAGCAAACCACCTGGGGGGGGGGGGTAAATTTATTGAAAAATTAACAGGTCGCCGCCGACCAAAAATGACAGCCAGTCAGCCAGTGTGTTACCATAGGAAAACGTATATATTTAAATTTCACTTCATGGCTTCAGCAGTCTCTCTTACTGGGAGGATGCTGTTATCCAACATCTGCCATGTGACTTGGTGTGTAGGCGTACACTGTATCAGTGCATATGCAAGTGTATTCATGCAATATGCAAATGCATGTCGCTTCATCTGATTACAATTTATATGTAGTTTAGCTTCAGTGTGATGGAGTGACTTTAGAGAACTTGGCCCTTTGACTGGTCACAGGACCAACGGCTGTTCAACTCTCATAGTGACTCACATGGCGTCCGGAGGAGGGGAAGGGGGATTTGCCCCCTGGATTTATGAATAGATTTTCCATGCAGAAACGTCATTTTTCCCCCTGGAAAAATTTTGCTCCCTTAGAAAAATTCACCCCCCTCCGGAAAAATTCCTGCGGATGCCCATGGTGACTTATGTTTCTGACTAGGGCACGCCGCGCCGCGCCGCGCCGCGCCGACGCCGACATTTTGTGGGCGCCGCCGCCGCCGATTTTTGTTCGTCGGCGCGCCGCCGCCGCCGACCAAAAATGACCGGCGCGCCGCCGCCGACACTATGACGTCGGCGCAGGGCTCTACTCAGAAGACACCATCAACAATGGAGAGGGAGAAGAACGATCTGTCATCCAAGGAGATGGCAGAGGCGCATAGCAACATGGACATTTCTAAGGAGAGCGGCATGGACCTCAGTGAGATACTCACACACAATTTGCTCTCAGCATCTCCACTGTTCGATGGTGATCTTCCAGCTCACACCAACAAGCCACTCCTTGTTTGGGAGATTGAACCTAGACTGAACCTCACCCAATGGCGTCAGGAGTCTACTCTTGCCACACACATTGTGGTAGATTTAATGTCTAAGATCTACAAAAATGTAAACACTTATTCCAGCTGCTGCAACAACATTGCTTCAACAGCTGAAACATCTCAATGTAGGAGGCAAGTACCTGAGGGACGAATTTCACATTTTGGCAGAGGGATGAAGCTGAGGTTATGATGGTGTCGATGACCACACCAAGGTAAGGGAATTGTGCTACTGGCATCTGCCGCAGCTTAGACATGAAATCTACCACAAAATGTGGGGCAAGAGTAGGCTCCTGACGCCATTGGGTGAGATCTAGTCTAGGCTCAATCTCCCCAACAAGTAAATTGGCATAGAATCCTGGACAGTAGCTGCAAGTATATATCAGTTTCTTTCTCTCTCAGATACTACAGGTCCTCCACAACAAGAATAACAACATACACGTGCATATACTCTAAAAAAACCAAGAAATTTTCAAATATGGTTGATGGCAGCCATATTGGATTGGGTCATTTTGGGGGTGTTCCCGTGGTCTGATTTTGGGGATTTTGGATATGTTATTCAGTAATGGTTCCTGATCAGGAAACCGTTTAAAAAGCTTCTAAAGCATTTTCGCCCAGGTCTAACTGCAAATTTTGGTATTATAATTGGTATTTCTTAGGAAACCCCAATCCGCCATTTTGAAATTCATTTTTGGGGTGTTCCCTTGTTCCGATTTAGGGGGATTTTGGATACGTTATACAGCAATCGTTCTTAAGCAGGAAACCGTTTAAAAACCTTCTGATGCAATTTTGCCCTGGTGTAACTGTAAATTGCATGGACTATTAGAGCAATTGTGTGAATTGGTATGAACTTCCGCTTTGCTGATGTTCCTGCCATCTCCCACACCTCATCACATTTACTGCGTTGATAGTGATGCAGCAACAGCAGAATCACGTCGGTATCTCTTGCACAAAACCAATGACCAAGGTTTTTAGGTATGTCTGCGAAGCAAGCATAATTATTCTGGTATCAGCTTCTTCATGTGTTGCTGCAAAGGTAGACACATCAGAACCGGCAGTAGACAATGCCTTATGGTCTTCCACGAAACCACCAGCAACAACCAAATCTAGATCGCCATATGTGACTCTTGAGAGCTGAATGGATAGGAATGCAGCTAGATCAGCCTTGTTTTCAG
The DNA here is from genome assembly GCA_963556255.1 of Allolobophora icterica. Taxonomy (NCBI): domain Eukaryota; kingdom Metazoa; phylum Annelida; class Clitellata; order Crassiclitellata; family Lumbricidae; genus Allolobophora; species Allolobophora icterica. The sequence goes on along the minus strand of OY744608.1, from coordinate 35,029,448 downwards.
GCATGGCAAGAAAATTCTGCCAATTTTCCGGCAACTATGCCGCATTGTATACAGCGACAGATTGGTCGTAATGTCTTACACCGTTTCTGTCTAGTTCCACTTTTTACTGATAGTGCCCAGTATCGATGATCGAAGACAATATCGACCCTTTTGTAGCCAATCGAAAGTTTCTTCACATGTGTAACTACCGTATCTGCCAGGTCATCAAATGTCTTCGCTCTCGGAAGTTTCCCTATTTCTTGTGCCATTGCTTGTCCATCAATAATTAAATGTGATGCCTCTGTTAGCTAAATGCTGACTGGACATGCTACTTTTTATTTTCTGGCAGTGCTACATATGTGTCTTTAGTTTCATCGCATTCCTTGACGCCGAAAATGTTAATTTGGACTCTAATATCATGTTTCCATCACATACATGGCCTTACTTATAGCCATTTGAAGCTATTGTCCGCCATTGTGTCCGCCATCTTGTTTCCTGGCAGTGCTACATATGTGTCTTTAGTTTCATCGCATTCTTTGACCCAGAAAATGTTAATTTAGACTCTAAAATCATGTTTCCATCACATACATGACTTTACTTATAGCCATATGAAGATACGGGCCGCCATTTTTGTCGCCATCTTGTTTTCTCATGCAACCGCCAAAAATCCAGCTTGCTACCCGCGATTTTCGTTTTCAGCAGGGTCGAATTAGTCTAGAAACACCGAGTAGGAAATTGTTACATGATTTGCTTCTAACAAGGTCATTTTGAGATTCCAAGCCTAGCCTAATAGGCCTACTACGGGTACGACTGTAGCTTCAGAGTGAACCATTGTTGGCGTTTAGGTTTCTTGCCGCCTAGCCATGGTACGGCGAACATCAACGGATTGGACATAAGAACAGATATGCTGAGAATACGCCGGAACCTTGGGCTCTGCCCTCAGCATGACGTTCTCTTTGATACGATGACAGTCAGAGAACATCTGACCTTTTTTGCAAAGGTATGCGCTCCATTTTCGTTACTAAAGTAGGTTGTTATAATGTATACCAATCTACGGGGTTTCAAGTTTAATTCAATGCACATGTAGACCTACATGTATGCTCATAGCTGTCACAGATAGAAACAGTAAGGTAACAGACTCAAGTATACATAGACGTAGACTGGGGGGAGGGGGGCAGCCGGGGCACGTCCCCTCCAATAATTGAGATGGACTGTACAATTAATGCAACAAGTGTAGAATAAATGACCAAATGCCCCCCTCACCAATATTTTGGACAAGTTTAAGCCAGTGCAAGCATAGTAATATTGAGTTTAATATTGAGTTACAACAGACGACAAAAAATTATGCATATAATATTATGCGTGGGGTGTGGTGGCTCAGTGGTAAGTTCGGCGCCTTGTGACCTGAGGGTTGCAGGTTCGAATCCCACTCTAGCCGCTGCGTACGGACCTTAGGCAAGTCCTTCACTCGCGATTGCTCGTGGCGCTTCGGCGTGAAAACTCCGACACAGTATACCAATGCTGTAGTCGGGAGCGCCTCTGAGTAGTAGTAGACTTGAGAAATATCCGAAATAAATTTTTTTTAAATAATACGGTCAATCAGGCTGCTGAACGTGGCTGCCGATTCCTCATCTTCCGCTTACCTACCTCGCCGTTTCAGCTCTAAACACCATCCACCCTTAGCCGTCCGACTATCTGCCTGAAACCGATTTCACCCCGTCTATCGATTATGTTTTGACTAAGCGCCCGTGAATAAGCTGGTTCCCGCGACTTCCCTGTTTTAAGCGTTGTAGAAGTTTCGAGGTTACGATTACGATCACACTGGAGACGAGCGTTGCGCAGCAGAATGGTCTCAGTTGTACAAGATATTTGAAAGTAATATTTGAGCCAAACACGTGTTTTGAAGTTTGATTTACTGCTTCTAGTTGAAAGGCTGCCCGAGTGAAAATGTCAAAACTGAGGTTCAGGAGATGATCAAAGTGTTGCACCTCGAAGATAAGACTGATGTGCAGGTGAACGCACTTTCCGGAGGTATGAAGAGAAAACTCTGTGTCGGCATTGCACTGATAGCAGGTTCCAAGGTAAATAGGTTTCACTTATACTTAACGTAACATGCCATCATAACTGCTATTGCACATAAGCTAATAATAATATATCGGTGTAGATGTTAGATCTGCCAATTTTTAGTAAACCAATGCAATTGTAATGTAAGCTAAGTGTTTTGCAGTATTAAGGAACCTGTGTTTCATTTTAAAACCAATCAGATTAAGTTAGACGAGACTCTATTCGTTGTAAAGCCTTCAGAAATGCTGTTTTGGATTTTACTAAAATGCAAATGCTAATCAGCAATTTTCATCATTTGCCAGAATCGGTCTTTATTAAGGCTAAACGACGTCTATGGTCTTGGCAATTGTTTTAAATTACTCATGAATAATAATTTAAAATAATTTCAACAACGCTTTTAAACATTATACATGTATTTTATTAAGTTTGTCATCTTGGATGAACCGACCTCGGGAATGGATCCAGAAGCTCGCAGACAGACGTGGGACATTCTGCAGAGTCAGCAGTATGGTCGCACTATGATACTCTCAACGCATTTCATGGACGAAGCTGACTTGCTAGGCGATAGAATTGCCATTATGGCTGAAGGACAGATCCAGTGCTATGGGACTCCAATGTTCCTGAAAAATAAATATGGTAAGAAAGCTACTACAAAATAAAATATATAAATCAAAACGTTTCTTCACAATTTGTAGACATTCAATGCTTATCGAAATGCTTATCGAAATTTCAAAGCTTATACGCAGGGCTGTAGTCGAGGGTATACGCGGGTATACAGCGTATACTCACCTCTAGAGACCGTATACTCACCTCACCAAATATTTGTACTCGCCTCTACTATATTTCGGAAAACTAACCGTTAGCGTATACTCACCTCTAATTTATTTCGGAAATCTAACCGGTAGCGTGTACTCACCTCTAATTTTACCACTACAGCCCTGCTTATACGCGTTGTTTAGTCTGCTGCTATGTTTAATTGCATATGCCCACGCTTTTAAAGTTGTTTACTAATATAATCTGTAGTAGCATCTATTTTTCTGCAACCAAAAGCATTGAGGAAACATGAATTCAGAAAATTTAGAAAATGCTATTTTAAACAGAGATGCAACCTAAAGAGGAACGTTTTTGTTTAGCCTTCACCTGCAAAGTGGCGTGCACTGTCCTTGAAGTCTTTTAGCGTCGATTGCTTATAACAATCTCACTGGTTTGTATGGGAGTGTCAAATGCGTTAGTCTAAGCTAGTAATTGCTAAATATTCTGCCTATATTTATGATATTAATCTTATTATATGAGGAGCGGCGCTCGTTCTCGGTCGCTGGACCAGAGACCTAGAAAAGGCTCCCTGTTGGGCTCCGCTTAGTCCCTAGGGGTCACCATGTTATGTTCTTTGCTAACTTAAAGACTGTTCTAATTAGCCCTGGATGGACCTGGCGCGTTCCTGAGTAGACTACTTTGAAGAGGCGCTATATAAAACTTCTAGTATAATGAAAAGCAGCAAGTAGTTACCAGTCTTGTTGTCAAGACCTTAAACCTCAAGACCAAGACCAAGACCTTGAACCTCAAGACCAAGACCAAGACCAAGACCTTGAACCTCAAGACCAAGACCAAGACCTTGAACCTCAAGACCAAGACCAAGACCAAGACCTTGAACCTCAAGACCAAGACCAAGACCAAGACCACGACCCAAAAATCACAATCATAATCACACTATTCCTCAGAGGCGTATATATATATATATATATATATATATATATATATATACAGGGGCGTCTATCCCCCCTAAGTCATTGGAGCAACGTCCCTTTTCCCCCTCTTCTTCCCCCCTCCCCGTTCCTTCCTCCCCTAAAATGGTGGCACACACTGACAGATCTCCCCCCCCATTTCTTGTATGGAGCATTTGCTCCAAGGTTTCTATGGTGTAGATATATATATATATATATATATATATATATATATATCAGACACGATTAACCTTGGTATTAACCTGGTCAAACGTAGCCAAACCGTGTGTGTACACACACACACACACACACACACACACACACACACACACACACACACACACACACACACACACACACACACACACACACACATATTCTGAGATTGTGAGGGCAATGAGGGTGAGGAGTTATATCAAGGCCACCAGTATGAGAGTAGGTCCATATACGGACTTGACCTACAACTCCACATCCCGATATGACTAAGATGTCAACCATAAGACGGATAGCGAGGGTGCATGATGTAAGATATATCCAAGAGGAGTGTAACTGTGGCCCAGCTCTTTGGCGCCTGGCCTGCGCACTGATCGCGGGGGTCAGTCTGCCGGGGTTACCTGTGTGGCTGAAAGTCTAACTGCCTGTGACTCAGTTCGTCTGGCTCTCGGTTGACCAGACAAGAGCTATCTATTATTGGCTCTGGGCCAGAGGTGAGACCGTTATTGACCGCAATGGCGCGGAAAAATTTAAAATTTTAGGTCGGTCTTGGTCTTGGTCTTGAAAAACCAAGACCAAGACTTTGAACCTCAAGACCAAGACCAAGACCAAGACCTTGAACCTCAAGACCAAGACCAAGACCAAGACTTTGAACGTCAAGACCAAGACCAAGACCAAGACTTTTAAAAACGAACTCGAGCGCACTCGAGACCAAGACCTTGGTCTCGAGGACAACAAGACTGGTAGTTACATTGGCTTAGATATTACGTTTTTCTGCATCGTCTAGGAATTGGTTACCATATGGCTATCGTGAAGCGTCCCAACTGCAATGTCGATAACCTCGTAAGAGTCGTTCAGCTTCAAGTTCCTGAGGCGCAACTCGAGAGCAACGTAGGGGCTGAGGTTTCCTTTGTGTTGCCTCGGGAGCAGTCGCCCAAGTTTGAGGCTTTATTTGCCACCCTCGAGAAGGACCAAGAAGCGTTGGGAATCGAGAGCTTTGGAGCGTCAGTCACGACAATGGAGGAAGTCTTTCTCAAGTTAGCAATGACATCCGCCCCTACTACTCAAATGTTTAACAGTTTTCATTATTACTAAGAGTTTCACCATGTAAAATTTAATCTTGCATTGTGCCACTAGACTCTGACTCGTTAGTAAGTGCGCCGCTTGTGGCAGCATGAGTCTGATTCGACCTATACGTCTCGTGTCGGTTTCTCTGTATACTGTAGGTGTTGTCTGTACATTGCCCTTGTAGCGGCATGGTCGCGTTACGGCGCTCTAGAAATTGTCCGTGCTATTATTATTACTATTAAACAGATCTAAGCACCAATAAATTATAAGGCACATTTATGACAAAATATTAATAATTCTTAGGGGAATCAACGTCGTAGGCCTATAGTGTTAGACAATTAACGCCGCTCTTAATTGCTATTCATTGTCGATTTGCAGGGCACTCATTCATAGCAACATGCGTATTCCTCTTTCACAGTGTTTAATGTTTCGTTGACTATACAGAGTCGGAGAGGCTGTTGACTCGACACTGGAAAGTAATCTACAAAATGGCCATAAAACCTACGTCGAGGAAAACGGAAAAAGTTCAGGTACAACAGTAATTATTGTAAAGAAATGTGCATGTATTGAATCAACTTTGAAGACAATTATTTAGCTGATACATCCACCGCCACAAATAGGTCCTCTTTTACGTCTCTAGCATAAAGAATCCGTTTCTTCACACGACTTTAAATAATGAGTTTCCAGTCCTGCGTCATATTGGTCCTTGGCCTTCCTCTAACATAGCCGAGTGCTGCCGTACTCTGGTATTGCTGGTTCCAAGCCTGGTCTGAGAAGAATGGAGACGCTAATCATCTTCGTCATGATACGGCGTTGTTAAAAAGCAACTGATCTCCCATAAACGAAAGAGCTAATAGAATCGCAAACTCCTCGCAGTACAGTACAATTATTGCGCTGGTCCCTACGTCTATTCAAAGTCCATTCGCTGTGTTCAGTTAATGATTTACTATGACAGAAACCATTAGTTTACTAGGCTACATTTTTCTACAGCCGATCCCAGAGCGCTAACTGTATACTGGCGAATGGCGAAGCCTTTATTTAGGGTTGTTCGGGTCGTAGCCTACAATATTGAGGATTAGGCTAGGCTGAAGTAAATCAAACGTTTAGGCTTTTCAGTTGTATGTCTGAATAAAACAGAACCTAAAACTTTTATGGGTCTTCCAAATGAATTGGAATTTGTCATAAGTATAACTTATAAAATAAGTGTATGAAAAGTGCTAGTAAAGAGTTATGCGGGAAATTTTGCTAAAAATTACTGTTTTTAAATGCTTTCAGAAGGTTATTCTAATGGGCATTACACTTCTCCATCTGAAAATGGAACAAAGAGTAAACACGGAGATAAGCAGCCAGGTATGATCAATATCTTTCTTATAATTTGTTATTTGTTATTATGAACTTACTGCAATTAAGCTGCATGCAAAGTTCAAAAGCTCGCATCTTTTAGCAGAATGCTGTTTCATTTTTGCCTAACTTTTAAACATGATGCGAAATTATGTCATTATTCCTCGAAGCCCTTGCAGATTGAGACTATCCAAAGGATTGTTGGAGCAAAGTGTATATGTTTGTTCTTTTAAAAGTTTACAAAAGTGGAACATTGATTTGATAGCAAAGAAATTAATAAGAAATGTTGTTACATGGAGCTTATGCTCTCTGTTAAGCAAACGAAGAGTATGAGTTTGGTATAGAACAAACAAACTCTGCAATGTCAAAAGCAGTCAAAAGCAGTGACAGGACGTACAATGTATCATGTTTACAACTTAGTTGTTTGTAATGTGCTTTCAGTATTTGGAGTGGAATTTGAAAGGACGTCCGGTTTATCGTGGTATTGTCTGCAGTTTCAAGCCATGTTTGTGAAGCGTGTTATTCATTCTATGAGAAACTGGATCGTAGGACTTGTTCAGTTCCTAGTTCCCGTCATATTCGCCATCGTCGCCTGTGTTATTATGGTCACTCTACCCGGAACCCCAGACCTTCCTCCGCTTTATCTAAACCTCAGCCAATTCACCAAACCAGTTGTTCCCTACGACATTAACAAGACCTCCGTCGGGTACGAAGAAATCACAAAGCTGTCCAACTGCTACGCGCAAAGCATTAGCAACAGCGGAAGCCTTGTCTACCTAAACAACCGTACCGACTATTCCACGATGGACGACTTTCTGGTGGATGTTGCCAAGAAGGGTCGAGACCAGTACAACCGAAATTATCTGATTGGTGCAACGGTCGAGGCAAATCCAGGTTCAAGTCCGAATGCAACGCTTATTGGATGGTTTAACAACGCCGCCTATCATACAATCGCTATTTCGTTATCCTATGTTACTAACTCTCTAATGCAGTGCTTCGGCCAAACGCAGTACCGCATCCAAACCATCAACCACCCACTGCCGTGGACCCTCAATGCTAAAGTCAACCAGGATATTTCGGATGCCCAGCAGTTGGGATTCATATTTTCCTACTGTTTGGCGTTTGGACTTGCGTTTCTCATCAGCACCTTCGTCGTGTTTCTGATCAAGGAACGGGCTGTCGGTGCCAAGCACAGTCAGTTCATCAGTGGAGTCCACGCCTTCAACTTCTGGTTGTCAACATTCGCCTGGGATTTCATCAACTATCTCTTGCCAGCTGTTCTGATCATCGTCGTCATGGAGTGCTTTCAAATCGCTGGGTACACAGATGGCAATAACGCCGGGTAAGTATAAGACCCAGTTTCAGGAGGTGGATAGATAGTTTAACCACAACTTACGACAGCAAAGGCCGTTGACGTCGACAGAAATTCGTATCGCATTATGCAATGTCCAATCGTAATAATTATCCACAGTTTCAGATGTTGCTGTTTCTTATGAATTGCAAACTAACAATTTCAGGCTTCTAGGACATCGATCTATCTTGAGCACTGCAACTGCAGTCAGTCCTATAGTTTAGGTCTGTAAGTCTTCCACGACTTAACTTTCTTTGGCAGCTAAAGAGATCTCGGGATTACAATTACGAACTGCATATTTAGGACATGAAATGCAATTACAAAATATTTTGTGTTATTTATAACTGTTCAGTTAAATTTCACTACCTGAACTTGGCTTAATAAGAAACTTCACAGTTTCGTATTAACAAGCTTCTCAATGGATTTCTTGGAGCAATAAAAATGATTTTATTTTTTAGCAATTTTGTTGCCGCCCCTTTGAGCCTAACTGTCAAGACAAGAACTCTACGAGAATCAGTCAGTTCATGGACTGTTTCTATAGCGCGTGTTTAATTTTGTAGGTTTGTATTTCTGGACTTGTTGTTGTACGGCTGGGCTATCATACCGTTCATGTATGTCTTTTCCTTCCTCTTTCAAGTGGCTTCATCCGGATACGTTTGGGCGACTGTACTCAACATATTTACAGGTAAGCAGTTATTCAATCTTTTCAAGTGCAAACATGCTTAACATTTCTAAGCTTGTCGTGCTGCTAGTTTCGAAATCCATGTCCTTTGAATAAGGCATACCCTTCCTTGCATTGATTCCATTTGGCCCTAATTATAGGAACGGATTTACCAACATGCACATTTACACAATGAGTGACATATACTTTTTCGTTCAGGGTGCGTAACGGACCTTAATATGGCACTATAAGCTATATTTAGCTATGACGAAGTCAACATTCGGATGTTAAACTTAGTATAGGATGTCATCGTGTAGGCCTATATAGCATCATATAAGGAAAGCAGTGGAGGTTGAACATACCCGCTTCAACATCGTCAGTTGTAGTGTTGATCAGGCCTTCAAGTTTTCACATATGATTGTGAAGGCTAGAAACAGTATGAGAAAAAATTATGTAAAGCTACCGATATTTTTGCTTTAAAGTTTTGATCCATGAGCTCTCACTGCTATTAGACAGCGTCGGGCCTTTTCTGTTGTGGGGCCCTCCATCTGGAATACCCACGTCTAGACCTGCGCTTGCCGCCTCGATTAAACTCACCTGCTTTTTATAAGTTCCTCAAATCACATTTCTTTAGCTATAGCTGGGCTGGGAGCGCCTCTGAGTCTGAGTAGGTCTCTTGAAAAGGCGCTATATAAATTCTCGGAATAAACGAATGAATGAACTATGGAAACAGTTTTGACAATATTAGCATTAACAACAATGTCATCATAAGCATTTATCGTCCTACAGTCTTCACCCTAGCTCTCCCTCGGCCTTCTTCTCCTCCTCTTCGTCGTTATCATCATCATCATCGTCGTCGTCGTCGTCATCATCATCATAGGGGTTAAATACAAAATCATTGTAAATGACCTTGTTGTATTATTGAAGGCACGGCTGCCGTGCTGATAGTGTTCATCCTTCAGATCCCAAGTCTGGGAGTCGTGGATGTTGGCAATGCGCTGGAGTGGATCTTCTACGTCATCTTTCCCAACTTCTGCTTCAACATAGCTCTTCAGGATCTGTACGCTAATTTTCAGAACAGCCGCATCTGCAGCTTAATTGATGAGAAAATGAACCGTACTCTCTTCTGCAAGCTCATCTCACAATACAACCAGTCCAACGCTTGCTGCCCAGGTAGGAGTCCATGGAAAACTGAGAATGATGATCGCTTGTACATTAGGCTAGACAATAGGTTTTTTGTTCCTTGTTCCTCATTCTCTTGATTGACGTCTTCTTTCACAATCTGCATTCCAGTTGTCAAAGTTCCTGTTTCCACAACATTTATATGTTATTTTTCATTACCCAGTTTACTCTACGGCTTTCTAGAAATTGTCCTTGTTATTATTATTATTATTAATTATTATTATTATTATTATTATTATTATTATTATTATTATTATTATTATTATTATTATTATTATTATTATTATTATTATTATTATTATTATTATTATTATTATTATTATTATTATTATTATTATTATTATTATTATTATTATTATTATTATTATTATTATTATTATTATTATTATTATTATTATTATTATTATTATTATTATTATTATTATTATTATTATTATTATTACTCTCAGTTTTCTTTACAGTTTTGAGCACAATAGCGCAACAGCTGTAGCTTAGGCTAAGAAATTAATATTTGATTATAACTGCTAATGAAATAAGAAACTTAGTTACTAAATCATTCAGAATTCAGTCAACAGATCAAACGGTCAGATTGTTTAGGTTTTAAAAACATTTCTCAGCGGAATATCGCAAGAACTAAAGCTGACGATAAGAAGTTAAATGATTTTAATTATTACCGAATAAGTAATGTTTACGTGCTCACCATCGTAGACTGCGCATTTGATATATATATATATATATATATATATATATATATATATATCATATCATATATATATCGTATATATATATCAATTATATATAACAATTATATATTATATATACATGTATATTGCATCGGGCAACAGGAAACGAATAATAATTCAATTGATGAATTTTTAAAACAGAAAACTGTGGATCCTTTTGCGTGACATCGACCAGTAACTACGTGTCCTGGGAATCTCCTGGCATCGGTCGCTCGCTGTTCTTCATGGTAATTCAAGGCGTCGTCTTCTTCCTGATTATCGTCGTCATAGAGACCGATGCGTTCGGGCGTCTCTCGCAGTTCTGCACGGGTCGACGCAATCGAGTGCAATGTACGAGGCAGAACGACGAGTTGGCTATGGCTGATGTTCACGGAGTGTCGAAGGATTCCGATGTACTGGCCGAAAGAGACCGCATCATCAACACACCGATCGGCGATCTTGTCAAGACCGACTCGGTTGTCATGCGCGAGCTGACTAAGATCTTCGGCGACTTCGTGGCAGTGAGCCAACTGAGCATTGGCATACCGTACGGCCAGTGCTTCGGACTGCTCGGAGTCAATGGGGCTGGTAAGACGACGTCGTTCAAAATGCTGACAGGAGACATCAAGGCTACCTACGGAAGTGCCTACATCGGGGGAAACAGTGTCTCCGAGGACATGAGGAAGGTCCAGCAGCAGGTCGGCTACTGTCCGCAGTTCGACGCCATAATCGACCAGATGACCGTCAGAGAGACGCTCTGGATGTTCGCATGTCTTCGTGGCATCGTTAAGAAAGACAGACGCCAGGTGGTTGACACACTCATCGACCGACTTATGCTCATAAACCACGCCAGTAAACAGGTCGGAAATCTCAGGTGAGATATTAATTGGCCAATACTCAGACTTCGCCACTGTCTTATGCCATTTTTTGATATTGTAGTAGGTCTAGTTAAAGTAATTTCCAATGTTCGACAACTTCCTTTGGCTAACAGGGCTGTTGACGTCGATCTTACCGTTACTCTATCATATATATATATATATATATATATATATATATATATATATATATATATACATATAGTTTCCATATAGTGTCCGTCTGTCGGGTGGACGCTACGTCACAAACGGGTTCTGTTCTATTGTGAAACATAAACCTGTCGTCTTGACGACGGCGATCTTGGCGACGGTGATAATCAACAATACATAATTCTTCTTCTTTGGTTCTCTGCCCTTAGGCAGGTTCGTATGTCCAACGGCGCCATTCCTCTCGATGTTGAGCTTCCGCTTTCATCTGTCTGTAGCCGTCCCTCTTTATTGTCCAGTCTAGGAACATTGTTCTTGGTCTTCCTCTTGTCTTTTTCCCTTCCATTCTACCCTCGATGATATCTCGTAGCAGGGAATTTCCTCTCATTATATGGCCAATCCATCTTCTTTGACGCTTTCTGATTGTCCTCATCATGGATCTCTCCTCTCCCACCATTTGCAGTACTTCGTCATTTGTCTTGTGCTCTGTCCAGCTGATTCTCTCCATTCTACGCCATATCCACATTTCGAAGGCTTCTATCCTTTTGATGTCCTCCCCTCTTATAGTCCACGTTTCAGATCCGTATAGAACCACACTCCATACCAGCGTCTTAACCATTCGCTTCTTCAGGTTCCTATTTAATTTTCCTCTCAAGAGCTCCTTTCTTTTATAGAATGCATCTTTTCCCATGGCTATTCTTCTTTTTATCTCCGCATGGCACTTCACATCCCTCGTGACCATACTTCCTAGGTAACAGAATCTCTCAACTTGTTCGATGACCACTCCATTTACGGTTATTCTAACTTCTTTTTCTTCTCTTTTGCTTATCCTCATGACCTTTGTCTTCTTGGTATTTATTTTCATTTCGTATTCTGTTGAGATCATATTCAGGCGATCCATCATTCTCTGCAGTCCTTTTTGGCTTCTTGCTAACATTGCCTGATCATCCGCAAATCTCAGCGCTTTCACCAACCTACCCCCAACCTTTATTCCCTCGTTCATTTCGTCCATCGCCTCCCGTACAAGCTCTTCGATGTAGATGTTGAAGAGTATTGGAGAGAGCGGGCATCCTTGCCTCACTCCTCTGCCCATTCTTCCCGGCTCTGAGTATTCACCTTCTATTCTTATTTTTACTTTCTGTCCCATGTACAGGTTTCCAATAAGTCTTCGCTCTTTCCAATCCACCCCTATTCTTCGTAATGCATGCATTAATTTCCTCCAATCCACCCTATCGAAAGCCTTCTCATAGTCGACGAAACACACATAGACGTCCTGGTCATGCTGGAGGCTTCTTTCCGCTAGTATCCTCACCGCTGCAATTGCATCTCTTGTTCCTCTTCTCTTTCTAAAACCAAATTGATCCTCCCCCAAGCAGTCATCTGTTTCTGCCTTGGCTTGCAGTCTCTTCGTGATAACTCTTAGTAGAATCTTGGATGCATGGGTGAGGAGGCTTATAGTTCGGTGGTCTTCACATGTTGTTGCATTTGGCTTTTTCTTGAGCGGGATCAGTATGGTCTGTAGGAAATCTTCCGGCCAAACTCCTGTGTTATATATGTCTTGGCATAACCGCACTAGTTCTGTCATTGCCTTCTCTCCCAGGTTCCTCAGTATTTCAATTGGGATATTATCAATTCCTTCTGCTTTGTTGTTTTTCATATCACTGATTGCTGCCAGAACCTCCTCCCTTAGTACGTCCGGACCTATGTTATCGGTACTTGGTGTTTGTTCTTCCCCGAGATCTTCTTGGCTACTTTTTCCCATATACAAATCCTCAACATATTCCTTCCATCTTTTCCTGATATCGTCTGCGTCCTCTAGCAACTTGCCATCCTTGTCCTTGATTGCGCTTCCGCCACCCATATTTTTCTTATTTGTCAGTGTTTTGACCTTTCCATATACCAGGTCGTGTCTTCCTCGATTCTGTAGCATCTCTAGCTCCTCACACTGCTCTTCCCACCAATCCTCTCTTGCCTTATCTGTTGTTCTTCTTAGTTGATTATTCAGCCTTTTGTATTCACTCCTTGCCTCTTCTGTGCTCTGGTGTTTCCATTTTCTTCTTTCTTCCATATCCCTGAGCATCTCCGTTGTAACCCATGGCTTGCGCGGTCCTGTACCACCACCACCACCACCACCACCACCACCACCACCACCACCACCACCACCACAACCACCACCACCACCACCACCACCACCACCACCACCACCACCACCACCACCAGTTAATGTGAAGTGAAATCTCTACGGCTGCGCCATCTGGCGAAATGCGTACCGGTGACTGAGAATTTTCTGTGAAACACACAGAATCTTCTCGGGTGGCGCCATCTGGCGATTGAAAATAGGTCGACTCGAATTTTTCAGAAGTAGGGGTTTGGGAGGTTTTCGCCCGTTTTCACCATGGAAGCGGTGAAAACGGGGTACGCGAAGCCTCACACTGGATGTGTAATGCCCACCCCGAGACAGTAGTGGAGGTTTGGAGTGAAAAGCTTCAAAGCTGTAGAAATGCATCTCGGTCTAAGATCTGTGACAGACAGACAGAGTTTCTTCTTTATATATATACTAGCTGGTTTACCCGGCGTTGCCCGGGTTTCGGAAATAGTTGAGTGAAAGTTTAAATCCCTCTAACGAATCCGTACCACCACCACCACCACCACCACCACCACCACCACCACCACCACCACCACCACCACCACCACCACCACCACCACCACCACCACCACCACCACCACCACCACCACCACCACCACCACCACCACCACCACCACCACCACCACCACCACCACCACCACCACCACCACCACCACCACCACCACCACCACCACCACCACCACCACCACCACCACCACCACCACCACCACCACCACCACCACCACCACCACCACCACCACCACCACCACCACCACCACCACCACCACCACCACCACCACCACCACCACCACCACCACCACCACCACCACCACCACCACCACCACCACCACCACCACCACCACCACCACCACCACCACCACCACCACCACCACCACCACCACCACCACCACCACCACCACCACCACCACCACCACCACCACCACCACCACCACCACCACCACCACCACCACCACCACCACCACCACCACCACCACCACCACCACCACCACCACCACCACCACCACCACCACCACCACCACCACCACCACCACCACCACCACCACCACCACCACCACCACCACCACCACCACCACCACCACCAGTTAAAGTGAAGTGAAATCCCTACGGCTGCGCCATCTGGCGAATCTTTAGAAATCCGTCCTGGTGACAGAATAATCTTCTAGGGTGGCGCCATCAGATTCTTTCCTTTATATATATATATATATATATATATGTATATGTATGTATATATATATATTATGGTATTGTATTTAAACGTTTATAAAGCGCCTCTAGTAGAGTGAGCCGTTCAGAGGCGCTCCCAGTGCGCAAGGCCAAGAGAAAAGAAATAAGTCTTGAGGAAAGTAAAAGAAGACGAGAGGACACCTATTAAAATTTGAGAGCGCGTAGAAGGAGACAGTGTATTCTAGAGAGAGGGACCAATTGAGGCAAAAGATCGGGACTGCGCCATAGCTGCTCTAGTATGAGGAACTGAAAGATCAAATCTGTTCGAGGAGCGAAGTGGACGATGCGAGGAGACAGAAAGAGACCGGTGAATTACATCAATTAAATATTTGGGGGCGAGACCCCGCTGTGTCCTGGAAACCAGAATGAGGATTTTGAACTTAATACGTGCAGAGAGAGGAAGCCAGTGCAGTTGCTCAAACATGAAGGATGAAATGCGTGAGTAGCGTGGCAGACGCGCTATTAATCTCGCAGCTGCATTTAGGACTGACTGCAGAGGCATGAGACGGACCTTAGGAAGACCGATTAGAAGCGAATTGCAGTAATCAATTCGAGAGCAAATGAAAGCATGGACCAGCGTTGTGAAAACAGAGGATGAGACAGGTCGTCGAACAGCCCTGAGATGCCTTAAGCGGAAATAGGAAACACGTGTGAGGTTAGAAATGTGATCTTTGAAGGAGAGAGAGAGAGCTATCAAGCGTCACACCCAGGTCACGCACACTTGATGAAAAGGAGTAGTGTGGAAAGATTTCCAAGAGGACAAAATCAATCTTTAGCAGCTGTTTCGGGGAGCGAAACCAAATGAACTGGGTTTTGGAGGCATTAAGAGAGAGACGATTTGAGGACATATATATATATATATATATATATATATATATAAATAAATATATATATATATATATTGTTAATAATAATAATGATATAATAATAATAATAATAATAATAATAATAATAATAATAATAATAATAATAATAATAATACGATTTATATAGCGCCGTAACACAGCCGAGGCCGAAGAAAAGGGCGCTGCTGTATATGAGTTACAAAAGTCATTGGCAGTCGTGTGAAAGTTTAAAACGATATGTCTTCAGCTGTGATTTGAATGACTCCAGCGATGGTGCATTCTTAACGTGGTCAGGAAGATTGTTCCACTCTGTGGGTCCCGTGACAGCAGATTGTTACGTGGTAGTCTAGTCACTCTAGTGGTTAGCTTACGTTGCCTCTACGTTGACATTCTCTGAATTGCCAGTTCAGCACTACACCCCCTAGCGAACTTGGCTGAGAAATGAGCACACTAACTGTACACTGTCTGTGAGAAGATAAGACGGCGAGGTCAAGGACTGGCAACTCGCCCTCATATGCTGAGGCTAGGAAATGCTTTATGTATTTGGCTCCCTTTTGGGGGAAATTTTTAGGAAGTCTCCTTTTCTATTTCTCTTTTTTCTTCAATGACCAATAGGATGTTGGTTCTGTTCAAATTGTCAATAATTTTTATTATAAAATCGATTGACATTACAAGAGAATATTTCAGTTATTTCAATTTATTGCTACTGTGAAATTAATGGTTTAGATTACCTGATAATATTTATGGCATGGTCAGACCATTGTCTGGGGTTAGGATCAGTGTAATATCTCTTCCATGACTATTTTGTGAAGTTCTTGTTAAAGATGACATATTATATAGTAATCTGGTTGTTCTTAAAGTGGCGGAAACAAGAGGAAGCTGAGTGTTGCCATAGCTCTCGTCGGAGATTCTCCGATTGTCTTCCTTGATGAGCCGACAACTGGAATGGATCCCGCTGCCAGGAGACTTCTTTGGAACACACTGACGGCGGTGTGCAATAGTGGAAGAACTCTTATACTTACATCTCACAGGTGAAGATATACACTAGCAGACCTATCGTTTTAGTGTCTATCGTTTTAGTGTCGTGCATTCAACCTAGAATTCACGTAAACCTGTAGATTATTAAGCAACAACATCAATCTTCATTTAGACTTGATGGATCAAAATGAATCTGTTACCTCTGAGTGAGTAAAGTTGTGCAGATAAACATTTGAAGAGCAATTTTTATAGAGTTACAAAGCATGTGACATGATTGGTTTGCATGATTAATCCCTTATGAAATTACTCTTTTAATAAAGGCAGTCGGTATAACAAGTTTAGCATAGTATGCTAAACTTGTTATACCGACTGCCTTTATAAAAAGAGTAATTTTGATTATAGTAATCTAAAAACAAAGGGACATGTAGGGACAACACTTGTAGTAGACGCACCTGATTATAATTATTCGAAAGGATGTGCTTTATACTGTTAGTCACAGCTAACGAGAATGCGGTTACGTTAGGTCACGTCTTAGTTCTTTTTAAGTAATTACAGAACTCAACGCTACTACAGTCTTAGACTTATTCTTTGAATGTAAACTGTACTCGCACAATGCATTGGCATGAAGTATGTCATTTTATGCTACAGTATGGAGGAGTGTGAAGCGCTTTGTACCCGTCTTGCAATCATGGTGAACGGAGTATTCCAGTGTCTCGGCAGCATTCAGCATCTGAAGGCCAAGTTCAACGAGGGTTACTCGCTGATCATAAAAGTGAGAGGATCGGACGCGGACGACGAAGATAAAGTGACGCAGAAAATCAACACAGTCAAGCAGTTCGTAAGTGACACGTTTCCCGGAAGCATTCTAAAAGATTACCACGAGGGTCTGTTGAACTACCAGGTCGATACTCCCAACCTCAGCTGGTCGCGAATATTCGGGACCATCGAGCAGGCCAAGAACAGCCTCGAGATCGAAGACTACTCCGTCAGTCAGACCACTCTAGAACAGCTCTTCATTAGTTTCGCGCGAAAGCAACGCGAACCACAGGATACGGAAATGACGTGCAGTAAGAAGTGTAGGCAATTGTTCTGTTGCTGTTGTGACTGTTGATTCAGACACACCTCAGTCCTTGCCCCCATCGAGAGGCTAAATATACCGATTTTCGCTGGCATTTATTTACCAAGCGCTTGAAGTTGTGTCCTCTGTGTTGTGAAATTGATGATCTGATATACAAAAACATGTACAGCTTAATTTGAAAATTTTCAGCTGATATTTTAACTCGGCATAATTTATGTGTTTTCTCGTTTTGGTATGTTTTCAGTGATAGGAAATGAATTGCAAAACCTAAAATGCCCTCTTTGGAAACTCATGTACCTATAGTGCATTAAGCCTATTTATCATTAACAGATTAGCTGTCGTTAAATCTTTCTCTGCAGCAAAGTCTCCATGACCAATAGCTATTTAGTTTTAAATGCGTTTTGTTGTTACGAGGCTGTAATAAATTTTAGAGAGGATTATAGAGGCGCTACAAAACGATCAGTTACATTAATGTTGTTTGTGCCTGGTATCTAACCTCGGTGCTAGCTGGCTCTGGCACTTTGGTGTATCGCCTACTGGTTGTAAACATATCATCCTATTCTTTATCTGTTGCTGATCAAAGCCTTCTGCGTTGGTGTAGTAGACCAAATGGTTGGCACTTTGAGAACCTTGTGCGCCTCACAAAGGCGCACGAGGGTTTGAGGACGTTGTATGAAAAGCAAGATAACATAATTATATAAACATATAATCATAATATAAACCTACATGTTTAAGTAATTAAAGAATCGTGCAGCATTAGACTGTTCCAAAAGGAAAGTCATGAACCCTATGCTTTATTCAAAGATATAGGCCCTATTCATATAAATAGGCCTACATCTGTTTGAGGTGTCATCGAAGTAGGTGTTGGATTAGGTTGTGACATAGTGGACGTATGCTTCTGTCTAATAAGTAGGATCATTCTGCCCCATGAACAGAATCTCTTCAACCGCTAACGTCGAATCCTGAAGCTGCCTCTGAAAGTGATAAGGATTCATTGCATTGACGCTGAACTTGTACATTTTTTCTTTTTATGAAATTCGTCGTTTAATTTTTTGTCTAAGTCGCAAATGACCAAAAAACTCCATATCTTTTTCGTTATTCAGATTGAAGATGTGCACATGTTTTAGAATTAGGCTTAAGCGATTGAACTTGTTAATTCTAATTCTTAATATTTTTATTCGGCACATATGCTTTTGATTGTTGATGTTTGCAATGGACTTGCTGTTGTACGGTGTGGGCTGATATGATCAGGCCACTCTTCATAGCTCTTCATGAATCAGTTGGTTTATAATTATATAGGAGAAACGAGAAACTAGTCTTCTGTGTTATGGAGAGCAATGATAGACAAATAGGTCTATAGCTTCAAGTTCAGGTATACTGCAATCTGTTCGAGAGTAATTTTAGAATCATAATTTTTTATGCTAATTGATGTTTTTGTTGAGTGTATTTCATAAAATTTATTGTTTTTTGTGATAATAATTATTGTTTTCTTTGTGATAATGTATCTATCTTGCATCTGTTATGTTATGATCAATGTCTGTGATAGTCTTGGCTCTAGGCCTATAACAGGCCGTATATAATTAATAAAACGAGTATGAACTTTAAGTTTTGTCTGTTGTTGTCTAATAAATAATGACTTAGCATATGCATGCATGATGCATCTTTCGTTATCAGTCACAAGACTATATAGCCCATTTGTTCAAACATGCCTAAGTGGATATAAAATTTTATATAGGTTTTATATTGCTACGTAGGCCTTACCATAAAGGCCCTAGGAGCGCTTAAACCTTGTTTGCCATACCACTCTAACTGCAAAAGCTACCGCAGCTGTTTTTTCTTTTTCTGGGCCTATTACATATAGTAGGCCCTACAGTATAGGCTTATTAGGTTATTAGTTGTGGCCTGCGTCAGCCACGCAACGTCAGTCCAGATATCGTATCTGATTTCGCTAGTCCGAAGCTGTCATCTTGGTTGTCAGTTTGATCCTATCTTCACGCAAACATTGTTCCTAGTTGAGAGCCTGATCATACAGCACATTCTCTTCGATTAATATCAGCTGTGACCGCATCTTACTGCAGTACTTTCACCACAGATTAAACAAAACCTTTCCTTCTTAATTTACTGAAGTGTCTCCTCTTTTAATTACATGCATGACCGCATTGGCCAGTCATAGGAAGTTAGGCTAGTTCATGCTTCTGGACATGTAAATCTTGGAAGAGTTCAAAGACCAGCGATCCAAAATTGGACTTTGCTCTTACAGGCTTAAGAATAAGAATGTTAACCTTTTTATCTTCAAAGTCATCTTTGATCATGTTAGACCCACGATGTCGATGCAGAGACAATTATTGCAGGCGATATTAACCTTTTCAATTCGTTTTCCTCTCAAAGTTACGCCTGCAGCTACATGTTTTCCTGTTATGAATATCAGCAATGCAGTGCATTGATGGTTACCAAAACAAAGCATGTTTAAACCAAATTTGAAAAAATCACTGCGAGGAATCATTAGTATTTCCAAATCCATAATAAAGCTATGTTAGGTGGCCTACTAAATTTGTCTAGTTGCCATTATAAGAGCCTTACAAACAATTACTCGTATCTACCATGTCCAGCCCACCTCCAGCATTCCTCTGAATTGAGTGAGTGAGTGAGGATGCATGCAATTCAATAACAAAACGAACAAGTTACTCAATGAGATATATAGTGAGCAACTGAGTAAGTCATTAACTTGCTTCCTTGGCCTCATGACTTCATGCTCCCCGACAAAGACGATCCTCGAATAGGCCTACACTATAGAAGCTAAGAATGAATGCTTGCATCATGTAATATGTACTTTGTAGGCCCTACGTTCCGCACAGATCAATGTCATATTATAATCCTCTGTATATACCAGTTGCGGTATGTCAGCCAGATTTATCAATAAACGAATATATATTATATACATTATATATATCAAATTAATCAGCTATTCATAAGTAAACAGCTAATAGAGTTAGTTTAAAGTTGGATTATATTATGAGCTACAAGTAAGTAAAGAATTGAGCAAGAAATGAGCGATTGAAGAAAAGAGGTAAAGTGAATAAATCTCGTAAGTAAGACAAAATTATGGTAACCCTAATGTCAAAGCGTTAGGAATAGGCCTGTGGCAAATACAGTGACCTGCATTATTAAAGCTCACGTCGATGAAGTTGTTACTTTGTATCTTGGTTTATTTCGAGTTTCGCATCGTGATTAGAGTTTTACAAATACACATGGATTAGGCCTACTTTACACTTGAAATAATTAGGCTGGACTCGATTTGGTTCTTTAAAAAGTTTATTTTTCAACTTACATTGCATAAAATTGTCATAACCTAAGTTCTAATTACAGCAGGTTACAAAAATATAGAATATGACACAAAGGACTATTAACGAAGAGTTCAGGTAATCCACACTGTAACACATATAGGCATAAATATACTTTATAAAGAGGCGCAACACAAAATATTTTTTTAAATCTAAAAATGAAAACAAAATAATATTGTACTTAGCATAAAATGGCCCGTATTTAATAATAAATACTGCATTAATTTATGCACTACATTTGAATTGCATACCGTATATAGCTGTGAAATACAGGCCTAAAGAAAATGGTTAGAATCAGACGAAAGTGTCCACATTCTGATGCCTATTATACTATACGAAATATTTTATACAGTCTAAAACGAATAAATTCTTCTATAGTCGCTATTGCAGAGTTTGTACAAGGCCTGTTTCTTAAGTAACTCAGAAAATCTACATTTTGCTTAATCTGAAGGATATTGTGAAGTTGAAGTACAGTCAGCTGTTGTTCCGGCATCTGTTGCACTGAAAACATTCTCTACTTACAACTCGTCCTTCGCCCTTTGACTCCTTTGCCTGAACAAAAAATTACATAAGCTTACATACATGCATGCATACATACATACATAAGCCTACATACATACGTACGTACGTACGTACGTACGTACGTACATACATACATATATGTCGCGCATGCAACCAAACATTCATGAGCGCCTATATATGAACATTAGCGTAGAAGAGATAAACGTTATCACGGCCAGATGAGGTTAACAATGTTCTAAAGTGAATTGCCGAAGAGCAAGCAATCTTGCCCGATTGCCCCAATGTGCTGGCGTGCAGACATAGCCTATATATATACGACGCACAGGCATGTATAGGCCTACATATACATAGAGACAGATGTATAAAATAAGACATCTTCTTGCCTCTATAACGCATAGCAAGAAATGAACACGGCAGAGATGCGCCGAATTGTCTTGTCATAAAACTTCTCAACTGCAGTGCCCATGAATTCAGAACATCACTTTTGTCAAAGACAAAATTTGACATTTTTAACATTTCTACCGTTCTGAGATGCGATTTAGATGTGAAAAGGAAGTGACAGTTATGAAAGCCAACGAGGGGGACGACTATTGCCGGAAGGTGAACAAACCATGTTCTGGTAAAAGGTTATTCATTGGACGTTCCCGTCCGGTAACCGCGAATGAAGTAGTCAGGATTAGAAGCAAAGATTTACAATGTTGTCTCTTGAAGCGGCACAATCTCTTAACATCTTCCGGAGAGAAGAAATAGTGCTATAAGGAGAGATATAGCAGAACGATTCTCTGTCGGAAGCGGAAGAGAGGCAGTATGTTAAATTGTAAATGTAAGTGTACACGTTTTTTTCTATAGCTTAGACACCGGCGCTATATCAAATCAAGTCCGCAATAATCATGTACGCCTTGTCCGTTCCGGTGCCAGGTCAGAGACCAGGGAGATCAAGCCGAGGAGACAGCAGGGTGCTACGGTTGTAATCGGTAATGATGGCGGTTGTGTGGTGGCGCAGCAATGGAATCAGGAACTTGAAGATTTCGGTTTTCAGTCGTGAGTGGAAAGCAGCGGTGGACAGAGCAAGCGGAGGAAAGGTGATGTCAACAGGCGATATGGGAGGATGAGCAAACTGGCGGAGATCTTTTGGGAGGTCATTCCAAAGAGCCGGTGCAGCATAGACTAAGGAACGGTTGCAGAATTTCAGAGATGAGGATGCTGAAGGCCGAGATAGAGAAAGATATGATGGTGAGCGAGTAGACCCGGACGGTTGGATGGTAAAGCTGGCGAATGTAAGAAGGTTGAGAGGTTTGAAGGGCGTTGTAAGTAAGAGTACAGCTGACCGCGGCCAATAATACAAGATCATAATAAACCGGCCCTTTCTGTGTCATCATTGCAACGATGGGCGTTTGCTGCACAGAAACAATGTGCTGATCCAGATGTGATTAGTCTCCTAAAACTTACCGCAAGAGTAGACGGGTCCTTTCTCCTTCTTCTCATCGAACCAGTATTTGAAGCCAGCTCGCGCGTGTTCGGCGAAGACATTTTCTTGTTGTCCTGTGCGTATCTTGGGCGGTGGAATGAGGCGTGGCCGTAGAGCGCTACAGACCTTCTCGTGTTTCGCTTCCTCAGACAGAGCCCGGTAACAGCTCGAGTTGATCTTTGAGCATCCTATATTTTGCATTAACATAAGAAAACTAATGCCTCTTACATTTAGCCTATACAGTATATAGGTCTACTATGGAATTTTTTACATGTTTTCTTCAACTGTGATTATATACATTTTAAATAATTTTAAAATAAAGCCTACAGTAATTGGCGATATATATATATATGTATATATATATATGTTTATATATATATATATATATATATATATATATATATATATATCTCAAACACAAGTGAATCTAATATTTTTCTTTCTTCTAGCCTGTACCCTATAGCATAGATCGAGTAGCCCATGTAGAGAAAAGGTAATCGTAATCGTAAACTCCAAATTTCTAAAGCGCTACTCTAAAGCTAAGCATAAAGTACCAGCTTATTCACGAGCGCTGCGTCGTATCAGAGGGGTTGTCCAGAGATCGATGTCCATTGGAGGCCAGAGTCCGGTTGCCTGATAGACGATTTACCCGACGAAGTCTTACGACTAAGTCGTCTAAGCTTATCGACTCGCAGACGTACGTCTTATGTTTGCAACCGGCACAGTTGAGGCGCTCTGACCGTCAACTTATTTTATTCATTGATAAGAGTTTTGTGTAGGCCTAAAGAAAATTCTCTACTCTTCACCCTTCAGAAATGCTATTATAGCCTTGCATGACATAATTCATTCATTCTGTGTGAGGTCGATAACTGAATTAAGGCGATGGCTCGAGTAGTCTAATTAATTAATTAAGGCTCGATCGTTTCGGCTTGAGGGCTTAACAACAGTTGGAGAGGCGGATGGCGGCTGCTTAGCACACACTCCAGCAGCAATCCTAGAAAATGACCATAGGCCTACATAGCCTAATGTTGGAAGATCTAGCCATTCTAACCTACACGCAGATTCTGATAATTAACTGCTAAAACTAGAAGAATAGACTAATAACTATTCCTACCCATGATGACAAACTTCAAGAAAATAAATTACTAATTTTTATAATTGATGTTTTTAAATCTTTTTACTTATTTCAACGAAACTGTTAGAGTTAGAGCGGCATTGGCAACGTTTGTTCCTACGAATGACGTACGGTGACATCATATCAACAATTAGAGCTAAAAACATGACGTCAGTGAATAAGTGATGCGTTCCCTTTGTTTCAGTGTCGACTACCATTACAGGCCAAACTGGCGAAACGTTTGACACGTTTCGGCCGAGATATAGCGATATATTTGAAAACGCTTTGTTGGGTACTTAAGACAACGTATTAAATGGTTAACTAATTAAAAACTTAATTTTGTCATTCTAGCAATATTATAGGATCATCGTAGGCCTATAGTTTGGCTATTGACTCGTCTGATTTGTAGCGTAGCGATAAACTCGATTTAAGACAATCTCTGATTTTCGATAGTAGGCCTAGGACTATAGGCCGCTAATAATTAATAAAATTTGTCCAATTCCAACAATACTTCCGTGTTCGATGTAAAATTCTGTACACGCAAACTGTATCAACATTTTGTAACTAAAGCTTTTAACTAAGCATAAGACAGACTACATGTACAAAATCATTATTGCGCTCTCTTAACAATGCATATGGGTCCGGCTTTTATAGGCTCTTTCTCGTCAAACTGGTCAAACTGGTCCAAACTGGTCTATAGGCCTAACTAATCGCTCCGAATATGAGAGAGGCAATAGAAAAATCAGGAACAGAGAAACCTGGAGACGTCAAGTTGAGGACTCATCGTCGGCCTCGGCCTGATGGAAGAGAAACAAAGAAAGAAGAGAATCGCTCTTGCATAGGCCTAACCCTGGTTTTTCCAAACATCGCTATTGCGCAAGTGTAGGTTTTGAAAAACTTGCAGATGCATCACAACGCAGGCCATTACGTAACAGCTCTGGAGTTATATCTTACGGATTCTGTACCCATGTAAATAAAACAGCGCTATAGAATTAGGAAATCCTGCAAATGGTAGAAGAACAAAGATCACTCATAAGTACTATACGCGGACGACAAAGGAAATGGATCGGGCACATCCTAAGGAGTGAGACACTGCTAAGAGACATCATGGAGGGAAGGATGGAGGGGAGAAAGACGCGAGGAAGACCGAGGGCAATGCTGCTAGACTGGATGATGACAAAAGAAGAAGGATACAGTGGACTGAAGAGAAGAGCACAAGACAGAGAACGATGGCGTCATTGGTCATACGAACCTGCCGGTGGGCAGAGAACATAAAGAAGAAGATAGAATTAGGCTATTATACGAGACTAAAAACATAAGCGAGCGGATGAAGAGGCTGACCATTTGTCAGAATGAAGGCGTCTTCTGCAGTGAAACTTGGAAGATTCCTGAGGTTCGTCTGTCGAGGTGCTTTCTTGAGCGGAGGAAGAACTTTGCAGTTCTCACGAAACGTCTGTCGAATGTTAAAAGGCGCCAATCCTCTGTTCTGCATTCGAAATAAAAAGCCATTTGACGGTTGTAAAAATTACGCCTATAACCAATTCGTTGTATTCATATCAATTGTCTTTGTTAGAGACACGTACTGACGTAGGTCTCGTATACAAATTAACACTCGATGATATTATTCAATCGTTTGCACAAGAATCGAGCAAATCGTAAAGTTCCTGTGCTACACAAATGCTCATTGCTCATAAATTATACAACAAACATAATATTGATAAAAAAAATTACAGAGTTGTTATAACAACTGCACTTCTGGAGTGGTGTCAAAGGTAGTTCATTTTGCAGGCGTCCATTATGGACGACCATAGGCGTAATTTGGGGGGGGCTACGAGGTGTACCCATAGCCCACTTTTAGGACTGGAGAGTACCGCACCCCCACTTTTTAAACAATGCCAGTCAATATTTTATTATTGTGCCATCCCAGAGATTGCAATATATATCCGCCTTGCTTCGTTTATGTAGACAGAGTGAGGAGTATGTAGGCCTAAGCCTACCACAAAAATACGAAAGTACTTAGATACACAGGTAAACCGAAAGCCAGACGAACTGAGTCACAGGCAGTTAGACAGGCAGACTTTCAGCCACACAGGTAACCCGACAGACTGACCGCCGTGACCGGCCCGCATGCCGCAGCTACATATCAGGGCCACGGCTATACTCTTCTTGAAAAGATCTGACATCACCCTCACTCTCCGCCTTATGGTTTTCATCCTATAGTCATATCGCGATGTGGAGCTGTAGGTCAAAGCGTAAGCTTCTATGTCCTTCATCGGCTACAAATCCGTATATGGACCCACACTCATACTGTCGGATTTGATATGACTCCCCACCCCTCAGTCCCCTAACAATCTGAGAATCAATATTACTGTCCTTGGTTAAACATTTTAGAGCCGGCTAACGGAAGAAAGCTCCCTCTGTCGACTTGGACTGCATTTTGTTCTCCAGAATTGCTGGCGACTGTTTCTGTTATAGCCTACTAATATAAGTATTCAATCACTGTCGACTCGATCAAATACAAAGTTGATCTACAAGGATATCGCCTAAAGCAGGAGAACAAAAATTAGTACCAGCTGTATAAATAAGACGATAGGAGAGGAAATACAGAAATACAGAAATACTGACCTCGTCAAGTGATGGATCATTTGCTGCAGGACACGTGCATGTTATATCGTCTCGTGGATCCAACGCATTCCTATTTTCATATAGCATCATTGACGTCGTCATCAGATCATCATCATCATCATCATCATCATCATCATCATCATCATCATCATCATCATCATCATCATCATCATCATCATCATCATCATCGTCGTCGTCGTCGTCGTGGTCATCATCATAATCATCATCATCATCATCACCATAATCGTCGTGGTAATAATAATAATAATTATTATTATTTTTAAAATAATGTTGAAGTCCCTGAGGGATCCTGTTTACCTCGGGGCAAAAATAATAATAATACGGGACATCAGGGCCCATAGGCACCGACTTTTGCCTTTGTCTCTGGGTGCTAGTGGGTACATGGGTTATCCCTCCCTTCCCTCTAACCCTCCCTTAGATAGGTGAGTTATAGCGGATTTTCGGAGAAAGAAAATTGTTTTATTGTCAAGGGTTCCAGTGTAAATAATAAATAAATAATTTATTTATGTACGGACTGTGACTGTGAGATCATGCAATGTTGGGTATTTGTGTTGTAGTTTTAGGCCCTACTTCTCACGTTGTGAGATTACTGCTTAGGTGTAAATTTTTTTAATTTGTGTTCCGAATTCTTCTGGGTGCATTCGCACCCAAGGCTCCCAAGAAGTCGGCGCCTATGTCAGGGCCCACTATAATACCCTGAGCCCTCTTGAGATGGCGCTTCAGAAAATACCAAAGGAGCAGTGGCGGCGATCTTGTCTGAGAGGTGGGGGGGCAAAGTAGGCCATAGTCTGGTCGATGACCTTTTTTAGGAATTCATGTCCCAAAGAAACCATTTTAAATTTTTTTTGGGGAATTCATCTCCACAAAATCTTTAAGACTTTTCTACAAATTCATGTCTGAAAAACCTTTTTTTAGTCCTCCACCTACTTTCGTTACATCTTCAGAAATCATACCTTCAAAATTACTATCATACCTTCAAAATAACTGACGACCTTTTTTGGCAACTCGTCTCCAAAACGTTTTTTGACCTATTTTCCTTCCTTTTTTCCTTCTCTTCCACAATTTTATTACTTTTTTCCTTGAAATTTGGGGGTACACTTCTCCTCAAACCAACTTATCTGGTCAAAAACCACTGAAAACTCATTTTCGCTCACACACACAATTGCATTTGTTGACCTTTTTTGGTGTATCTTCAAAATTTGGGGGTCCGATGTATGGCGTGTCCCCCCCCTCTTAAAGGTGGGGGATCTTGTCCCTCGCGACCCACCGGGATCGCCGCCCATGCAAAGGAGTAAAAGAAAAATTAATCTTCATCGTCGTTATCATCATCGTCATCACCATCTCAGACATTTTGGTCGTTTTTAGGCCTATCATTATCGTCGTCGTCATCATAACCATAACCATAACCACCACCATAACCACCACCATAACCACCACCACCACCACCACCACCACCACCACCACCACCACCACCACCACCACCACCACCACCACCACCACCACCACCACCACCACCACCACCACCAATAGCATCAATCCCAAATTCAACAATCATTATGATAATTTGTATAGCCAAGTCATGACAGATAGGGATCGATCGTTCCTTAGTAGGCCTAACTGAAACTTAGAAATTTGCGATAAAATTCTATAAATGCTATGAACTGATGTCAACCAATAGGACCGCTGTCGGCCTACTCATGCACCCTACGGTCCCCTTATTCCACGCTGGGAACATCTCGTCCTCGTATCGAACCAGTGCCTCTGGTAGGTAAAATGAAGTAGGCCTATATATATCCACCGTAATGGCCACCCTGAACATCCAGCGCCGTGGTTCCCTGCGCTCTTCTAAGCAGGCTGAGCTTCTAGTTCCCCGCTCACGGACCGCCCTTAGGCAGCGCCGTGATTTTTCCATCGCTGGCCCTGCAATCTGGAATGGGCTCCCTGTAGCGCTTCGCTTGGTCCCAAGCACCCATTCCGCCACATTTTATTCAAATCTCAAGACTGTACTCTTCAGCCGGGGTTGGGTCGGGAGTGCTTCTGAGTAGATAGCCTTGAAGAGGCGCTATATAAATTCTCCATATGAATGAATGAATGGCCTCGACCGTGCTCATTTTTCATGAATTGATCGGGATCCTTCACCACCGCTGCCCGTTTGAATAGGTGCCACGCCATTTCAGGTCCCCGTGTACGGACTGTTCTAGCCCGAGATTTAACTCTCCGAAATAAGCCACCTTCGGGAAGCGAACCGCCCGCTCTCTTACACAGGCCATTGGTGCCTTCTTGATTAACCTAAAATCTGAGAGATATATAGGCTACCCGCTACCACACCCATCGGCGCTGCTTAATTGGTAGGTAGGTTTTTTTACTTACTTTAATGCATGAAAAACTTAGAGACCGGACAACCATCGGATTACTGTCAACCTAAAATCCGCAATGTCGACTGTTCCGATTAGCCGTCTCCGGCGCTCATAAACTGACAATTATAAGGACTAAAAATAGCACTCCTACGTACCTTTGCCATTTCCAGTTCTCCATGGTAAGACCATCATCCCTGTCCATCTTTTTCAATTGGTCTTAATCTAGATTTACTTAATTATTGGTCTTAATTTCTAGTTGTTATAATACGAAGACGTTTCAGCTGTATGCTTCTTGGTAAACGTCACCAACACAATTTCCTCTACCTTCGACAGCCGACCTTCGAGATCAGAGACCGACCGACCGATCGAACGGCATAGAAACGACTTAATACATGACGCAACCAAACGAAACAAAGGAACGCAATACGTCAACTGCCTGACAACGCTAAATAATCTTATACGTCGTCATGACTACCATACAGAGGCCTAGTTATAAATATTTGATAACAAAGTTACATAGCAGAAATATAATACCCGCGGAATGACACTCATTTAATATATCACGTTATGATTATACATTTCTGACCTAATAATGTAGACCTAATATATTCCATATTAGACTGTTAAAATAGGCCTATGTTCTCAATGAAGGCAGTCAGCATAGATGTTAGCTAAGCAACAAATTGGTTATAGAACAAATATCACACATAAAAATATCACATTCGTTTGCATGAACATTATTTAAACATCTGTATTGTTTCTGAAGTAGGGGCCTAGGCGTTGGATATAGGACAGTTCTTTAATAACATATTCATAACTGTTCTACTGCAATAGCCGTTCAACATAAAGTGGCATATCATTAACATCAGATTCTGGCGTGTACAAAAGGTTATGAACCATTTCGGCTAACACTGATGTCATTGTCGTTGTTGTCATGTCGTTGTTGTCATTAGCATCAATATCAATATCATTACCATGATGACCATAATAAACAACACCCATCACCAACACCACCATTATTAACATCAGATGCAGCAGCAGTTCGGTTTAGAAGGCTCCGACAGTGGTAAGAAAGTTCCAGGAATGTTAGCAACAGCAACAAATATCTTGGGTTTCTTTAGTTCTTCCATTTTATACTCTGAAAATACCATTTTATCAAAAACTCGAGTTTAAGAGTAAATTCAAAGCTGCATTATGCAAACATATATATATATGTATGTATATATATATATGTATATATATATATATATATATATATATATATAATTTGGCCTAGTTGTCTAGGGGGCACAGGTGAAGCAGAATCTTGACACAAATTTCTGCCCTGGCAGGGATTTCAACCCCCAATGACATTCGGTCGACAGTTCAGCACATTAACCACTACACTATCGCCATAGGCGTAACTTTGGTCTAGAAAGTCGGGGTGCCAAATTTTGCGTCGTTTCCCCTTCAACACTATTAAATAATTATAATGGCGCTCAATGAATCTACATTTGGCGCCATTTATGCGCAATGCCGAATAATAATGATAATGATAATAATAATAAAAATATATTAATTTCCTCTTATATCATTTTCTACCTCTGTCCGGAACCTTGGTGTCATTCTTGACCAGGAACTAACCTTTACTAAGCACTTCTCTTCTCTGTCTCGCTCCTGTTTCTACCATCTCCGCCAGCTCAGGGTTGTTGCTCGCTCTCTCTCAGCCTCTGCTGCTTCAACTCTTATCCATGCCTTTGTTTGCTCTCGTTTAGATTATTGCTCTTCTCTCTACACCGGTCTTCCTCAAACCCGCCTGTCCTTCCTTGAGAGGGTCCTGCGATCTGCGGCGCGCCTTGTTGGCTCCATACCCCGCTATGGTAGTGTATCCTCCGACATGCATCATACTCTTCATTGGCTTCCCATCCGGCAGCGTATCCTGTATCGGCTTTGCTCTCTCGCCTGGCAATGTGTTTTGGGCATGGCTCCTTCCTACCTATAGCCTATGCTCTGTTTTCACTCTCTCTTCCTCTCTTACGGGTCGCTCAGCCCTCCGTTCCTCTTCTCGGGGCGACTTTATAGTCCCGTATGCCCGCACTGCTACTATGCAGCGCCGAGCATTCTCTGTCGCTGGTCCAACTGCGTGGAATGACTTACCACCTCTCCTTCGCCTGTCTCCTCGTACTCACCCGTCTTCTTTTTACGCTCTATTGAAGACTTTTCTCTTTGATCAGGCCTGGCTTGGGAGTGCCTCTGAGTAGAGCCCTTGAAGAGGCGCTATATAAATTCCATGATTGATTGATTGATATATAATAACGATAATAAGCGTGGTAATAAATATAATAACAATAATTATATAATAATAATGACAATAAAAATAATAATAATACATTTAAAATGAGTTGAATAGACGTGCTTCATTATTGAACAGACGTGCGTCCATAGGCGCCGACTTCTTGGGGGCCTTGGGGGGCCAATGCACCCAGAGAAAAAGTTCAGTGGGGGCCTGGCACCCAGAAGAATTCGGACCTTAAATTCAATTTTTTTGGTATTTCTAAAAAAAGTCGTAAAATTTTTTCGGCCCCCATTTTAAATGTGTTTGGCCCCCATTTTTTACACACGGATGACTAAAAAAAAGTCATCAGTTTTTCTCGGAGATGATTTCTTAAAAAAGTTCCGTTGGTCCTTTAAAACTTTTAGAAACCTCTGGATCCGCACCTGACTGACACCCAGAGACAAAAGCAAAAGTCGGCGCCTATGCGTGCGTCGATCATAATTGAAGTGCCGTAACAATCTACACCGTGTCTCAAAATAAACTGTGCAAAATTGTTTCTGTCAGAACTTCGTCAAATTTCTACCAATTTTAATAATTTTTGGTAGGTAGATGGCAAAATAGCTGAAATTTTATGCTATACATAAATTTTCCACCTCACCTGACTCATGTTACCGCACTACCTTGTTAAACACAGATGTACCAATTTCTTATACAAAGCTTAAATTTTAACAACTAGCGTCTCGAAACTTGGCTGCACTGAAATCCATTTCATCGAGCCGGGTGTCAAAGTGAATGGGGCCTACTATCGCGACAATCTTCTTGCCTAGAAGCTACTGCCAGACATACGCCGGATATCTCAGGGCGAGTTTTTTGTCTTTCAACAGGATGGCGCCCCGGCGCATCAAGCACGCGACACTGTCTCTTTCCTGGAGCGAGAAACGCCCGACTTCATACCTCCAACACTGTGGCCGCCGAATTCACCGGATCTTAATCCAGTCGACTATAGCATATGGAGTGTGCTGCAGGAAAAGGTTTACCGATCCAGAATAGCCAACGTCGATGAACTCAAAACGCGTCTGATCGACGAGTGGGCGCGCTTTGACCAGTCGATCGTTGATGCTGCTATCGGCCAGTGGCGTCGCCGTCTAAGCGCTTGTGTCCGTGTAGCGGGGCACATTTCAAGCACCAGTTTTAACACTTTTAAGCAGATCTGTCATAACAATTAAAAACTCTGCTAAGTAAACCATATTTTACTTTACTGCGTGCTAATTAAGTCGACAGATAGTTTGTTGCATGTAATAAAATTTAAGCGTTATATAAGAAATTGGTACATCTGTGTTTAACAAGGTAGTGCGGTGACATAAGTCAGGTGAGGTGGAAAATTGATGTATGGCATAAAATTTCAGGTATTTTGCCATCTACCTACCAAGAATTATTAAAAATTGGTGGAAATTTGACGAAGTTCTGACAGAAACAATTTTGCACAGTTTATTTTGAGACACGGTGTATATATATAAATAAAGTCAGCTTTCTGTCTGTCTGTCTGTTTGACCGGCATTAACTTCTACAATTTTGCACCTTTTCACTCGAAACCTTCACTACTGTGTCCGTCTCGGCATCGGACACCCAGTGGAGGGGTTCGCGACCCCCGTTTTCACCGCTACCATGGTGAAAATCCCCCAAAACTACCCAAAACACCCTCCCTCACGCTTCAGCTCGCCTATTCCACTGCGAAACGGTTCTATTTATGGCGCCGGTATTCCCCAACGTCATTAATAATACACTTAACGACACCCAGCTCGCCTCTAGCGGTTCTATTTATGGCGCCGGTATTCCCCAACGTCATTAATAATCCGCATAACGACGATCTTCAAAATTCAAAATTTCATGACGATCGAATCGAACTATATTCATCGTTTCACAGCAAAATTTTAACACAGGTATGTTCAAACACAAACATCTACATTATTTCACGTGTATCAAACAACCATTCTGCTTTACTAACGGCGAGGCCGACTACACACCGACAGTGGGACTGCGAAGCAGTCAGTCCACGGCAGAGGTCGCTAGACGCCAAAATGCGTCTACAAGACTGCGAAGCAGTCTCCCCCACAGGTCAAGGGCCTCGGCGACTGCGAAGCAGTCGCCGCCAGAGGGTGACTGCGAAGCAGTCAGTCAGAGGGAGACTGCGAAGCAGTCAGTCCACGGCAGAGGTCGCTAGACGCCAGAAGGCGTATACAAGACTGCGAAGCAGTCTCCGCTGTACGTTGCCTGCTCTCCAGTTGGGGCCAGTAAGAATCTCTTTCTTCTGGCACCAAATGGCAAGACAACTAATGTTGTTTATCTCCAAGCTCTACAGGGATTGAAACTTATACCTAAATTTCTTGCTTATTCGCTACACGGATTTAAACTTATACCTAAATTTGTTGCTTATTCGCTACAGGGATTGAAACTTATAACCCCGGGCAACGCCGGGTAAACCATCTAGTAGATATATAATCCTAATAACAATAGACTTTTTCATATTGAGGTGACGTAAGAAGGCCTTATTTTCTAAATATAAAATTACAAACAACAGACATGTTTCACAATTGAAATAACGTGACAATAGGCTTTGATTCTCTAAATTTAAACTTAATAATATTAATAGACTTTCATAATTGAAGTGACGTAGGCCTAACAAAGGCCTTTTTTCTCTAACTCTAACATTACCCTATTATAGACGTGTAACCAGTCACGTGTTCCATAATCGAAATGACGTAAACCACGTAACAATAAATTGTTAGTCTTTTATTCTCTAACTATAAACTCAATAACAATAGACTTTTTAAGTTAAAGTAAAAGGCTTTTATTCTCTAAATTCGAGATTCAAATTAATAGACGTTATAACAATTGGAATGACTTAACAATAAGCCTCTATTTTCTAAATTTAAATTAAGTTAATAACAGTAGACTTTTTCATAGCTGAAGTGAGGTATGCCTAACAAAGGCCTTTATTCTCCAAATGTAGACTTATAATGACAATACACTTTTCGATAATTGAAGTGGTGACGTAACAAAGGCCTTTAATGTATACATCTAAAATTACTAAATAATGTGTTTTACAATTGAAGTGACGTAATAATCAGTGATTAATCTAGACGTCTTTGGGGGGGGAGTCCCCCCAGGATTGATGTTTCCCCCCAGAGGCCGGCAATATTACAATGTAGAGACGTTTAGGGGAGGAAAATTCCCCCCAGGATACATGTGGATCCATGGTTTTCCCCCCAGAGAGATGATTTCCCAAAAAAAAGGTCATCAACTTTTTTGAGAGAGTAATTGCTGTAGAAAAAGTTGAAGAAATCGGGCGAATGACTAAAAAGACTAAAAAAAAGGTCAACTTTTTTTGAAGATGAAATTTGGAAAAGTCAGAAACTTTTTGAAGATGGAAGAAAAAATCTTCTGTAAATTCTTTGCTCCCCCCAGAAACCTTGTTTCCCCTCCCAGAAGAGGGGGACTAGATTAAACACTGCGTAATAATATGCCTCTGGTTTAAAATTAAAACTCATACAATCAACGCGTTTCATAATTAAAGTGACGTAAAAAGGCCTTTATTCTTAAAATTAAAATTTACTAAAAAAATGTGTTTCATAACTGAAATGATGTAACAATATGCCTTTATTCCAGGGGCATAACTTTGGTCTAGAAAGTGGGGAATACCAAATTTCGCATTGCTTTAGCTAAGCGGCTGTTAAATAATTATAACAGCATCGTTTTTAATAATCACAGGCTGAATGATGATGATGACGAAGACGATAATAATAATAATAATAGCGACAATAATAATAACAATGAGAGTGATGATGATGGTGATCACACTGATGATAATGCTGGGTAATTGTTTTGAATCTTAAGGGTTCCTCAGAGAAAATAATAATGGGCAAAAACAATGGGTATGAAAAGTGGAAGGTACGGTACCCTCCTGTTCAAAAAGTGGAGGTACTCGTACCCCTCGTATCCCCCGTAAATTACGCCTATGACTACAGCGCACCCTTATACACGCTAGTAGTCATTTCCACCATTGTGTAGCATTGTGGGTGCCACAGCAGCCAGTAATGTACATGTACATTTGTGTGTATGTACAATTTGTACATGTACATATATTTATGTACAGCGCACCTGCTTAGGGGTCATCTATAAAGGACGCCCGCAATTAGGGGAGGGTCATCGAAATGCGGACAAGGGAGGGGGTTATGACCAACGCGGACGTCTGCATCTAAACTTTTAAATTTGATACTTTTTTAAACACCCCCTTATTTCAACCTTCCCTGAAAGACATAAAGGTCAGTGAAGTGATTGCCTAAAACCTCCTGCATGGTGTAACCTTTACTGTGACTTTAAAGAGGCTTTTGCTACTGCATATCCTGCGATATGAAACCTGAACTGTCACTTAAACAGGCACAGGAACTGTGGAATAATTGTAAAAATAATGATGATGACATTAAAAATTGGCTTAGGCGTGCGGACGTCCGCAAAGAGGATGCAGGGGGTAAGGTCAAATGCGGACAAGGGGAGGGAGGGGTCCAAAGTAGGTCATATTTTGCGGACGTCCTTTATTGACGATCCCCTTAGTTTCCTCGAGTGGTACTATATAAATTTCCTTAATAAATAATGAATAAATACAGGGATGAGGGTATGGTGGTTGAACAGGACAATGGTTAATTCAGAAATCTGAAGGGGTATCTAATCCAGTAAGAAAGTTTGTACTTTTCTCACTAAAATGCTTTTGACGTTTTTTCACCTTTTCCACATTTTCACACAAATCTCTTACATTCATGATGACCATTTCTGCTTGTCACCTCCCTTGGTTTTAGCCCTTCCAGGAAACTTTCAAACCAAGGCACAACTACCCCTTTTTGAGTCAGAAGCCACGATCCCCTCTGTTCTCTATTAAAGTACACCATTGCATGTGTATGATTTATACATACACTCTCTCAAAGCTCTAAAACACACCTACTATAAAGGGATTAAAATCTGAGATGTGGAAAATGCTTCTTAAGCTGCCCATGGTGGAACAGTATTCTCAGTTCAGAACTGTTCTAGTAGGATGGTCCAATACACCAGATGACAGAGTTGCTGCAACCCAGAACAAAAGGCTTGTCCAGTTGCTCAATGCTGTCGTCATTTTCATACTTTCACTAACATCCTTCAACTCCAGGGCATTGTCTTTGAGAACTATAATTGCTATTTGTTAATAGATATGAAATTACCATAACACACACACACACACAATGAGTTATGAATTTCCTAACAATTACCGAGGTGTTGAGAATGTCGTTTGCATAAGTCCAGTCACGTGAACCACGAGGCAACTGTGACTGATAGCTTAGCAACTGATTACGGTCTCGAAGTTGTACGCACGTCTGCAACAGGTCCAAGAAACGTAACACAGATTTCATAATTCATTCCATCACCACATTATTTTATTATCAACTATCATCACCATCACCATCACCACCACCATCACCACCTATAGAGAAATGCATGAATGTTGATCTGTTATTGTCTTGCAGGATATGGTCCTTCTCATCTTCAGGAGCTTTGCATCTTGTTCTCTTCCATCCCTTTCTTCTTTGCTCCTCTGTGCAAGGTGACCTAGTTGTTCCACCAACCCGAATTTCTTCAGTCCTGCATAGAAATTTTGCTGTGGTAGGTCTAACTTTCTGGAATAAATTGCCTATCAACCTCCAACATCAGTTTATTTGCCTCTCTTTACCTGTTTCCTTGAGCACTTGAAAAATATTCTACATGACTGTGGTTGTGTAATCAGGTTGGACCTGCCATCATGCTCAGATGTAGTCCACATAGGACCCACATTCCATACGGAACCCATATAAAGCTCACGTGGGTCCAATCTAATGCCCATGGAAATGCTGGCAGGGGAAGCAACTCTGCTGAGTTTCTCTTGATGTGGTGCTGTATAAATTGGCGATTACAATTTCAATTAAAATTCCTTTAATTTTGGTGCTTAATTAAGAAAATTTTGAATAAATTAAGACGTCTTACATCAATGACACTCATATGGCAGCGAAACTGAATGCCAACTTCGAGTCTTCTGTCAAGACCATCAATTAAATCACAGTATTTGTTGAATACCTGAAAACAAGTAAAATTATTACAGCATAATACTAAATATAACCAGAATTTATGTATAACCATAATAAGTTCATGATGAACAAGTCTATACAGAGAATACACGAGTAAATTCAATATGAAACTTAGTCAGCTCAGCCACCTGATAATCCGATAGTCGTAGTTGTACTGGGAGCACTCCTGAGTAGATTACCTTGAAGGGGCGCTATACAAAACTCCTTAATACCAATCACACTAGAAGCCTTTCTTAGTTAAAGTATTTCTACACAGCTTGCTCTTTGCGACACATCACAGCTCCTCTTAAAGGTTCATAGGATGGCATTAGATAAATGCTTAGATTGGATATACGTACAAACTCTGATCATTTATCAATAAAGCTCATCAGAATCTCACACTACACTACACCAGCAGAGAGAACTGAATTGACAAAGACATACTTCCCGCGGCACATTTAGTCGACTGAAATGAGCGACGACACGATCAAATCCCATCGTGGCTTTCATTTTTATTCCTCCAAGAAAACCCTGACATCAAAAATAGAAGAAAATACACAAATGACAATATAAAACAAACTTCAAAGTAATCTCTACAGCATAAACATATACAGACGTGTTGGACAAATAGGCAACTATTTCAATATGAAAACCACATTGGCAGTATCATTATGCATCATATCACAATATTATTGTTAGTCAGTGAAAACTCCACAATTAGAAGAAACAAAGATGATAAATTCAAAAGTTAAAATATCCTGAAAACTGTTAACCCTCAAGTTAATAAGACACATGTTGAACAATGGACCATGGCAACTGAAGCAAATGCCTAAGCAGTATATATCAATAAAACCTTGCCTTTGTCTCAAAAAGTTTCTCGATATCTTTCCAGTGCCTCAGCTGGCTTCTCGCACGAAGAGCTGTCCACTGAAACTGCTTCTCTGTTAACTACATATGTACAGTTTCCAAAAAACTAAATTTAAAACATGAACAACAACAATGAACAAAACAGCAAATAGGGATGTTTGCACTCACTTTATAAGCCGAGTGCTGAGAAAGTAAAGTTGCAACTCATCCGTGGACTGGGCAAAAGAGAAAAAACATATCCTACTACATAAATTTTATATATGCCTTACATAAAATTTCATAATATAATTTAATTCAGTGGTCTGTGGTTAGTAAGACCCTTGCCCCCGTACAGCAAAACTTGGCATGGGGCTTGATTTTTTGGTCAGTGATGCTTTGTAATCATTTTTAATTTTTCATAATTTATTAATCATAATACATGTTTAAATTTTTCAGTATGCTTACTAGCAAGTTTTTTCTAAAGAAATCATTGGTTCTGTATTTTTTACATTAAATAACTTCAATATTAATGTTTTGCACTATACGAGTTCAAGTCAGCAATTCTAGTCAAATCTAGCACAGTATCAAAACCAATTTTAATATTTTCCAACTTTGTGTGGGTTTTCAGACACAGTCACTTTTACGATTTCATATATAGTACCAACGTCAGTGTACCTGATAGGATTTTGAGATGTTTAAAGGACCCGATAAAGAGGTCTGCAAAGAATAGTAACACAATTCTCAGCCTGAAATCTAGAAAATTCTTCACGAAGCATATATCATGTTGTAAATAAAAGAAAGAGAAAGGAATTCATTACATTATAATGCAAAATAAAATAATCACCACTTAAAGTTCATAACAAAAACTATTTCCTATACACAAGAAAAGAGCTTCAGCAAAAGAAATGCGTTAAGGCAATACAACCTGCATGGTTACAATAACCAGCATCAAATGCTCTGTCTGGTATTAACTATGGTAGCCAGAACTTGTTGAGGCATAGCACGTTTTACCAAGCAACTGTCACTCTTCTTCATCTGCCAACTTCTCATGCCTCAATTGGTTATGTCCATCAAGATACAGGTAATTTCTTTGTGCAACACACCATGATTTTCACTGCAATGCAAAGACCTACAGGTGTGGTTATCCTCTCAGTTGGAAACTTCCACCTCCCACTCAAGAAGGAGATCCCTGATGTCTCAAGTCCTATTCCCCATTCTGCTTCCACTTCTGTACCATCCTACAACCGTTGCCAGCACAATTCCATTCCACTTCAGCACCATGTAATCTCCTCCATCTTGATCTCAGATTCTGACCTGGCACAGAACTGATGAAACAATCTGGCTCTTGCAGACTTGATTTCGGTGAATAAGCTGATCTCACTGCTGCAGCTTTGCGTTATATATATACATTTATATCTAAACCCATAAATATCCCAGCAAGGACTCCATATAAAAAATCAGAAGACATACAAATCAATTAAACATTACAGATAACCATAAGAATTTAACAACAGTTACTGACTGCCCAACTATCATTAGAAGCTTTATGAAGAAACTGAACAAAGGAAAGATGTTTTAACTGCTAGCTCAATAGTTAGCTGAAAAGATCTTACTAGAAATAACAAACTGAAAGAAGATGAAGTAGCAACTTTACTCTGATCATTCTCAGTTTAGTTTTCCAAATATTTATCAAAGAAAACAAACGTTCTTCCAAGCTCAATCCTCAATTGTCATTCAGAAAAAGCAAGATGCACATTGCAACACCAAATTACTCAGCTTATGCAGACTTGACTTACCTCAGGCATCTGGTAATGGTACAAGCAGCAGTAGAACAAAGTGGTAATAACTGATGTACCTACGACTGACGCGCTGCACGGATATGTACGGAACACTTGGGCAGCATTTTTAGTATCATAATCCTGAACAAATACAATTCACATTGTAATCAACAGCCAAACAATGGTGCTGTTATTCTCTGTGCTATATTCTCAACAACCCTTTTTCTTGTCTTAGCTTAGTTTACAAGCCTTTATGATGTATATATACAAGAATTTATATCATAACCAGAAGCTGGTATAGTTATCATCTCCTCTGCATACAGATTTAAATCCCATTGCATAATGGGAAAACTTAAAATTAATGAAAATAAAAAAGTGCCCAAATTTGGTCATATAACCAGAATGAATGCCATCTGCTTTATTACCTGCAAACTAGTATAACTATTTTCATAAAAATTGCAATCTACATTTTAAGTCTATGATTTGTCACAAACGTTGGCTAATAATATGAAGGCAAACAATAGGTAAAAGCAACATACTTTAAAATTTAACTTTGCAAACCAATCAGAAGAAAATTGAGTAGTACAAAGCAACAATTAAAATAAAAAATAGCATGCATTACACGAATCTGTAGCTGAGTTGGTAGCAATCGTATCTGGTCATTAATTAAGGAAGCATCTATTGCGAGAGCTTTGTCAGATTGGAAACAGTTTCTAAAACAACACAAACAATACCTCCATCAAGAAACCAACTGTCATTCTGATTAAGAAATAACAGCCACTTTTCTCCCTTGCAAAAAAAACAACTCAAAGCCTCATACAGCTAATACCTATTTCTGCTTAACTGAATAATCATAAAGTTCAAAAAGGTTTTTCCACTAGCCTATCTTCATTATTTTAATTTCAGACCCAGATGAAACAAGTAAAAACATAGCTTAACTTACAAGTTTCCAAATTAAATGTTCTGCTGCAAAAGACATGATTTAATTTATGGTGCTGCACTTGGAACATTAGAAAAACGCAAGTCAGCACACTATGTCAGCCCAATAAGCAAACTGCTGATTTGTAAAAGATCATATCATCACAATGTTATTGGTAGAAAAAAGGATTAACATAATTTATAAATCACACAACTGCAAAAAACCAAAATGTGATGTTTCAGTATGGCAGATACATCAAGATCACTTTTAAAGCACTGTTCCTAGCTTAGAAACATTTCATCTCAGCCATACTCTAACTCCAACTCTCATACAAATAACACAGTATTCGAAACAAATTTTGATACACTTAAAAATAAGTACCTGTAGCAATTCTGGATGTTTGAAAATCTTTCCTGAGGTGATTTAGATTGTGAGATTGCCATTCGATAGTTCAACAGCTGCAAAGGAAGAACTGAAAATGTATATTCCAAACATGAACATCAAACCAAAAGTTGCCTACTCCAACCTTCATTTCTAATCTGTCATGAGTGAAGTGCAGATTAAAATTATTCTAACATAAGTACATGATCCACGTTTTCAAAGCAAAGAACGTGTTTAATCTTATTTTAACTCTTTTAATGCTTCCTTACCGCAGCCTCTTCTGTTCTTCTTAGCATTCTGCAGAA
This sequence comes from Allolobophora icterica, assembly GCA_963556255.1. Taxonomy (NCBI): domain Eukaryota; kingdom Metazoa; phylum Annelida; class Clitellata; order Crassiclitellata; family Lumbricidae; genus Allolobophora; species Allolobophora icterica. Next base: position 34,987,797 of record OY744608.1, on the reverse strand, counting down.
TAGAAATCATAATTTAAAAATCAAGAAATTGTGAGTAAGTAAGTAAGTATATTCTGTATTTTACCGGCTGCAAGACGCAGTGTACATACAACATATAAACAACTGTCATCAAGTCAATATGAATACAGCATTTTACATATAAAAGTGTTTTCATATTATTATTAGCTATTGGTAAAACTTGGTCATGAGAACGGGACCGCAGAGAATGTGACAACGGTTCTTTAGGGGGAAGTAGCTCGTGGAGGACACGGCCAGGATTTCCCAGATAAAAAACTATATTTCCTCAGTACTAAATTTATTTAATAAAATTCATTAGCTTATGAAAATGTGTAACAAGTGAGGGGGTAATGCTGAGGTTTACATTACTCAGTGTAAAAATAAGCTGTAATCAATCACTCAGTGTAAAAATAAGTTCAGTACAGTATAACTGCCATAACCAAGCTGCCAATCTTACCTACCAATTGGCAAAAGGCACTGTTTATAAAACTTTGCTGATCAAAATAAGTCGAAACAACCAAGCCTGTATCAAATAACTGTTTTTCCATATTGTTCCTTAATTATGTCATGATAAAGATCATTATAGGCATTAGGCAGAATGTGAAAGGGAAGTATTCATAAAATGGTAGGTGTCAAAGAGAACACCAGGGGCCGCGTGTATGAATAGGTCGCAAGTCCGAGTCCGGACTAGATTTGGCTGTAAGCCCGACTAGCGGATAAGATCGGTGTGCACAAGGCCGGCCTATCGCGCTTAGTCCAGACCAAGGCTAGGCCACCGGACAGCCAGGCGTACATTCACTAGTCCAGCCTACCGCAAGCAGGAAGATGGCGGCGGCTATGTTGTTCGTCGTTTTATAGAAGCTTAAGACGCAAAACAGAGTGGATTTCGAGTGTATTTCGGCAATCCGTAAACAGAGATCGCCGAAATCCACTCGACTTGTTCTGGGACAATGAAATTTATGTTGCTTTTCGCTTTCGTCATCACGAATTGTTGATAATTTGTGACGAATTGGCCGAGTATGTGGAATTCTACGCACTGCGGAAGGGCGCTGACTAGCTAAGCTGTCTGTGCCCATCACTGTTCCAAATAGGCATAGTAATTTACATTCAACGTTATAAAATGCCAAGTTTTCCATGGCCCTTTCATGTACAAAACACATGCCCATGTAACATAAATAATCTAAGATGGAACTTGGTTGATCAATTGAAATGTTTTCAGACCCAAACACGTCATTTCGAACGGGTATGAAAGCCTATAAATACATATGCGATTATAGAGGTTGCGCATGCGCGACCCTCTATAATCGCATACAACTATTGACACTGGGTTTTACCACCGTTTGACCACGCCCATTGTGGTCTCTGACTAGCTAGACCCAGCGTAAAACTAACCTCGTGCACGCCGCTTGCCGGTGGCCTCTGGTCAGAGCCTAGCTGGTCCGGACTAGCGCTTATAAGCCGGACTAGGCTGCGACCTATTCATACACGCGGCCCCATAAGACAGAAAGTCCAAAAGAAAGTGAGGCACATACTGAAGAAGTCGGATGAGGTCATCATAAAGGCGACTTTGTCGAAGAAAAGAGATGTAATGCTCAACTGCCACTGGACGAAGAAGCAGTTCATGGTTAAAAATGTGACGTTCCGTTGAATTTCGAAGAAAAAGTACAGCCTGCAGGTAACACAATATAAAGTAAGTAAGCAAGTAAGTATATTCTTTATTATACCAATTGCATAACTGCACTCTGGTGTACACACATCATAAAGCAAAGAAAACTTAAAGCATGAAAACATAAAAACAAAACAAAATAAAAAATAATAAAATGAAAATAAGAATAGAAAAATAAATAAATAAAAACTGGCAGCCAAGAGAATGGCGCCAACCCCAGTTCCGCTCTAGCTTATGATGTTAAAGATACTACGACAGAATTCATCTACACGATAACATCACCCGAAACAGAACCAAAGTCAAATAATCATAAATCAGTCAGTTCCATTTTGATCATAAATCAGTCAATGCCATTCCAACTAATCATGAGTCACTGCAAATATGAGTCAGTTGGCTAGCTACCCAATTAATCAGGAATTCCTTCATTTGTAAATATGTGAGTAATTCTTACAAATGCCCAAACTTTACAATAACAATGCACACAGTGAAAAAGTATACCAAAATGTCAGTAAAATATAGTATTATAAACATATAACTTCATAAACAGTTCTATAGTTCAGAAACCAACAGCATAAAACTTTGTATAGGCCTATGGTTGGAAAGAAAACAGCTCTGAAATTTGAGCAATCATGAGTATTATTAGTGTAATCAGAATTTTTATATTTATACACTGAGCGAAAAGATGGATTTTTATGCTGCAGTGCACAGAAGCAAGGTAATTCAAATGTATGCTCCTTTCTTTAAATTTAATTTTATGGAATTGTTTTGCAGGAAGTAACTGGTCAAGAATGGATACTATTAAAGAACTTCAGTTCAGCTTTGTCAAACAGATGTTTCGTTGTCGGATTGTTACTAATATGTTCACAGTATATTAGAAAAATCCTTCAAATCCCTGCTGGATCACACTCCTGCAGAGTGTCAGTAGTAAAGGCATGCTAAAAAGTGTGCTACATTTACCATTTTTACACAAGAATAATCTAGGAAATGAAGTTATCAGACATAGATGGCATTCTCTTTTGTTACCCTAATTATCTACATATTGGAAGGCAGATATAAGTTTCACAGGTGACAACGTATAAAAGTCACTTACTGATATAATTACGTGTAATTAACTCTATAATGAGAAAGACACTGAATTATTTACAGTGATGATTGCATTTCCATCATGAAGGTTAATTGCTTCATCCAAGAGTTCCAGTTTATCTTCCTTCGATCGATAGCTTTCCAAAGAATAATCCTTTGTAATGCAACAAAGATAACAATGAAACTCTGCAAAAGCGCTTGAGGAAAAAATGTGTAACACTCAAATTATATAATGTAAAGCCAGAAAATTACCACTTGCAAGTAACAAAATGGCACAGACAATTAAAGCAATATATTGTATTTTTAATTAATTTAGTTTCCCTTCTTAGAGAATTGTGACAATGCAGAGACTGAGAAGTAATGAAACAGCTGCATTCAGGGTTTTAACCTTATCGTATAAAGTGCAAATAACAACATAATGCAAAACCATGCAACTACTTAATCAGAATGCTTAGTCGATGACTAACTTGTCCTGGTTTTAACTGCACTTCAGACTAAAGACACTAATGTGCCTGTAACCAAATGACATCCATAATTCTACAGAACCAGTCCATATAACCACAGGGCTCAGGAATATGCACTCCAATCATATTCAGTTGATTAATAACATGCCTTCTGTAAGTCACACGAAGTTTAGAAGTACAATCAGATTGTATTTGTAATTGTTTAGTATAATGGCTTGATGTTATCATGCAGCCAATGTATAGCTTCATCGACCACTGCACTACAAATTGGTTGCCATGTTCATATCATACCAAATGTAAATTCAAGTCAAATACTGCAAAACAAAGGCATGAAAGTAATAAATTCTAATAAAATACACCATTAATTTTCTTCTTAAGTATTGAAGGACTCTACCTCTCCCATGATAATTCTCCTAACGGTCAGTTTTGCAGGTAGCTTTTCTTTATTCTCGGCTTGCTATAAACAGAGAAAAACACAATTCAGGTATTTAACAGATTCACTATTAACTTTTCATTCTATGAGCAGATAAGAAACCTTGTAATTATGAAGTGTTTTGCAAGATGAAATACAAACTTTTAAAAAATCAGGCATTTAAAGTGTTAAAACTGAATCCAACCTTAAGAGATTGCCTTAGAAAATTGATTTCTGACTGCAGTTCCTGCACCAGAGTCCATGTTGGTGGGCTTTCAGGTGTAAACCCTTGCACAGCTAACAAAAATTATCAAAGCATTTCTTTGCACAGAAGCACTTTAGACGAAAGTAGTATCATATAATGTCACAAAGTCTTGGTAATTTATGCTCTTCTTAATAACTCAAACTTAATTAGGGAACTAGCTCATTTACAGATATCATAATCATACAACATTTTCTATTGATTACATGATTATAACTGCAACTGATAAAGCATGTCATTACCTATATATCTCGAATAAATCATTACACATCAAGAACAGCAAAAAGCTAAGACCAAGGTATAAACATGTTACAAATTCTATCTATCTATCTATCTATCTAAAACATTTATATAGTGCCCCTTCAAGGAATCTATTCAGAGGCACTCCCGACTCAGGCCCAGTCAAAAAGAAATGTCTTAAGGAGACTGTAAAAGGAACCAGAGAAATCTCTAGGAAGGGAGCGAATCTTAAGAGGTAGATCGTTCCAAATGGCAGGACCAACCAGATATTTATTAATTAAAGCTTTAACACATGCAAACTTCAAAAATTAAGCATAAAATCAAACAAATGTAATTTTAAATAAAAGTAAAAATATAAGTTTAAATTAAAGCAAAACCAAAAATAGAAAAATATAACTTGCAAATGAATGTATGACTGTATGTATAGAAATATGTAATAAAGTTGAATCAACTCACTGCCAGATGGTTGAAGATCTTGTATACTGGTGGCAATCTCATCAGACAATGCTATGCTTTGGTGTTGATTACAGGGCTCAATGTGCGGTTGTGAAGCTGTACTCTCACGTACCTGACTATAACTGATAGACCTAGCAGATTTAAATTCTGCAAAAACAAGGAAATATTACTGAAGAAACTATGAACAGCATCAAACTCTCAAAGAATGTAATATACTTTGTGGTATAGGAAAGACTTCAAAATACGATCACATTCCCTGTGCTCAAATCTTATTATTGACTCAAGGTGTAGAATCGATTTCAAAACTGTTGTCCTTCTTTTAACACACTTTGTTTAAATAGTCAACTGCAGCATATACCAAAGCGTTTATTCCCAGATCCATCACTATCTTTGATGTGCCATACTTTGGTCATAATACATGCAAACATTTTTCTGGGAAGACAGCTTTTTCAGTCCCTGAGCAGGCTTTTGAAAGCAATTCATCAGTCTGCACTTTCTGCTAAATCTCTGCAGCGTTTCCAATCTCCTTTAAGAACTACTTGGTCCAGTGCTTTTACCCCATCTTTGAAAAGTCAGCTTTCTTGGGCAGACTCTGTAACTGACTGGATTTCAAATGGGCATTGAAGCACCAGTGATCAAAGTTTGGACATTACAATGATTGACACCTTGGACATAACAATCATGATCCTCAACTTCTGAGATCAAATCAGATTACTCAAGAAACATTACTAAAAAAATTACTCTTGTGATCTGAAGAAGTAATGATTAAACTAACCGACTTTAGACGGAAACACTGTACACTCATCCAGCGTGATAACACTGGAATCTGTGTCAAAGCTGTCCAAATCTTCATAACCACCAAACTGCACATTGTCTAATGCCTTTTTGGCAGATTTTATATCCTGCAAACACACCAGTACACATGCTGTAATTCATCTGAAATAAGGTCAATTGTACCTCAAGACCATAAATTGATATCATCAAAAGGCAAAAGCAAGATTAACACTCGTGTTGCAAGGACTTTACGAAACTCCCAGGAATAAGGCTACTGCTCTGACAATCAGGCAGAAAGCTGACCTTGTGGAGTTATACAAATAGGGATTGTAATTTCAATGGAATATTTATGCAGCACCACTTAAATTCAAATCATCAGAGGTGCTCTCTGCACTGGCCTATGTGAAGTGCTTAACATCATAAAACATCTACCTGTAATAACATCAGTAAGGACAGGAGTTTTGTCATTTAGCAAAGCAATGCACAGTGCACACACATGGACTTCAACCAATGGATTCTCATCCACAGTTGACAGAAATGCTCATAGTCACTGGACCAAATCGCATTGAGTTTTGAGCGATGACAAATGGCAGTGCTCATAGCAAACTATGACAGAGCCATCGAGCAGTACATCATTGGCAGATGACTTATGTCTAGCTGCTTGTCGAAAAACCAGGTCACATAGAACAGGCATACATCACATGCCAGTTGGATGCTATAAGCTCTCCCATTGACTAATACTTAGGGTCACTCAAAAGACTCGTGCTGGTCGTCTTTCATAGAGATGAAATTATTCGGTTGTAGACAGTGTATATGGTTCGTATACCACAGATTCAATCTCATATCAATAACAAAGGCCTTCCTGATGCAGTCACGTAGGCAAAGATGACTTGCGAACAAAATACCTTGTAAATATAGAGAATCTGTAGCAGAAACGAAGAATAAAGCCCGGTATGTAAACTTAGCAATAGTAAACTCCAACATGTTATAAATTACTGAGCAAATTAAATTCTGCATTTAGACAAAATAATCCACCAAAATGATACACAAGTCGAATAAATAACCAAAATAGCACTGGCAACTTGCGGAGAGGGGATGGGTGCATTCTACCAATAGCAAAGCCATGCAGTGAAATGCAAATATAGCCAAGCCAGCACTTCCCGGAGTCTGCGTTTGCACCGAAAGAATCCAGCAGTGAGACGCTGGTGTTTTCTGCTGGGCATCGGATATACCCGGTATACAGGTCGTTAAGAGGTTAAATTAGTAAATGTGCCATTGACTGTGTTATGCGGAAAGGTTCAACGCACCACACTATCTGGGCTAACAGTCTACTTAGAATGCACACCATCCTGATGTTCATAATGCCACCAGGTCAGTGCAGGCATGCAGGTTTCTAGATGTTTGTCAGACCATGAACTCAACATGTTTTCAACTGTCAATATCTATGGGATTTCTGTTCAATTCCATGAGCTCTGGGTCCTACACTTCCAACAACCATGAAACTTTAATAATTTAATAAAATGGCAATAACAAATCATGGGAAACGAACTTCAACTAGTAAATGTGCAAATTAACATAATTTTCCCAGTCAATTAATAATGAATTAATGGTAAACCATAACAATGCATACAGCACATTCTTCAGATAATGCACTTGATGCTAAAAATCCATTTTCATTCTCATCACTGGATGGAGGAACCTGAAATAAAAGTACACAATTTATCACAAAGCACTGAGGACAGTTTGTCTAGAAAAATGAAGATGGCAAAATTGAGAGATTAACAGCAAAGTTGATCCACCAAACAGACGATTTACCTTACACGATTTCAAGTAACTGTAGGGTAAACAGCAATGTAACATAACATTTAAATAGCACCCTTTTAAACATTTACAGTCATTTTTGATTTTCTCATATTTTGACATGTCACCGAAACTGACCTCTCAGCCCTGCTCTGGTCTCCCTGAAGGTCTTGTGTGCGAAATTAGCTTTTTTACATGTACATAATACTGCATATCTGATTATATCGATTATTTTAAAGTCACCATTAGTGCACATCTCTGCCAATAAAGAAGACCTCTTTGACTTAACTGCTGATGTCTAACATCATGCTCCCAAAACAGAAACTTTGAACCCCAAAATCCAACCCGTAACAACAAACTTTACAAATAATGGACGAACTCAATATTTTACATCTATAGGCATAAACTCAATATTCTTAAATTCACTCAGTGGCCAGTAAACATAATATAATTATAGAAGTGATTGATGTTGGTTTGCATCATCATCATCGTCATCGTCATCGTCATCATCATCATCATCATCATCATCATCAATATTCGTTTAATTCAACATATCCGGTTGAAGCAATGGAGAATGTTTATCATGACGATCACTAGAGCTCCAGGAGTTGACAGCACAAGGTGACAAGGTGATCCGGTTGACAAAAACGCAACAGGTTAAACACAAGCACGATAGTGTTAGTAGAGCTCAGGTTTTTAGTTGGCAGAGATTTCATACACACCTCTGAATAGGACTCAGGGAAGGAATGAAGGTAAATGCAAAGACTGAGTGCCTGTGCATATAAACAATATGGTTGCCCCTGACTTCGCTCCAATAGAGTGCTGCTACCTACCAGCCACATCCCATAATGCAATTCACTAAGTAAGTACGTAATGAACACGAACTTGTATTACAAATAGAACTAAATGATTTTATTTAAAGCAGTATTGCGCAAAACAACTGTGAGTGCTAAAATACACGTCCTATTCCACCAAAACACAAAGTAGCGCAAAAAACCGCAAAGAGGAAATTAAAGTTCGTGTTACTTACTTATTTATTTTTAACTGCATTATGGGATAAGGTTGGTAGTTAGCGGCACTCTATTGGAGCGAAGTCAGTGGCGACCATATTGTTTATATACACAGGCACTCAGCCTCCGCATTTACCGGAATGAAGATGCACTTGTCTTTAGGTAGGGCCTGGGTGGGTGAAATTATGTGTTCTAGAACGGGTCATATTTTTTACCGTAGGGGAGGGAAGAATTGTAATTGTAATTGAACATTTGTATAGCGCCACTACTATCAGCGGCGCTCTCGACCCGCATCACTGCCAAAACCGGCAAAAAGAAATGTTTTCAACCGTATACAGAACTGAAGAGGAGAGAGGACAAGAAGCTCTTGGCGGAGGGTTTGGGGAAGACTGTTCCAGAATGAAGGACCCACATAGGCTTCTTGAAGAAGCTCCGAAGAACATGAATTTGCATATAGCAAATGTGAAATTTACATAAGAATTTCTAAGCCTGTTTTAAATACATTTTCAAGTGTGCCTTAAAAGAGATGTCATTAATCCGGAAATTATATTTTTTAGAAAACAAATATCCAGACAAACCACGCAATCTTCGACAACCGCCTCCATTACTTAACTGGGCATTCGTAAACAAATGCCCACTATTACAATTATGTAGCGCAATGCATAAATGCAAATGTAAATGTTAATTTCCGAAATTTCTCAGCGCCACACAAAAGCCACGTCAGTGAGACCAGCCTAATCACCGGCGCTATACCAAATCAAATCCGCAATAGCCATATCCGCCTTATCCGTTCCGGTGCCAGGTCAGAGTCTGGGAGGTCAAACCATTTCGACGACTATTAATTCTTTAAAAGTTTCTTGAGCCATCTATAGATTCGTAGGATGTCCATGCCGTTTCTTTGCAAATATTGAGATAACGGAGTTATGTGTTCACTGCTCAAACACTTTCAAATCAATTGCACTGTCAAAATAAATTCAAAACTTGTCAAGAAACCCAGGAGAGTTTCCGTTCTGTAGCCTACCGGACATCATTGTTAAATTTGTTTGATTCAGAAATATCATGAAAACATATTGTAGCATGCCTGTGTACGAGAAATCGATATAACTTCTGTGTTTTTTTATTGCATGCGCTATAATCAACGGTAAGTTAAGGTGAATATTGACACATAGCCGCACGTTTCACGTGGCTGTGCAAGCTTCCTGATAACAACTATATGCACTGCCAATATTTCATAATTTATAACACTAGAATTAAGAATTAGAACTAAAATATCATGATATTTTTATTAATCATATTTTTTTGGGGCGGCCGACCCAGTCCAAGCCTAGGCGACCGGCCCACCGGGAATTTCCCGGTGTCCCGGCAGGCCAGTCCAAGCATGCCTGCCTACCACGCTTCGCCAAATACCGACTGCATGCATGGTCATTTCACCTCGTTTCTTACTGTCCTCAAAACTGCGGTTTTGACCGTGGTTGGGCTGGGAGTGCTCCTGAGTAGGCATCTAAAAGAGGCGCTATATGAAACTGCTTCAATACTAATGATTAAGTAGCACAAACTGCACGTGATCAATATCGGTTCCGTGATTGGATAATATTAGATGACGTAAAACTCAGTGACAAAGAGTACTGATGACGTAAAATTTTTTGCCATGGTAACGGTTTTAGACAAGGGCTCGTCTGAAGATTTCACGATGAAACTTTAAATGGAAAAGGTCGATTTTAAAATCATTTTCGACGTATTTTTGGCAGAAATGACAAGCCCCATGTTCAGAAATAAGAAGGTCAACAAAGTGATCGACAACACAAGGTATTAGCAAAGATCTTAGAGTCTACGACTCTAAGATCTTTGGTATTAGTCTTTTCTTACCGAAATATTCGATGGTAACGAGCCGGCAGAACGGTGAAGCCTTTGTTAGAGATGAATGAATAACTGCATGTAGGCCCTATGTGGTATTATGATAATAACAGACCTTCTACCAACTTAATATTACAATTAATAAAGAATTAAAATCCTTTACAGAAATTTGAGCAAACTATTCGTCTAAAGAAATCGAGCAATATATAAAAGAAAAGCAAGCAGGACCTGCTAATCGTTTCAGACAATACAAAGCACGCTAACTCACTATGTAGAATTTTTGTATACAGTCGATGCCACTGCAGTTTGCATAGGCCTAACGGATAAGTTCTTAAGTTGCTTATGTGCATAGTTCCGTTTTAATATCTATAGGGTATTTCAAAGGAAGACAACATCGGGTATGTGCATATAGCATATGTGCATAAATTCGGTATTTTGTCTAGCCGACGACAGGCCCGTTATGCATTGCTCTGTGTATATCAACGCCGCTTGATAGATAAGGCAAGGTGAGGTAAGTTAAGGCAACAGCAAGCCAACAACTGGACAAACTTTTCTTCCGAGTTACACAGCATGGCAACAAATTGGAAATTTTACCTAGGTTTCCACTGAAGGCTTTCAATAGTAGGCCTAGCCTAGTTCATATGTAGCAGTGGCTTATATAAAGCTCCAAGGCTTACAGAGTGAGCACAAAATTCGCCAATTTTATTGTTTTGCAAAGTGAAAATTCTTTGTTAACCTTCTCGTGACCTTTTGTACTTTACCAGTTAGTATACATAACCCTTATCTAAACCCGTTTGTGGCCAACTTTTTGTTGCATGCCCCTCCAAAAATATCAGCCGATGTGACTATGGGAATGGCATGGCTCTTTGAATTTTTTTTTTACACCACATTGATTATATTGCTTTCCAGGATTACTGTTCGACCAGTTGGTCAACCTTTGAGGAAGGGAAGAGGAAAGGGTGGTTTCCACATGCTGATGCCAACAGATACACGTTGCACCTCTGTTTTAATGGTCTGTCTGTCTGTCTGTCTGTCTGTCTGTCTGTCTGTATGTCTGTCTGTCTGTCTGTCTGTCTGTCTGTCTGTCTGTCTGTCTGTCTGTCTGTCTGTCTGTCTGTCTGACTGACTGACTGACTGACTGACTGACTGACTGATTTATGAACTGATTGATAGTTGATTCATTACATGATTTCAGATGATTGACTTGTTAACTAGTCAACTTATTGGCTGATTGTTAAATTGCTTAACTCACTGATGAACAGTTTTAATTAATTGTCTGTAGGCTTCAGTGCTTTAAGTCGGCTTGGATGTTTGTGGTGTTGCATGATGGTCTTGGCTTTCCCGAGGACTATGATCAGCTGACTTAATTCAAGGCAGTACATCGACGGTCAACAGGTTCGCTGAACACTAGGCAGCTTAGAACATTCTGGCTGCCTATGCAGTTCTGCCGTGGACAGCAAACGACTTCGGCTGCCCTGTGGTCTGTCTTAACTGCACTGTGATCCGTATCAGCAGGTGATGTAACATTGTTACCGGTCGACATTCTGGAGTGTGTAATTCGTATAATAAAAATGCTCCTTGGTGCCTTAAAAACGTTAAGAAGCTTCCAGTCGACTATGTGGTCTTGGTATGGCTGATTTCAAGGACACCAGTGGGTGGCTAGAAAGAGGGAAAACACACAGCGCAATCCAGGTCAAAAGGAAGCATGGTGAAATACAAGATGCTGACGATTTTGGGGTTGAACGATGGGTAACGGAAGTATTGGCAGGAATTCTGAAAGTATACAGCCCGCAAGACATTTTTAACGCAGATGAGACTAGAGTGGAGTGCACATTGTCGTCCACAGGAACAGAGGCACCCGGGTCCATAATTGTCAAAGATCGCTTGACGGTGTTGTTGGCTGCGAAGATGGCAGCGAGAAGTTAGATGGACTGGTGATTGGCAAGACCAATGCTTCTGGATGCCTTAAAAACGTTAAGAAGCTTCCAGTCGACTATGAGGCACAGAAAAACGCAATTTTACACAGTAGGCCTACATGTGGACTTCTCTTATGTGCATGTCAGTTAAGTGAACAGGTGCAAGGCAGTCCAGAGCCTATACACTTAAGCGTCATCGACTGTACATACATTACATACATGTCATGGATACATACATAATTACATACAGGGGCGTCTACAGTACACCATACAAACCTTGGAGCAAATGCTCCATCCAAGAAATAGGGGGGATCTGTAAGTGTGTGTGCCACCGTTTTGGGGGTGGGGGAAGGAACGGAGAGGGGGAAGAAGAGGGGAAAGGGACGTTGCTGCAATGACTTAGGGGGGATAGACGCCCCTGATTACATACTTGTATACATAGAATGCATACATGCATAATGTCTTTATAATATTTTATCTTGACAATTTTCTATTAATTGTTTCAGAGTTAAACGATAAAGAGAAGAAAACTCTTGAAGAAAACTCGCTCAACTAAATCGTGAGAGGCAGATAAATAGCATTTACAGTATATAATTAGGTATATATATATATATATATATATATATATATATATATATATATATATATATATATATATATATATATATATATATTATATATATATATATATATATATATTAAACAAAAAATCCAAATGCACAGAAACACAGTTTATAAGAGGAAGAGTAAGAAAAAAATAAGGTGAGATTTATAGGAGGAAGTTCTCTCCACTGCTTCGAAGTATCTCCCATTGAAGAATACATTTGCCCCCATACATTTTGATCCTGCCCAATATAGGTCCTTTTCTCTTACAACGTCTTTCCCTCTTACAACCAATTAAAATTTGCAACTCAAACAGGAACGCAGTGTACGACAGATAGACAATAATACATAATCTTTCAATTACTGCAATGTGCTTTATGATAATGGCGCTACAGAAGTTTTTGAATCAGATTAGATTACAGCAATGCAAATGTCAAGAAAAAGACAACATCAAACCAAAAGCCTAGAAGTTCACATCCAGAAAGTCAGCCTTCAAGTAAAGCCCAAAACAGAAGATGCCAGGTATTTTCATATTCAGATTCTCGTGTTTTATTATTATTATTAAACAGTAACTTCTATTGCGCCGGTGTCTCTTAAAGACAGGTATTTTAAAATTCAGATTCTTCTTTTTATAGCTTAAAGACAGGTATTTTAAAATTCAGATTCTCGTCTTTTATATCTTAAAGACAGGTATTTTAAAAATCAGATTCTTGTGTTTTATGTCTTTTAAAATTCAAATTATTGTATAGGGATTTTAAAATTCAGATTCTTGTATTTTACATCTTAACGGCATGTATTTTAAAATTCAGATTCCTTTGTTTTATTTCTTAAAGACAGGTATTTTAAAATTAAGATTCTTGCGTTTTATATCTTAAAGACAGGTATTTTAAAATTCAGATTCTTGTGTTTTATATGCTAAAGACAGGTATTTTAAAATTCAGATTCTTGTGTTTTATATCTTAAAGACAGGTATTTTAGAATTCAGATTCTCGTGTTATATCTTAAAGACAGGTATTGTAAAATTCAGATTCTTCTTTTTATACCTTAAAGACAGGTATTTTAGAATTCAGATTCTTGTGTTTTATATCTTAAAGACAGGTATTTTAGAATTCAGATTCTCGTGTTTTATATCTTAAAGACAGGTATTGTAAAATTCAGATTCTTCTTTTTATACCTTAAAGACAGGTATTTTAAAATTCAGATTCTGGTGTTTTATATCTTAAAGACCGGTATTTTAAAATTCAGTGTTTTGTACAGGTATTATAAAATTCAGATACTCAAGTTTTTTATCTTAAAGACAGCTATTTTAAAATCCAGATTGTTGTGTTTTATATCTTAAAGACAGGTATTTTAAAATTCAGATTCTTGTGTTTTGTATCTTAAAGACAGGTATTTCAAAATTCAGATTTTTGTGTTTCATATCTTGAAGAAAGGTATTTTAAAATTTAGATTCTTGTGTTTGATATCTTATAAACAGGTATTTTGAAATTCAGATTCTTGTGTTTTATGTCTTAAAGACAGGTATTTTAAAATTCAGATTCTCGTGTTTTATATCTTAAAGACAGGTATTGTAAAATTCAGATTCTTCTTTTTATACCTTAAAGACAGGTATTTTACAATTCAGATTCTTGTGTTTTATATCTTAAAAACAAGTATATTAAAATTCAGATTGTTGTGTTTTATATCTTAAAGACAGGTATTTTAAAATTCAGATTGTTGTGTTTTATATCTTAAAGACAGGTATTTTAAAATTCAGTTTTTTGTACAGGTATTATAAAATTCAGATACTCGTGTTTTTAACTTAAAGACAGCTATTTTAAAATTCAAATTGTTATGTTTTATATCTTAGACATGTATTTTAAAATTCAGATTCCTTTGTTTTATATCTTAAAGACAGGTATTTTAAAATTCAGATTCTGATGTTCTATATCTTAAAGACAGGTGTTTTAAATTCAGTTTTTTGTACAGGTATTTTAAAATTCAGATTCTTCTGTTTTTTCATAAAGACAGGTATTTTAAAATTCAGATACTCGTGTTTTTTTTATCTTAAAGACAGGTATTTTGAAATTCAGCTTCTTGTGTCTATGTCTTAAAGACAGGTATTTTAAAATTCAGATTCTTGTGTTTTATATCTTAAAGATAGGTATTTATTAAACTTCAGATTCTTGTGTTTTATATCTTAGACATGTATTTTAAAATTAAGATTCTTCTGTTTTATTTCTTAAAGACAGGTATTTTAAAATTCGGATTCTTGTGTTTGATATCTTAAAGACAGGTATTATAAAATCAGATTCTTGTGTTTCTTATTTTAAACACAGGTATTTTAAAATAAAGATTCTTGCGTTTTATATCTTAAACACATGTATTTTGAAACTCAGATTCCTGTGTTTTATATCTTAAAGACAGGTATTTTAAAATTCAGATTCGTGTGCTTTATATGGTAAAGACAGGTATTTTAAAATTCAGATTCTTGTGTTTTATATCTTAGACACATGTATTTTAAAATTCAGATTCTTTTGTTTCTTATCTTAAAGACAGGTATTTTAAAATTCAGATTCTTGCGTTTAATATCTTAAAGATAGGTATTTTAAAATTCAGATTCTTGTGTTTTATATGCTAAAGACAGGTATTTTAAAATTCAGATTCTTGTGTTTTATATTTTAAACACGTGTATTTTAAAACTCAGACTCTTGTGTTTTATATCTTAAAGACAGGTATTTTAGAATTCATATTCTCGTGTTTTATATCTTAAAGACAGGTATTGTAAAATTCAGATTCTTCTTTTTATACCTTAAAGACAGGTATTTTAGAATTCAGATTCTTGTGTTTTATATCTTAAAAACAAGTATATTAAAATTCAGATTGTTGTGTTTTATATCTTAAAGACAGGTATTTTAAAATTCAGATTGTTGTGTTTTATATCTTAAAGACAGGTATTTTAAAATTCAGTTTTTTGTACAGGTATTATAAAATTCAGATACTCCTGTTTTTAACTTAAAGACAGCTATTTTAAAATTCAAATTGTTGTGTTTTATATCTTAGACATGTATTTTAAAATTCAGATTCCTTTGTTTTATATCTTAAAGACAGGTATTTTAAAATTCAGATTCTGATGTTCTATATCTTAAAGACAGGTGTTTTAAATTCAGTTTTTTGTACAGGTATTTTAAAATTCAGATTCTTCTGTTTTTTCATAAAGACAGGTATTTTAAAATTCAGATACTCGTGTTTTTTTTATCTTAAAGACAGGTATTTTGAAATTCAGCTTCTTGTGTCTATGTCTTAAAGACAGGTATTTTAAAATTCAGATTCTTGTGTTTTATATCTTAAAGATAGGTATTTATTAAACTTCAGATTCTTGTGTTTTATATCTTAGACATGTATTTTAAAATTAAGATTCTTCTGTTTTATTTCTTAAAGACAGGTATTTTAAAATTCGGATTCTTGTGTTTGATATCTTAAAGACAGGTATTATAAAATCAGATTCTTGTGTTTCTTATTTTAAACACAGGTATTTTAAAATAAAGATTCTTGCGTTTTATATCTTAAACACATGTATTTTGAAACTCAGATTCCTGTGTTTTATATCTTAAAGACAGGTATTTTAAATTTCAGATTCGTGTGCTTTATACGGTAAAGACAGGTATTTTAAAATTCAGATTCTTGTGTTTTATATCTTAGACACATGTATTTTGAAATTCAGATTCTTTTGTTTCTTATCTTAAAGACAGGTATTTTAAAATTCAGATTCTTGCGTTTAATATCTTAAAGATAGGTATTTTAAAATTCAGATTCTTGTGTTTTATATGCTAAAGACAGGTATTTTAAAATTCAGATTCTTGTGTTTTATATTTTAAACACGTGTATTTTAAAACTCAGACTCTTGTGTTTTATATCTTAAAGACAGGTATTTTAGAATTCATATTCTCGTGTTTTATATCTTAAAGACAGGTATTGTAAAATTCAGATTCTTCTTTTTATACCTTAAAGACAGGTATTTTAGAATTCAGATTCTTGTGTTTTATATCTTAAAAACAAGTATATTAAAATTCAGATTGTTGTGTTTTATATCTTAAAGACAGGTATTTTAAAATTCAGATTGTTGTGTTTTATATCTTAAAGACAGGTATTTTAAAATTCAGTTTTTTGTACAGGTATTATAAAATTCAGATACTCCTGTTTTTAACTTAAAGACAGCTATTTTAAAATTCAAATTGTTGTGTTTTATATCTTAGACATGTATTTTAAAATTCAGATTCCTTTGTTTTATATCTTAAAGACAGGTATTTTAAAATTCAGATTCTGATGTTCTATATCTTAAAGACAGGTGTTTTAAATTCAGTTTTTTGTACAGGTATTTTAAAATTCAGATTCTTCTGTTTTTTCATAAAGACAGGTATTTTAAAATTCAGATACTCGTGTTTTTTTTATCTTAAAGACAGGTATTTTGAAATTCAGCTTCTTGTGTCTATGTCTTAAAGACAGGTATTTTAAAATTCAGATTCTTGTGTTTTATATCTTAAAGATAGGTATTTATTAAACTTCAGATTCTTGTGTTTTATATCTTAGACATGTATTTTAAAATTAAGATTCTTCTGTTTTATTTCTTAAAGACAGGTATTTTAAAATTCGGATTCTTGTGTTTGATATCTTAAAGACAGGTATTATAAAATCAGATTCTTGTGTTTCTTATTTTAAACACAGGTATTTTAAAATAAAGATTCTTGCGTTTTATATCTTAAACACATGTATTTTGAAACTCAGATTCCTGTGTTTTATATCTTAAAGACAGGTATTTTAAATTTCAGATTCGTGTGCTTTATACGGTAAAGACAGGTATTTTAAAATTCAGATTCTTGTGTTTTATATCTTAGACACATGTATTTTGAAATTCAGATTCTTTTGTTTCTTATCTTAAAGACAGGTATTTTAAAATTCAGATTCTTGCGTTTAATATCTTAAAGATAGGTATTTTAAAATTCAGATTCTTGTGTTTTATATGCTAAAGACAGGTATTTTAAAATTCAGATTCTTGTGTTTTATATTTTAAACACGTGTATTTTAAAACTCAGACTCTTGTGTTTTATATCTTAAAGACAGGTATTTTAGAATTCATATTCTCGTGTTTTATATCTTAAAGACAGGTATTGTAAAATTCAGATTCTTCTTTTTATACCTTAAAGACAGGTATTTTAGAATTCAGATTCTTGTGTTTTATATCTTAAAAACAAGTATATTAAAATTCAGATTGTTGTGTTTTATATCTTAAAGACAGGTATTTTAAAATTCAGATTGTTGTGTTTTATATCTTAAAGACAGGTATTTTAAAATTCAGTTTTTTGTACAGGTATTATAAAATTCAGATACTCCTGTTTTTAACTTAAAGACAGCTATTTTAAAATTCAAATTGTTGTGTTTTATATCTTAGACATGTATTTTAAAATTCAGATTCCTTTGTTTTATATCTTAAAGACAGGTATTTTAAAATTCAGATTCTGATGTTCTATATCTTAAAGACAGGTGTTTTAAATTCAGTTTTTTGTACAGGTATTTTAAAATTCAGATTCTTCTGTTTTTTCATAAAGACAGGTATTTTAAAATTCAGATACTCGTGTTTTTTTTATCTTAAAGACAGGTATTTTGAAATTCAGCTTCTTGTGTCTATGTCTTAAAGACAGGTATTTTAAAATTCAGATTCTTGTGTTTTATATCTTAAAGATAGGTATTTATTAAACTTCAGATTCTTGTGTTTTATATCTTAGACATGTATTTTAAAATTAAGATTCTTCTGTTTTATTTCTTAAAGACAGGTATTTTAAAATTCGGATTCTTGTGTTTGATATCTTAAAGACAGGTATTATAAAATCAGATTCTTGTGTTTCTTATTTTAAACACAGGTATTTTAAAATAAAGATTCTTGCGTTTTATATCTTAAACACATGTATTTTGAAACTCAGATTCCTGTGTTTTATATCTTAAAGACAGGTATTTTAAATTTCAGATTCGTGTGCTTTATACGGTAAAGACAGGTATTTTAAAATTCAGATTCTTGTGTTTTATATCTTAGACACATGTATTTTGAAATTCAGATTCTTTTGTTTCTTATCTTAAAGACAGGTATTTTAAAATTCAGATTCTTGCGTTTAATATCTTAAAGATAGGTATTTTAAAATTCAGATTCTTGTGTTTTATATGCTAAAGACAGGTATTTTAAAATTCAGATTCTTGTGTTTTATATTTTAAACACGTGTATTTTAAAACTCAGACTCTTGTGTTTTATATCTTAAAGACAGGTATTTTAGAATTCATATTCTCGTGTTTTATATCTTAAAGACAGGTATTGTAAAATTCAGATTCTTCTTTTTATACCTTAAAGACAGGTATTTTAGAATTCAGATTCTTGTGTTTTAAATCTTAAAGACAGGTATTTTAGAATTCAGATTCTCGTTTTTTATATCTTAAAGACAGCTATTTTAAAATTCAGATTGTTGTGTTTTATATCTTAGACATGTATTTTAAAATTCAGATTCCTTTGTTTTATATCTTAAAGACAGGTGTTTTAAAATTCAGATTCTGGTGTTTTATATCTTAAAGACAGGTGTTTTAAAATTCAGTTTTTTGTACAGGTATTTTAAAATTCAGATTCTTGTGTTGTTTCATAAAGACAGATATTTAAAATTCAGATACTCGGGTTTTTTACCTTAAAGACAGGTATTTTAAAATTCAGATTCTTGTGTCTATGTCTCAAAGACAGGTATTTTAAAATTCAGATTCTTGTGTTTTGTATCTTGAAGAAAGGTATTTTAAAATTTAGATTCTTGTGTTTTATATCTTATAAACAGGTATTTTGAAATTCAGATTCTTGTGTTTTATGTCTTAAAGACAGGTATTTTAAAATTCAGATTCTCGTGTTTTATATCTTAAAGACAGGTATTGTAAAATTCAGATTCTTCTTTTTATACCTTAAAGACAGGTATTTTACAATTCAGATTCTTGTGTTTTATATCTTAAAAACAAGTATATTAAAATTCAGATTGTTGTGTTTTATATCTTAAAGACAGGTATTTTAAAATTCAGATTGTTGTGTTTTATATCTTAAAGACAGGTATTTTAGAATTCAGATTCTCGTGTTTTATATCTTAAAGACGTATTGCAAAATTCAGATTCTTCTTTTTATACCTTAAAGACAGGTATTTTAGAATTCAGATTCTTGTGTTTTAAATCTTAAAGACAGGTATTTTAGAATTCAGATTCTCGTCTTTTATATCTTAAAGACAGGTATTTTAAAATTCAGATTCTTGTGTTTTATGTCTTTTAAAATTCAGATTATTGTACAGGTATTTTAAAATTCAGATTCTTGTATTTTACATCTTAACGGCATGTATTTTAAAATTCAGATTCCTTTGTTTTATTTCTTAAAGATAGGTATTTTAAAATTAAGATTCTTGTGTTTTGTATCTTAAAGACAGGTATTTTAAAATTAAGATTCTTGTGTTTCTTATCTTAAAGACAGGTATTTTAAAGTTAAGATTCTTGCGTTTTATATCTTAAAGACAGGTATTTTAAAATTCAGATTCTTGTGTTTTATATTTTAAACACGTGTATTTTAAAACTCAGATTCTTGTTTTTTTATATCTTAAAGACAGGTATTTTAGAATTCATATTCTCGTGTTTTATATCTTAAAGACAGGTATTGTAAAATTCAGATTCTTCTTTCTATACCTTAAAGACAGGTATTTTAGAATTCAGATTCTTGTGTTTTATATCTTAAAGACAGGTATTTTAAAATTCAGATTGTTGTGTTTTATATCTAGAAGACAGGTATTTTAAAATTCAGGTTCTGGTATTTTATATCTTAGAGACAGATATTTTAAAATTCAGTGTTTTGTACAGGTATTATATAATTCAGATACTCGTGTTTTTTATCTTAAAGACAGCTATTTTAAAATTCAGATTGTTGTGTTTTATATCTTAGACATGTATTTTAAAATTCAGATTCTTGTGTTTTATATCTTAAAGACAGGTATTTTAAAATTCAGATTCTTGTGTTTTGTATCTTAAAGACAGGTATTTTAAAATTCATATTTTTGTGTTTGATATCTTAAAGACAGGTATTTTAAAATTTAGCTTCTTGTGTTTGATATCTTATAAACAGGTTTTTTAAATCCAGATTCTTGTGTTTTATATCCTAGACATGTATTTCAAAATTCAGATTCTCTTGTTTTATATCTTAAAGACAAGTATTTTAAAATTCAGATTCTGGTGTTTTATATCTTAAAGACCGGTATTTTAAAATTCAGTGTTTTGTACAGGTATTATAAAATTCAGATACTCAAGTTTTTTATCTTAAAGACATCTATTTTAAAATTCAGATTCGTGTGCTTTATATGGTAAAGACAGGTATTTTAAAATTCAGATTCTTGTGTTTTATATCTTAGACACATGTATTTTAAAATTCAGATTCTTTTGTTTCTTATCTTAAAGACAGGTATTTTAAAATTAAGATTCTTGCGTTTAATATCTTAAAGATAGGTATTTTAAAATTCAGATTCTTGTGTTTTATATGCTAAAGACAGGTATTTTAAAATTCAGATTCTTGTGTTTTATATTTTAAACACGTGTATTTTAAAACTCAGACTCTTGTGTTTTATATCTTAAAGACAGGTATTTTAGAATTCAGATTCTCGTGTTTTATATCTTAAAGACAGGTATTGTAAAATTCAGATTCTCGTTTTTTATATCTTAAAGACAGGTATTTTAAAATTCAGTTTTTTGTACAGGTATTATAAAATTCAGATACTCGTGTTTTTAACTTAAAGACAGCTATTTTAAAATTCAAATTGTTGTGTTTTATATCTTAGACATGTATTTTAAAATTCAGATTCCTTTGCTTTATATCTTAAAGACAGGTATTTTAAAATTGAGATTCTGATGTTCTATATCTTAAGGACAGGTGTTTTAAATTCAGTTTTTTGTACAGGTATTTTAAAATTCAGATTCTTCTGTTTTTTCATAAAGACAGGTATTTTAAAATTCAGATACTCGTGTTTTTTTATCTTAAAGACAGGTATTTTGAAATTCAGGTTCTTGTGTCTATGTCTTAAAGACAGGTATTTTAAAATTCAGATTCTTGTGTTTTCTATATTAAAGACAGGTATTTTAAAATTCAGATTCTTGTGTTTTATATCTTAAAGATAGGTATTTATTAAAATGCAGATTCTTGTGTTTTATATCTTAGACATGTATTTTAAAATTAAGATTCCTCTGTTTTATTTCTTAAAGACAGGTATTTTAAAATTCAGATTCTTGTGTTTGATATCTTAAAGACAGGTATTATAAAATCAGATTCTTGTGTTTCTTATTTTAAACACAGGTATTTGAAAATAAAGATTCTTGCGTTTTATATCTTAAACACATGTATTTTGAAATTCAGATTCCTGTATTTTATATCTTAAAGACAGGTATTTTAAAATTCAGATTCGTGTGTTTTATATGGTAAAGACAGGTATTTTAAAATTCAGATTCTTGTGTTTTATATCTTAGACACATGTATTTTAAAATTCAGATTCTTTTGTTTCTTATCTTAGAGACAGGTATTTTAAAATTAAGATTCTTGCGTTTTATATCTTAAAGATAGGTATTTTAAAATTCAGATTCTTGTGTTTTATATGCTAAAGACAGGTATTTTAAAATTCAGATTCTTGTGTTTTATATCTTAAAGACAGGTATTTTAGAATTCAGATTCTCGTGTTATATCTTAAAGACAGGTATTGTAAAATTCAGATTCTTCTTTTTATACCTTAAAGACAGGTATTTTAGAATTCAGATTCTTGTGTTTTAAATCTTAAAGACAGGTATTTTAGAATTCAGATTCTCGTGTTTTATATCTTAAAGACAGGTATTGTAAAATAATTCAGATTCTTTTTTTTATACCTTAAAGACAGGTATTTTACAATTCAGATTCTTGTGTTTTATACCTTAAAGACAGGTACATTAAAATTCAGATTGTTGTGTTTTATATCCTAAAGATAGGTATTTTAAAATTCAGATTCTGGTGTTTTATATCTTATAGACAGGTATTTTAAAATTCAGTTTTTTTACAGGTATTATAAAATTATAAAATTCAGATACTCGTGTATTTTTATCTTAAAGACAGCTATTTTAAAATTCAGATTGTTGTGTTTTGTATCTTAGACATGTATTTTAAAATTCAGATTCCTTTGTTTTATACTCTAAAGACAGGTATTTTAAAATTCAGATTCTTGTGTTTTTTATCTGAAAGACAGGTATTTTAAAATTCAGTTTTTTCTGTTTATATCTTTATGAAAGAAAGCTTTAAGAGCTCTTAAACACCAGGCTGTATATTTAAACATAATTATATCTTATCTTGAAAGAAATTGAGGGTTGAAAGGGTGTTTTCAGCAAATAAAAATTTAAAAATCCAGAAGGTCAACAATAAAGCAGAGCCATCTTCAACAAAGCAAAGCTGAGAAAAGAAGACACCAGGTATTTTTTAATTCAGATTCTTCTGTTCTATTTCTCAATGAAAAAACTTTAAAGCATAGAGCTGAAGACCAGCTTGTATGGTTAAACTTAACTTTTCATCTGTTTCTATCTTTAAAGTAATTGGGGTTTTCAGTAAATAAAAATTAAATCATCCAGTAAGTCAACTTAAGTATGGCCAACAGTAAAGCAAAGCCTACTTCAACAAAGCAAAGCTCAATATAGAAGGCACCAGGTATTTGAAATTCAGATTCTTTTGTTTTTGCTTTGAGAAATTGAGACACTTCAGAGGTAGAATAATTTCTGTTTATAAGAAATACAGAACATTAGCAGGATGGCTTAGCATGGTCTCATCGTTGCCCATCCACTGCGAACTTCATCTTTTCCCTCCTTCCCGCCCGAGATAAGTCAAGATCAAATGGAAAAGTAGGGACAGGGCCAGAAGAAGAAAACGACAGATCTATTCTTCAAAAGAAATGAATGCTGCAAAGACAATTGGCAGTTTGGAACATTCGACAGCTATTCTTCAACGGAAATGAATGCTGCAAAAGACAATTAGAAGTTTGGAACATTCGACATCTAGGCTTCAAAAGAAAGGAATGCTGCAAAAGAAGTTTGGGATTTCGACATCTATACTTCAAAAGAAAGGAATGCTGCAAACGAAGTTTAGGACATTCGACATCTTTGCTTCAAAAGAAAGGAATGCTGCAAACGAAGTTTGGGACATTCGACATCTAGGCTTCAAAAGAAAGGAATGCTGCAAACGAATTTTGGAACATTCGACATCTATGCTTCAAAAGACAGGAATGCAGCAAACGAAGTTTGGAACATTCGACATCTATGCTTCAAAATAAAGAAAAGCTGCAAACGAAGTTTGGAACTTTCTACATCTATGCTTCAAAAGAAAGGAATGCAGCAAACGAAGATTGGAACATTCGACATCTATGCTTCAAAAGAAAGGAATGCAGCCAACGAAGTTTGGAACATTCGACATCTATGCTTCAAAAGAAAGGAATGCTGCAAACGAAGTTTAGAACATTCGACATCCATGCTTCAAAAGAAAGGAATGCAGCAAACGAAGTTTGGAACATTCGACATCTATGCTTCAATTTCTTCTCCACTTTCGCTTTTCGCATGGTGACCATTTTGAACATGTTCCCTGCCAGTATTCTCATTAATTTTGGCTCTCGGTTTACCTGTGTATCTAAGTACTTTCGTAGTTTTGGCGATGACTGCCTTCTCTGGGAAGGCACAATAGTAAAATATTGATTGGCATTCTTTAAAAAGGTAGAGTAACCCCCCAGTTCAAAAAGTGGGGGTACGGGTACCCCTCGTACCCCCCACAGATTACGCCTATGTTTAGAATTATAGGAGCCTAATTATATCAGTGGTTTAAGTTGTTAAGTTTTTACCTCCGAATCGGTGTCATTCTTCAGTTGTTCTCTGCCCCTTGGGCCTTGTGTACCGTACATATAAAGGGACCCATCTGTGTCATTCTTCCGTGCTCTGTGATTTGTCCTCTTCTGCTGTCTGTAGAAAATTGCAGTAATCAAGCTTTGAATGAACAATGGAGGTAGCAATGGTGGAGGCAGTAGGCCCCTAGTAAGGCCGAGCATTCGTGACCTCCGCCGTATTGCGGAGTTCACGAGTGTGCATGAAGCAGGAGCGCGAGAGGATTTTCTTGATTTGATCAGGAAGGCATATAGGATGATGAATTCTGAGCAGGTAATTGGGCCTACTTTTACTGTGACCAAGGAAGTGGTAGGGTAATAGCCTACGTCACTGCCTCTGTCAGTAGACGCCCGAGAGCGTAATTTTCTATGACGCGAAGACATGAACTCTTGGAAAAACGAATCAAAAGCCTACAGAGCATTGGGATGGGGTCTAGACAAAATCAACAAAAGTCTGTTGAATAGAACATGAAACTATGGCATAATCTCATAAAATCTCATCTGATGTAGTAACTTCTACAGCGCCGTTATCATAATTCTTAAGGCATCAATCGTCGTTTGCTTCAAATGATATTATTGTTAAAAGACAATAATCCATTGTTCCACCTTAATCGGCCGCCATGCAAAAAACCCAAGTCTAATGTTGGTTCTGGGATGTAAGTCGTGATTGATTGATAACCCATTACCTTCGGACCAGGGCTATCCAATGTTACAGCTCTTCGTTATATATGAAGTGATATATTAATTTCCTTTAAAAACGGTGTCTTTTAAATCTGCTAATAATATGCGGACATATGAGTCTACAAATGATTTGTGTACAATATACACTTTTAAAAAGTATTTAGGAATATTTTAAAATATCGCTATCAAGCGATTAAGGTATTTAAGTTATTTTATTTTAAACGATCGAGCCATTTTACGAACATCTACTCCTAGTTTCACTTCTGCTATACGCTAGATGGCATGTTGGGCAGAGAAGCTCAGTTGCTCTTTGGCTGAGTTAGCCAATTCAACTAACAACAAAAACAACAACTAGGCCTACTATACCTAGACCTATCACTACAACAAATGCAATAACAACAACAACAACAACAACAACAACAACAATGACAATAATAATAATAATAATAATAATAATAATAATAATAATAATAATAATAATAATAATAATAATAATAATAATAAACAATTAGAGATAGTCCCAGGCGCGTAACTAGCATTACGCAATTACGCAACTGCGTAAAGATTTTAACGGTTTTTGGTTTTTTGGACATTGTAAATTGAAGGCTCCATAGGGTTTTTTGTATTTTCGTACTATTGCTTTTCGTTTTGCGATATTTTGTAATCTTCGTGCTTCTGCTTTGAGCGAAATAAAGTATATATATATATATATATATATATATATATATATATATATATATATATATATATATATATATATATATATATATATATATATAAGGCCTAGCAAATGATACCCACCAATTCTAAAAAAACTGATGCGTCTGTAACGTGGCTGGGTAGCTCGCTATGTATAATGTATTAGAGATGAGTAACATCATCCAGGATTGACAGGCCTATGGCCATCGCTCCATATAAACCCAAGACTCGGCTGCCGCTTGGCACATGACCTTGTAGTTTCGGGTCAGAAAATTCCTCGTTTTCCGCCCTTCCATATAAGGTCCTGCGCTCGAGGCAGCTGCCCTGGGTACCATATGCCTCCTTAGTCCCGCTACTCCCCCCACTCTCTCAGCATCTGTCTGTCTGTCTCTCTCTCCGTACCGAGAGCAAGACCAAGTCATTGTTCGAAACCCATTACTGACGAGTCATGGCTTCTAGGTCTACTTGTAATGCATCTTCGAAGAAGGCTTCCATCAAACGTCTCAGACAATCAACGTTAAGTTTCAGTTCGGGTACGTAATACAACAGTAATGGCGGCGATCTTGTTTGACAGGTGGAGGGGACACTTTTGAACGTATCTGTTAAAAAAGAGCTTTGAGCTGATCTGGTCAAAAAAGAGGTCAAAAATTGGTTGACCTTTTTCGGTGTTTTTTCAAAATTTATGGAGTGGGGGAGACACATGTATGGTGTGTCCCCCCACTGTAAAAGGTGGGGGTCTTGTACCCCTCGACCCCCATCTGGGATCGCCGCCCATGAACACGACCTATATCGGTTCTCATAGCATTGTAGCTGACCGGAAGGGGGAATCGTGGGATCTGGAGTACGAGTCGGTACCCTCTGAGCGGGAACCATCAATATTGCGAGTCGCTTAGATTCAATGAGATTTTAGAGAGCCCCAGGTTAACCCTTACATTATGGAATTTAAAAAATGAATGAAATTATAATGGAAAAAAATTAACCTTAAGCTAGATCCAACGAAGTCTAGCCTCATGACAGTAAAGTATGTAAAATGTTATTACTTTTAACCAAGAAGATGGTCTCTAAAATGCACCATTACAAACCTCTAAATAAAAAATTTTCTTACCCTGGGCCAAAGAACTTATGTAAAATGTTATTACTTTTAACCACAAAGATGGTCTCCAAAATGCACCATTACAAACCTCTAAACAAAAAATTTCTTACCCTGGGGAAGGGGCGCAACCCCCTCCCCAGACCCCTCCCCTCAGTGTTACAAGCTGCGTAATTATTTTGAAGCCCTGGTTACGCCGCTGGATAGTCCTACTGTCGCCCTTCGCAGCAATTTCTTTTGGCTTGTCGTGGTTAGCCAATCCAGACATTTTATTTATATCCAGGCCAGGGGCGTAACTTTGGTCTAAAAAGTGAGGGTAGGGCCTATCAATTTCTTACACGAAGCAAGTCGGAGACTACTATCTCTGGAAAGGCTCAGTCCAAAAAGTGGGGGTACGGTACCCCTCAGTCCAAAAAGTGAAGGTACGGTACCCCAGTTAAAAAATATCAGTGGTTTAAGTTGTTAAGTTTTTAACTAAAAGTCGGTGTCATTCTTCAGTCGTTCTCTGCCTCTTGGGCCTTGTGTACTGTATATATATAAAAGGATCCAGTGGTGTCATTCTTCCGTGTTTGGGATTTGTCCTCTTCTGCCGTTTGTAGAGAATTGCAGTAACCAAGCTTTGAATGAACAATGGAGGTAGCAGTGGTGGAGACAATAAGCCATTGTTCCACCTTAATCGGCCGCCATGCAAAAAACCCAAGTCTAATGTTGGTTCTGGGATGGAATCCGTGACAATCATGATAACCCATTACCTCCGGACCGGGGTTATCGAACATTACAGGTCCTTATATATGAAGTGATATATTAATTTCCTTTAAAAACGGTGTCTCTTAAATCTGTTAATAATAAGACTTATGCAAGCATATTAGTTTACAAATGATTTGTGTACAATATTTACTTTAAAAATGTATTTAGGAATATTTTAAAATATCGCTATCAAGCGATTAAGGTATTTAAGTTATTTAACTTAAAACGAGCCACTTTAACGAACAGCAACTGCTAGTTTGACTGCAGCTATACGCTAGATGGCAGATGTTGGGCAGAAAAGTTCAGTTGCTCTTTGAGTTACCCAATTCAACTAACAACAAAAAGCAGCAACAACAACTACTACTACTACTATAGGGGCCATCCACATATTACGTACGCACTTAGGGGGGAGGGGGGTCGGATTTTGGCGATTTTGCGTACGGGTGCGAACGGGGGGGGGAGGGGGGGTAACAAAATGTGTACGTACCCAAAATAAATTTCTAATTATGACGTCCACATTAGCCTATTTATAACTCTGTATTATCCTATAGTCGTCCCATGGCATTTTATTACATTATATAAAAGCCATGTGCAGTTATTCTGTGCTGTGAACGATACCTATAATTTGTCTATATTGGCCCTTCAATAATCTGGTCTAAAGTGCAGACAGGCTGCCTGGAGACACTTTCTGCAGCTGGTCATCGGGGGGGGGGTGCGTCAAACGTACGTACTCAGGGGGGGTGGTGGAAGAAAGTACGCTTGCGAACAGGGGGGGAGGGGTCCAATTTTCCCGGATTTTTGTGTACGTAATATATGGATGGCCCCATACCTAGACCTACCACTACAACATCTACAATAACAACAACAACAACAACAACAACAACAACAACAACAACAACAACAACAACAACAATAATAATAATAATAATAATAATAATAATAATAATAATAATAATAATAATCGCATTTCGTGGCACTTTCACTGATGTTGCGGAGGACGAGGCCTGATTTTTCAGACATTCAACAACAGCTCCTAGCATAATTTTTTAGACTCCTGAGGGATTACATGTACCTCGGGGGAAAAATATAAATAATAATAATAATGATAAACAATAAGAGATAGTCCTACTGAGTACTGTCGCCCTTCGCCGCACTTTCTTTCGGCCTTTCGAAAAGTGGGGGCACGGGTATCCGTCATACCCTTCACAAATTACGCCTATGCAACACGTAGTTTGTTAAGTGCTGAAAGATCATAATAGTAATGATTCTCAAGCTGAATTTTTAGAGTTTCTGGAAAATCTGGAAACCATATTAAGGTCACGGTACACCTGGCTGATGCTATCAAGAAGTCTAAAGGTTGTCCCCGCTGTTAGGATTCACATGACATAGCCTTCTGCTGCATAAAGTTGGCTGGAATCAATAAACTCTAAGAAAATCCTATCTTTTTATTTTTTTCTCTATTCCATTTCTCCCAATAATATAGTGTTTGAAGGTCGAAGATATTTTCTGACTAGCGATTTCTAGCAGACTAGTGTGGATAGGCCTAATCTCTGACCAGCTTCTTCAGTGGCATCTGGTGCTCTGTATAGGAAACTCTCACAAGCACTTTATACCTGATTAGTTTCATTGTACAGCAGATGTTTTCTTTGAGGCCTCGTTCGGAACACCAGTATGCTGAAGATGTTCAGCTTTCTTCAATCAGCCATCCGTCTGATGCACAAGCCTTTGTGTTTAGTAGTTGAATTGTTTCACACGTCTTGAACGTCACCAATTCGCCTTGGCTGAACCCATTAAACTGCAGTAGGGCCTACCTGTGTTTTAAGGTATAATCTTAACCGTTAAATTTTGTGGTGCCACAATGAAACTTAACAATGACTGATTGAAGCCTTCTTCAAAGACGCGTTAGACATAGAAGCCATGGCTCGTCAATAATTGGATCTCGAGACAATGACTTGGCCTTGCTCTCGGTCTTGACCCTTTGGTATCGGTCTTGAGACTTTGGTCTTGGTCTTAACCGTTGGTCCTGTATTGGTCTTGCTTGTGTGGCTGCCCACGTGTAGTGGTAGACTAAAAACAGCGAGAGAAAGAGAGACGGAGAGAGAGACATGGAGACAGAGACAGACAGACGGAGAGAGACAGAGTGAGGAGAGCAAGACGAAGGAGGCATGTGGTGCAGAAGCTAGATGGCAGGTGACTAAGATGGAAGGGCGGGAAACGAGGAATTCTCCTGCTCAAAAACCTACCATACAAGGTCATGACTGTGTCAAACGGCAGCCGAGCCTCGGGGCTTATACGGAGCAATGGCTGTAAGCCTATTAACCCTGGATGATGGATGAGGAACGCCATTGAGAGGTGTTCAACCCCTCGACAATTCTCACCCTGTGTGAAAGCTTCCAAAACCTCCCCAAAGGCCCCTCAACCCCTGGACAATTCTCACCCTGTGTGAAAGCCTTCCAAAACCTTCCCAAAGGCTCTGGAACGTCATTGCGAGGTCTCGCGTAATGTTTCTAGTATCAAGCATCTCATGTAAGGTAGGTAAAAGCTGTACACCGGACGTTACAATACGGACCTAACCAAACAAGTTGGCTAAGCCGATTCCCAACTTGCAAATCGCTGATAGACCTAATTTTGGAAACTATTCCGCAGCTGTTCGTTTTGCTAAAGTCTCATTCATTTCAGTCTCAACCTAGGCTTTAACTTACTTTTTTCAAATGGGTTATCACCATACAGGGGCGTCTATCCCCCAGAAGTCGTTGGAGCAACTTCCCCTTCCCTCCCTCCCTCCCTCCTCTTCTCCTTACCCTCCCCTAAAATGGTGGCACACACACTGACAGATCTCCCCCCCCTATTTCTTGGATGGAGCATTTGCTCCAAGGTTTCGATGGTGTAGACGCTCCTGCTCACAGCTGATTATCTGGTATTGGAATGCGATTTTGATTAGAAGAGACACCGCTTTCGATATAATACCTCGTGAATTATGATGACAACCCCATAGAAATTTTATGTTAAGGTTAGATTAGATGGGAGAAGGGATATCTTACAGAACAGTGTGGTGTCACATTGTGGACACTGGTACGCTTAGTCGAGCTTTTGGCACCAGAGAAACACAAGGTGAGGGAGAAAATCAACTTAAGATGTCAGCAAAGTAGACTTTGTTTCTCAAAGAGGTAGATCAAATACAGAAATCTTAAAATATAAAGAGTCATGAGATTGTTGTTCGCCCGTTTAAGCTAACCCCAGAATTTTTGTAGCGCCACTATATTGAGTCGATATTATCTAAGAACATCGAGCCTGAGTTGATTCGGTCAATGTACATCGTTTCCTAACAGGCATGCAGCTCAAAACGGAACTCGGTTCACAACAGAATGTAATAAACAAAGATAAGCAGCAGTTTACGATTCGTGTTTTTCAGTGTGAGGTAGTGACGAACTAATTTCACTACTGCGTATTCCATAATATTATTTACAATGTAATTTGATGCGAGACCTACACTGTAACCTGGAATACGCGGTTTAGATATAAGTAGAATAGCGATATTGAAGTTGTTACTTAAGCTTACTTATTTCACCCGTTGCGATTGTCTTTTTTTAGAAGTCGTTTGTCCCAAATATGACATCATTGCAAGAATGACGTAATTTTCCTCTATTGTCCCATTCATTTCTGTCAATGGCGCTGTAGACGAAAGACGTCGAAGAACATTGACATTTGAACATTGAAAACGATTAAAAAGACGACGAAATACGATTATGGTGAGAAAATGACAGTCGATCATCGAAGTGAAAAAGAAATCATTCGTAATGTAAGTTTATGACAGAAATCTTATCATCTTAATTTCAAAATTACCATAATGCACAACGTTATCACAATGCATAAATCTGAGCATTGCGGAGCTGGTGGCACGTGACGACGACGGGCTCGTTCGTTCCATGGACGAAAACGAACATCATATTCTTCGGGGGCTATTTCTACCAAATGCTAAGAGGAATTAGAATCTTCGCCCACGTTCTCACCAATTTGAAATCCCCAGTAGGGATGATAGGAACTTTATTGCCACAGCCCTATTTGCTATTATCTGTAGCCATCCATAATCTCCACCAATTGTGCTAATTCAGTCTGTCGCAGTGTGCGTTATGACAAAAAACATCATTTATTAGATTTAGCTATATTTATTATTCTGATGTGATTGATTCCCAAGTTAATGAAAGCCTACCTGGCTGCGGTGTGCCATCCAGTTTTCTGTGACACAATTTTTTTTATCATAATGCGACAACGGTCGCTTTACGCAAAACCCTACTGTAAAAGCGTAACCAGCCGAGATCGATCCGTAGTTCTGTTTAACGACGCTGTCATAACAAAGGTGATTATCGTCGCCCTCCTCCTTTCTCCAGGCTTGGTACTGGCACTACCAGAGTACGCGCAGTGGCAGAGTTTGATCGATCCGTGAGATCCTCTGACTTAAATAGGTCCAACTAGTTTAGGTCGGAGGTCATCGATATGAAAGGATAGTGATTTCATTTTCTTATGAGCCTTTCTCTCCATTTCCGCCTGATCTTCCCACTTATACGGTGTACGGTCAGTGGACCTATTGTTGCAGAGTTGACATGGTCGCGCAAATGTCTGCCTTGGCTTGGATGATTGGATTTGAACCCCCGACCTTTCGATTGACGATCTGGTACACTAATCACTAGACTATCAGGTATCACAAAGCTGCCAAAGCGTCTTATTCCTATTATGCTGGCCTGATGTATTGTTATGATAATATAATTATAATTATATGGACTTGCTTAACTTTCTTCTGTAGATCACATGCGTCCGATTCTACGATTCTACTGTTCTACTGATTCTACGATTCTACGTTTCTACTGATTCTCCGATTCAACGATTCTACTGA
The DNA here is from genome assembly GCA_963556255.1 of Allolobophora icterica. NCBI lineage: Eukaryota > Metazoa > Annelida > Clitellata > Crassiclitellata > Lumbricidae > Allolobophora > Allolobophora icterica. Next base: position 34,955,198 of record OY744608.1, on the reverse strand, counting down.
AATGCCAATTCGCCGCACATGAACTCGGTTACCTTTGTCTCTCTCTGTGTGTGGGTGTGGGTGCGTGTGTTGGTGTGGGTGTGTTGGTGTGGGTGTGGGTGCGTGTGTGATGGTGTGGGTGTGTGTGTGTGTGTGTGTTGGTGTGGATGTGGGTGCGTGTGTGATGGTGTGGGTGTGTGTGCTAGTCGTAGTACCCCATGGAGCCCCTGGCGTGGCGTAAAACCCCGTAAGCTCCATGGGGTACTACGACTAGGTGAGTGTGTGTGTTGGTGTTGGTGTAGGTATGTGTGTGTGTGGGTGCGTGTGTGTTGGTGTGGGTGTGGGTGCGTGTGTGATGGTGTGGTTGTGTGTGTGTGTGTGCTAGTCGTAGTACCCCATGGAGCCCCTGGCGTGGCGTAAAACCCCGTAAGCTCCATGGGTAACTACGACTAGGTGGGTGTGTGTGTTGTTGTGGGTGTGTGTGTGGGTGCGTGTGTGATGGTGTGTGTGCGTGTGTGTGTGTGGGTGTGGGTGCGGGTGCGTGTGTGATGGTGTGGTTGTGTGTGTGCTAGTCGTAGTACCCCATGGAGCCCCTGGCGTGGCGTAAAACCCCGTAAGCTCCATGGGGTACTACGACTAGGTGGGTGTGTGTGTTGGTGTGGGTGTGGGTGTGTGTGTGTGTGTGGGTGCGTTGTGTTGGTGTGGGTGTGGGTGCGTGTGTGATGGTGTGGTTGTGTGTGTGTGCTAGTCGTAGTACCCCATGGAGCCCCTGGCGTGGCGTAAAACCCCGTAAGCTCCATGGGTAACTACGACTAGGTGGGTGTGTGTGTTGTTGTGGGTGTGTGTGTGTGTGTGTGGGTGCGTGTGTGATGGTGTGTGGGTGTGGGTGCGTGTGTGTTGGTGTGGGTGTGGGTGCGTGTGTGATGGTGTGGTTGTGTGTGTGCTAGTCGTTGTAGCCCATGGAGCCCCTGGCGTGGCGTAAAACCCCGTAAGCTCCATGGGTAACTACGACTAGGTGGGTGTGTGTGTTGTTGTGGGTGTGTGTGTGGGTGTGGGTGCGTGTGTGATGGTGTGTGTGTGTGGGTGTGGGTGCGTGTGTGTTGGTGTGGGTGTGGGTGCGTGTGTGATGGTGTGGTTGTGTGTGTGTGCTAGTCGTAGTACCCCATGGAGCCCCTGGCGTGGCGTAAAACCCCGTAAGCTCCATGGGTAACTACGACTAGGTGAGTGTGTGTGTTGTTGTGGGTGTGTGTGTGTGGGTGTGGGTGCGTGTGTGATGGTGTGTGTGTGTGTGGGTGTGGATGCGTGTGTGATGGTGTGGTTGTGTGTGTGTGCTAGTCGTAGTACCCCATGGAGCCCCTGGCGTGGCGTAAAACCCCGTAAGCTCCATGGGGTACTACGACTAGGTGGGTGTGTGTTGTTGTGTGTGTGTGTGTGTGTGTGTGGGTGCGTGTGTGATGGTGAGGGTGTGTGTGTGTGGGTGCGTGTGTGTTGGTGTGGGTGTGGGTGCGTGTGTGATGGAGTGGTTGTGTGTGTGCTAGTCGTAGTACCCCATGGAGCCCCTGGCGTGGCGTAACACCCCGTAAGCTCCATGGGTAACTACGACTAGGTGAGTGTGTGTGTTGTGGGTGTGTGTGTGTGTGTGGGTGTGGGTGCGTGTGTGATGGTGTGTGTTTGTGGGTGTGGGTGCGTGTGTGTTGGTGTGGGTGTGGGTGCGTGTGTGATGGTGTGGTTGTGTGTGTGTGCTAGTCGTAGTACCCCAAGGAGCCACTGGCGTGGCGTAAAACCCCGTAAGCTCCATGGGTAACTACGACTAGGTGAGTGTGTGTGTTGTTGTGGGTGTGTGTGTGGGTGTGGGTGCGTGTGTGATGGTGTGTGTGTGTGTGTGTGTGGGTGCGTGTGTGTTGGTGTGGGTGTGGATGCGTGTGTGATGGTGTGGTTGTGTGTGTGTGTGTGCTAGTCGTAGTACCCCATGGAGCCCCTGGCGTGGCGTAAAACCCCGTAAGCTCCATGGGGTACTACGACTAGGTGGGTGTGTGTGTTGTTGTTGTGTGTGTGTGGGTGTGGGTGCCTGTGTGATGGTGAGGGTGTGTGTGTGGGTGCGTGTGTGTTGGTGTGGGTGTGGGTGCGTGTGTGATGGAGTGGTTGTGTGTGTGCTAGTCGTAGTACCCCATGGAGCCCCTGGCGTGGCGTAAAACCCCGTAAGCTCCATGGGTAACTACGACTAGGTGAGTGTGTGTGTTGTGGGTGTGTGTGTGTGTGTGGGTGTGGGTGCGTGTGTGATGGTGTGTGTGTGTGTGGGTGTGGGTGCGTGTGTGTGTTGGTGTGGGTGTGGGTGCGTGTGTGATGGTGTGGTTGTGTGTGTGTGCTAGTCGTAGTACCCCATGGAGCCCCTGGCGTGGCGTAAAACCCCGTAAGCTCCATGGGTAACTACAACTAGGTGTGTGTGTGTGTTGTTGTGGGTGTGTGTGTGGGTGTGGGTGCGTGTGTGATGGTGTGTGTGGGTGTGGGTGCGTGTGTGTTGGTGTGGGTGTGGGTGCGTGTGTGATGGTGTGGTTGTGTGTGTGTGTGCTAGTCGTAGTACCCCATGGAGCCTCTGGCGTGGCGTAAAACCCCGTAAGCTCCATGGGGTAATACGACTAGGTGGGTGTGTGTGTTGTTGTGGGTGTGTGTGTGTGGGTGTGGGTGAGTGTGTGATGGTGTGTGTGTGTGGGTGTGGGTGCGTGTGTGTTGGTGTGGGTGTTGGTGCGTGTGTGATGGTGTGGTTGTGTGTGTGTGCTAGTCGTAGTACCCCATGGATCCCCTGGCGTGGCGTAAAACTCCGTAAGCTCCATGGGTAACTACGACTAGGTGGGTGTGTTGTTGTGGGTGTGTGTGTGTGGGTGTGGGTGCGTGTGTGATGGTGTGTGTGGGTATGGGTGCGTGTGTGTTGGTGTGGGTGTGGATGCGTGTGTGATGGTGTGGTTGTGTGTGTGTGCTAGTCGTAGTACCTCATGGAGTCCCTGGCGTGGCGTAAAACCCCGTAAGCTCCATGGGGTACTACGACTAGGTGGGTGTGTGCGTTGTTGTGGGTGTGTGTGTGTGGGTGTGGGTGCGTGTGTGATGGTGAGGGTGTGTGTGTGTGTGGGTGCGTGTGTGTTGGTGTGGGTGTGGGTGCGTGTGTGATGGTGTGGTTGTGTGTGTGCTAGTAGTAGTACCCCATGGAGCCCCTGGCGTGGCGTAAAACCCCGTAAGATCCATGGGTAACTACGACTAGGTGAATGTGTGTGTTGTTGTGGGTGTGTGTGTGGGTGTGGGTGCGTGTGTGATGGTGTGTGTGTGTGGGTGCGTGTGTGTTGGTGTGGGTGTGGGTGCGTGTGTGATGGTGTGGTTGTGTGTGTGTGCTAGTCGTAGTACCCCATGGATCCCATGGCGTGGCGTAAAACCCCGTAAGCTCCATGGGTAACTACGACTAGGTGTGTGTGTGTGTTGTTGTGGGTGTGTGTGGGTGCGTGTGTGATGGTGTGTGTGGGTGTGGGTGCGTGTGTGTTGGTGTGGGTGTGGGTGCGTGTGTGATGGTGTGGTTGTGTGTGTGTGTGTGTGTGTGTGTGTGCTAGTCGTAGTACCCCATGGAGCCCCTGGCGTGGCGTAAAACCCCGTAAGCTCTATGGGGTACTAGGACTAGGTGGGTGTGTTGTTGTGGTTGTGTGTGGGTGTGGGTGCGTGTGTGATTGTGAGGGTGTGTGTGTGTGTGGGTGCGTGTGTGTTCGTGTGGGTGTGGGTGCGTGTGTGATGGTGTGTGTGTGTGGGTGTGGGTGCGTGTGTGTTGGTGTGGGTGTGGATGCGTGTGTGATGGTGTGGTTGTGTGTGTGTGCTAGTCGTAGTACCCCATGGAGCCCCTGGCGTGGCGTAAAACCCCGTAAGCTCCATGGGGTACTACGACTAGGTGGGTGTGTGTGTTGTTGTGTGTGTGTGTGGGTGTGGGTGCGTGTGTGATGGTGAGGGTGTGTGTGTGTGGGTGGGTGCGTGTGTGTTGGTGTGGGTGTGGGTGCGTGTGTGATGGTGTGGTTGAGTGTGTGCTAGTCGTAGTACCCCATGCAGCCCCTGGCGTGGCGTAAAACCCCGTAAGCTCCATGGGTAACTACGACTAGGTGAGTGTGTGTGTTGTTGTGGGTGTGTGTGTGGGTGTGTGATGGTGTGTGTGTGTGTGTGTGTGGGTGCGTGTGTGTTGGTGTGGGTGTGGGTGCGTGTGTGATGGTGTGGTTGTGTGTGTGTGCTAGTCGTAGTACCCCAAGGAGCCCCTGGCGTGGCGTAAAACCCCGTAAGCTGCATGGGTAACTACGACTAGGTGGGTGTGTGTGTTGTTGTGGGTGTGTGTGGGTGTGGGTGCGTGTGTGGGTGTGGGTGCGTGTGTGTTGGTGTGGGTGTGGGTGCGTGTGTGATGGTGTGGTTGTGTGTGTGTGTGTGTGTGCTAGTCGTAGTACCCCATGGAGCCCCTGGCGTGGCGTAAAACCCCGTAAGCTCCATGGGGTACTACGACTAGGTGGGTGTGTGTGTTGTTGTGGTTGTGTGTGTGTGGGTGTGGGTGCGTGTGTGATGGTGAGGGTGTGTGTGTGTGGGGGTGTGTGTGTGTTGGTGTGGGTGCGTGTGTGATGGTGTGGTTGTGTGTGTGTGCTAGTCGTAGTACCCCATGGAGCCCCTGGCGTGGCGTAAAACCCCGTAAGCTCCATGGGGTACTACGACTAGGTGGGTGTGTGTGTGTGTTGTGTGTGTGTGTGGGTGTGGGTGCGTGTGTGATGGTGAGGGTGTGTGTGTGGGTGCGTGTGTGGTGGTGTGGGTGTGGGTGCGTGTGTGATGGAGTGGTTGTGTGTGTGCTAGTCGTAGTACCCCATGGAGCCCCTGGCGTGGCGTAAAACCCCGTAAGCTCCATGGGTAACTACGACTAGGTGAGTGTGTGTTGTGGGTGTGTGTGTGGGTGTGGGTGCGTGTGTGATGGTGTGTGTGTGTGTGGGTGTGGGTGCGTGTGTGTTGGTGTGGGTGTGGGTGCGTGTGTGATGGTGAGGTTGTGTGTGTGTGCTAGTCGTAGTACCCCATGGAGCCCCTGGCGTGGCGTGAAACCCCGTAAGCTCCATGGGTAACTACGACTAGGTGGGTGTGTGTGTTGTTGTGGGTGTGTGTGGGTGTGGGTGCGTGTGTGATGGTGTGTGGGTGTGGGTGCGTGTGTGTTGGTGTGGGTGTGGGTGCGTGTTTGATGGTGTGGTTGTGTGTGTGTGTGTGTGTGTGTGTGTGTGTGTGTGTGTGTGTGTGTGTGTGTGTGTGTGTGTGTGTGTGTGTGTGTGTGTGTGTGTGTGTGTGTGTGTGTGTGTGTGTGTGTGTGTGTGTGTGTGTGTGTGTGTGTGTGTGTGTGTGTGTGTGTGTGTGTGTGTGTGTGTGTGTGTGTGTGTGTGTGTGTGTGTGTGTGTGTGTGTGTGTGTGTGTGTGTGTGTGTGTGTGTGTGTGTGTGTGTGTGTGTGTGTGTGTGTGTGTGTGTGTGTGTGTGTGTGTGTGTGTGTGTGTGTGTGTGTGTGTGTGTGTGTGTGTGTGTGTGTGTGTGTGTGTGTGTGTGTGTGTGTGTGTGCTAACGAATATGATTAGACCTAGCGTTTCATCTCCTCTTATCCTTTATTCTGGTTTGGGACTGGCATGCACCACCAAAAAACGACAGTAGCAGCTAGAAAGAGGACCTAATTGCGCTTTAATTTCGCATGTCATTAAACAGATGTTCAGCACAACTTTTCAAATTAAACTGAATACAAGATACGAACCTGACTTTCAGTCGTAAAGACCCTATAGATCCTATAGGGTATAGGCTCTATAGGCCATCCATAGCTAGAGGCAGAGGCGCAGGCCGCGTGACGCACTAGACGCACGTGCGTCCACCCACCAAATCAAATCCACACAATGATTAGGCATCGCATCGATATTTTTCACAATTTCACTGTAATTTTGGTTTACCGTATACAGTATATATAAATAATATCATATGATATCATATGCATGTGTTATACTGTACTTTTATCCGTCACTCTGAGTCATTTTCAGTGTATGACTATGATTAGCAGACAGAGGACGGGTGTGGATTGGAGCAGACGGGAGGGTGTGCGTCCAATTTTTTAAGTCTGGCCTCTAATTGTTACTTCCAAGATCTTAATAATTGTTGATGCTCTTTTAACTCCAGTCACTGAAGGTTGAGAAGCGAGAGAGGCACTTCATGGGCCGATGACGACGATTTCCCTGGTTTTTGAATGGTTAATTTTTAGGTTCTTGTTTGCAGCTCACTGGATGATGTGGTCCAGTTCTACCCAAGACGTTCCGATGGATCGAGATCCAATAAGTAAATATGCAAGGAGACGGTTTTGAGTATTAACCGGGTGAAGGTCCGATGTGCCCATTATGAAGCCGACTGGCCCGAACACGGATCCTTAGACCACACTTGCATTTATTTTCTTGACGGTTGACATTTGACCACCAAACTCTATAACATGATTTCTTCCTGTTAGGCCTAGATAGTTTAGCATTGCTTCATATCAAAAGATGGTGAAGATTCTTAGCCTAATCATGCTAGCCCAAGATGGCCATAAACATAAATTTATATTCAGTTTATTTAATAAACTGAGTATGAAACTGGCAATAATCAACTATGATTACAATGATTAGGGTCCTACTGTACATTGAAATACCTAAACTAATCAAACAATGTAAAATTGTCACAAAAGTATAAATTACAATAATTTCCACAGCGTCTGTTTTTCATTCTGCAAATCATCTGTTTAGAGCTATGTAAATTACTAAAATTTTGAAGTTGCTTGTAAACGCAACTCGCTAGGTCAAATAGAAATAATTAAATATCAAACTGAAATTTTGTTTAAGCTATAGTCTACAGGCTACAATATAAAAAAATATGCCAAAGTACGTTCTAGGGGTGAGTAGGGGCCTACACGTTCTCCAGAGGTGAGTAGACCCTATACTAAAAAAATATATTTTTGTGAGGTGAGTATACTGTCTCTATAGGTGAGTATACGTTGTATACCCGCATATAGGTCTACCCACGTCTACAGCGCATGGTTTTCATACATATTACGTAACACCGGAAGCCTCTAAAACTCGCTGATTGTCAACCCCCTCCCCATATTTTGGACAAGTTTACGCCAGTGCTTGTCGTATTGGCTCGTTTAAGCGAAACTGAGTGAGTTAGAAGCATTTAAAGTAGCTGAAGGGTTGAGCGAAACAAGCAGATATTATGTTGCCTATCTTGATTTTATTGAATAAAATTAATAATACAAGCTAAAAGTTAACAATATTATTATTATTATGTTAGGCTACGTTTATAAACACTAACGATAGGCCTGATGCATGACAATACAACTTAGGAGCGAGAGATAACCCGCAGCTGGCGCAGCTGATGGTAGCAGCTGCGAGTAAGCTGATTTATAATTATGAGGGGAGAAACAGAGACGAATGAGTGGAAACACGGGTTTGACCGCAGTTCAGGGTGAGAATTGTCGGGGGGCGGGTTGGGGGGGGTTCAACCCCCTAGTCTTTCTTAGGACCCTATAGTAAAGTCTTCATTGCACACCCCAACTCCACATGAATCAAGGTCTATCCCCCCAGTTTTTTTTCTACAATTCTCATACTGCCGCAGTTCAGACCGCTGGAATGACATATTCAGGTCACAGTATGTATTGTTATTGTATTTTATGTATTGTAATTTGTTATTGTATTGTATGTATTGTTATTGTATGTATTGTATGTATTGGGAGGAGGGATAGAGTAATGATAACACTCATGGCCAGAACACTCATGACTTTGCCCTGCCTCCAAAGGACGATACTAATTTTATTTCTAGGGTTCTGTATGATGCCTTAAAGTAGAATCCAGTTTCTCTATAACTCATTTTTATTTACAGTCATGATTGCAAGCGACTCTTGATTCTATTATTCTAAAATTGTGTTTTGTACCATGTTGCGGTGTGACAACGTGTGGAGTTAATAAACGAATAATACTAAGAAGAAGAGCATTAGATTCGCAGATCGATTCCCGTAACTCCCCTTTAGGGCGGCGCCTTGCACGGCTGCTAAACAGTGTGTTTAATTAAGATCTTGAAATTGTAGCCTACTTTCGTGTTTCAATGTAATCTTACTGCCTCTGTCAGTTTGAAATAATAAAGAATATTACTATTATAATATTATTATTGTTATTGTAACGAATGAGCATTTGTATCCTGCTATTTGAAATTACTTACTTAGGCTACTTAGGCCTGCATTGTATAACAGCACGACGCTGGGTTACGTAATTGTTTTATCGTCCGTTTATGGTATTTGTTGGTGACGTCATAGGTATATGACGCGCGCTTTACTAGTAACGAACGCTGTTCCATGTCGCGTCGCATATTCGTAAACTGGATATTATTTTGTTTTAACTTAGCGATTGCAATTATATCAATGTCTAAACTAACTATACTAATCTAGAAGGCGTTTTGTGAGACTATAGGCCTACTTCGTTGGCCATTCTGTAAGCCAAACGGCTCAGTGTAAACTGAGTAAATCAAAGCTGAAAATTTCCGGCTTTTCGATACGAAGTATGCATGTTCATCTTAGTCCAAGATCCTAGCACAAGCATGATCAGGCTACGGTAGCGGAGCATCAGCTGCTGAGGCAAGTCCTGGCTCCTCCGTCCCAGTGAGTAACGATGAAAGACTACCGACTAACACCGAAGAATGATGACCCGCTCGGCGCCACCTCGCTCACTGTCACAACGTTGGTCTAAAACGTGAGGTACCAATTTTTTACAGCAGGTTACACTGCTATTAATGATACTCATTATTATTATTATTATTATTATTATTATTATTATTATTATTATTATTATTATTATTATTATTATTATTAATACGGAGGCCCGTAGAGTAATGGATAACACACTGGCGTGAAGAGCAGTAGGTACCGAGATCGAACCCCGTAGACACCCGTAAGGTTTATTCAGCCTTCCACTCGCTATTTGGCGGCGGTGGTTAAATGAATAGTAGGCCTTGATTGGCGCCGTATGATGGCTGCCGCATAAACAGTTATATTCGGCTCCAGTAAAACTGTTGTCATGTGCTTCTACTGTATACATGTATGTAAGGCGCCCTGGGTGGCTGCCGTTTCTACTGTATGTATGTTCACTGTACAGCGCAGTGCGTTTGCAGGCATTTAATTAAAGAAAAAGATTATTATTATTATTATTATTATTATTATTATTATTATTATTATTATTATTATTATTATTATTATTATTATTTGATTACTCAGGTAAAACAGTAATAACAATGACGATAATCATGATAAAAGTTATATTAAGGGTATACAATAGTCAATATTTAATGGTTAGCGTGTTGGACTGTCAGATAAGGTCGTTAGTTCAAATTCCCGATCAGAAACATATTTTATGATTTATGGGGCACGGTAGCCGATAAGTCAAAGCGCTACAGCTTATGTAAAGGAATAATCGAGAAGAAGGCAAAGAAGAAAGGCAAGTAAAGAGGCAAAGAAGAAGGCAAAGAAGAAAGGCAAGTAAAGAGGCAAAGAAGAAGGCAAAGAAGAAAGGCAAGTAAAGAGGCAAAGAAGAAGGCAAAGAAGAAAGGTAAGTAAACAGGCTAAAAAGAAGGCAAAGAAGAAAGGTAAGTAAACAGGCAAAGAAAAAGGCCAAAAGAAACACAAAGAAGAAGGCAAAGAACAAAGTTAAGTAAACAGGCAAAGAAGAAGGCAAAGAATAAAGGTAAGTCAACAGCTAAAGAAGAAGGAAAAGAAGAAAGCAAAGAAGCAAGGTAAGTAAACAGGCAAAAGCGAAGGCAAAGAAGAAGGCAAAGAAAAAGGCAAAGAAAAAGGCCAAAAGAAAGATAAAGAAGAAGGCAAAGTACAAAGTTCAGTAAACAGGCAAAGAAGAAGGCAAAGAAGAAAAGAAAGTCAACAGGCAAAGAAGAAGGAAAAGAAGAAAGCAAGGAATTAAGGTAAGTAAACAGGCAAAGAAGAAGGCAAAGGAGAACACAAGAGAGACAGCAAGAGAAGACAGAAAGCAAGATACAGAGGAAGGCAGAGAAAAAGGCAACGAAGTAAGGTAATGTCAACCCAATCCTTCCGTTGACAATCCTTCTGATTAAATCCTTGTTCTCTTCGTACTTAACGCCTATTTAACGTTCACCTTTTGAACACTAATTCTACGTATAAGTATAACCTGAATTAATCAGCAACACAGTTTAATATCTTTTCAGTTTAATAAGAAACAAACAGACAGAACTCAATTCGATTACAACTCAACTAGTCAGCCACACTACTACAGCGAACACACTCGAATTCAAACTTCTCTAGTCAGCATAATTCTTCGCGCCTCTTGACACACCTGTCTTCTGTGCGCCTAAGCGAACTCTAATAATATACATATAGCGCGCCGCTGCCGATGTCGGCCGGCCGCGCGTGTCACTAAGACTAAACGTTATACATCTATCATATATACATATACACGTGAAACTAAAGTAAGCGCACTAAATATATACGCTAACATCTCGCACTGCAAGACTGTACACAAAACTCAGTTCACATTACCTCCTTCCTTTTTCTGGAATTGAGCAAATTAAATTTCAAAATTTGCGAAATTACCAAAATACATGAAACATATATATATATATCTAACTAATTAATGAACAGTCTTACGATTACTTATAACCTTGACAAACAATCAGCAATAATATTCAATCTGCCCTTCTTGTACTTCACCTCAACATCAAAAGTTTGTAAGGCTAACGCCCAACGCACAAGTTTAGCAGACTTAGACATTGACTCAGTCAAATATGTAAGAGGATTGTGATCAGTAAAAATGAAAATTTTTGATCCAATTATAATTTCTTTTAACTTGTTTAAAGCCCAAACAATAGCATAGGCTTCCTTTTCCACAGTAGCCCATCTCTTCTGGGTATCAGTTAATTTCTGACTGATAAATGACACAGGGCGTTCTATTCCCTTGTCCATCTGTGTTAAAACAGCACCGACTGCAAAGTCACTACTATCGCAGTACAAATTGAATGGTTTTCCCACTTCAAAAACATATAACACTACTTTGGATCGCACAGCCTCTTTAAGTAAATCAAATGCTTGCTGATGTTCAACAGTCCAATCAATCTTATCAGAAACACGTTTACTAGTTAAATCAGATAAAGGTTTCGCAATCTGTGCAAAGTCCTTAATAAACTGTCTGTAATAATTAAAAAATCCAAGCAGTTGCTTAACTTGCTTCTTAGTTTCTGGGATCTTCAAATTAGTCAAACTTTCAATTCTGTCTGGATTCATCTTTATCTTACCAGACCCAACCACATGACCGATAAACCTTACCTCACTCTTACCAAATATGCATTTTTTCAAATTCAAAGTAACGTTATGCAATCTCATTTGCATCAAAAATGCATCTAACTGCTGTAAATGAATTTTCCAATTGTCAGAATGCACAGCAATGTCATCAACATACGGTTCTGCAAAGTCACTTATAGGCTGTAAAACTAAATTTATCGCCTTAACAAAAGTTCGTCCTGAATTTATCATTCCAAAAGGAACACGAGTAAATTCATACAGTCCATTATGTGTTACAAAAGCTGTCTTCCATTGATCAGATTGTTTTACAGGACAAGTCCAATAAGCACTTCGACAGTCCAAAATAGAAATCACATTAGACTTTCCAACTTTGTTTAAAACGTCTCTGACAATCGGCATCGGATATTTACAATCCACTGTGAATGAGTTAATGTATCTGTAGTCACAGGCAAGTCTCAAAGATCCGTCTTTCTTTTTAACAATAACCAAAGGGCTTGCCATTCTGCTCGATGATGGTTTGATAATGTTTGTTTTTAACATTTCTTTGATCTGACGTTCCACTTCTGCTCGATAAATCAAAGGAATTCGATATGCTGCAAATTCCTTTTCACGAAATCCTGGTTTTAGTTCAATTTCATGTTCAACCAATGTACATAATCCGGGTTTTTCTGAAAATCTATCACAGTATTTGTTCAAGACTTTCAACAACTGTTCTTGCTGAGTTACTGTCAAATGGCTAATTTGTTCAGGATCGAGGTTAAGTGAATTCTTGTCATCTTGAACCTCATTCCTCATTGGTAATTCAACCACTGAACCAAAATCTTCATCTTCTTCAACGATTAGACCACAACTTAATGCTCGAGTAACATATTTTCTGATCTTGTTGGCGTGAATTATTTTTCGACCATTTTCACCCATATCGACTAAATAAGAATACTTTGATCTTCGATGTATGATCGTACATGGACCATGCCATCGAGAAATAAGTTTGTTTGTTGACGTTGGATACAAAACAATGACTTTCTCACCAGCTTCAAATTCTTTGTGCTTTGCTCTCTTGTTATACTGATTCGTGTATTGTAATTGCTTTTCTCGAGAGTAGGATTCTGCAAACAATAATGCTTTCTCCATATTTTCTTTGAGTTCTTTCAAATACTTTTCTGGTTTAACTCCAACATGAGGTGGTAAGTTTATTTCTCTAGTCCAACTCTCTTTTAATATTGCCAATGGTCCTCTCGGAATTTTCCCATAGACAAGCATATATGGTGATACTCCAGTAGTTGCATTCGGCACTTCTCGTAATGCCCACACTGTGAAAGGAATTATCTTATGCCATTTCCTCGGGTTGTCTATTATCACATGATGGATCATCTTTTTAAATGTCTGATTCCATCTTTCTACTAATCCAGCAGCCTCTGGGTGTCCTGGTGTGTCGAATCTTGGACTACAGCCCATTAAATTGAGAAATTCTCTTGTCAAACTGGCTGTGAAGTTCGTTCCTTGGTCACTTGTAATCACGGACGGCACACCAACGTTCATGAATAGTTCCATCAACGCTTCACACACAGCCTTCGCTGCCAGCGATTTCAATAAAAAGATTGTAGGCCATCTGGTGCACGAGTCCACAATGCATAAACAATACTTGTGACCTGCAGCAGATACTGGATCGATCGGGCCAACGAGGTCCATCGTCATTCTCTTGAAGGCGACCTCTTCTCTTGAGACCGGAGTGATAGGTACTCTATCCATCACCAGACTCCTTGCCTTTAGTTGACACTTCTCGCAAGACTTACAAAATTTCACAATGTCTCTTCTCATCTTTGGCCATACAAAAGATAATTTTATTCGTTCTCTTGTTTTCTCTTCTCCTAGATGTCCTCCAAATACCGATTCATGCGCCAATTCCATCACTTTTATTCGTCTCTCTTTTGGTAACACTAGTTGATATATCGTCTGGTCTAATATCTGATATTTCTTATGCAATAAACCGTTGATCACACAGAATTCAGATTCTTTCTCTTGTGCTAACTTCCACCACGGCTTCAACGATTCATCCTTTCTCTGTTGCTCTTCGAACTTCTTCGAATCGGCAATCTGCACCTTTTGTTCTTCGTCCATCTCTTCATCTCTATACAAGTCTCCTATCCCCACATCACATTCATCGTCTTCTTCAGTTTCATTTAATGTGCCATTCTCGCATGCAACCATCTCTTGCTCGTTCATCTCTGCTATTACACCATCTCGCGATAAGCTTCGTTGCTCATTACTTTCGTTTTTCTCATCACTTGAACTTTCAGTTTCACTCTTCTCATCAACATCTACCATTTCCTGTTTCCGACTCTGCGCTCTCGTCATTACATTTGCTCGTACACTCACATCTCCTTGTATCGTTTTAACTTTCATCTGTGGTACGGCTTTTAATTCGGCAATTATCTCTGGATGCAACAAGAATCTTTCTGTACTGCCCATCTTTGCAATACTAGCACACATCAAGGTGACATAAGGTGTAAGTGAACACTGGATTTTACGCGGAAATCCCTCTTCTTCCACGTCACTACCACACAATCTAACATCGACTTTCACTAACTTCGCAGGAATGGCATCTCCTGCCACACATTGCAAATTCACTTTTCCAATTTGTTCCACCTTCATGCCTTCCAGTAATTCTTCACTAATCACCGGAATCTCTGCACCCGAGTCGCTCAGTGCTTTGACTTTCACTGGCTCTTTACCGTCTACTGCACGAATTTCAACCTCGACATATTGCAAGAACGATTTCTTCAATATTCGATTGTCATCTTTTCCTATGACTTCTCTCTGAACTTCAGCATCCAATAGAATTTCTTTTTGAATACCACATTTCATTACTGACTTTACTTCAGTCTCTTGGTTTTCTTGACCCGTGGTTTGATTGTCTGTATCACTAACCACTTGAATCAAATTCACCCTTGTGTGTTCTTGATTTCTGCTAGAACTAGCTGCTGCCACTGGAACTGGACAAAATTTAACCAAATGTTTGTCTGAACCACAGTTGTGACAACGCTTCACAACTGTATGGTATGGTTGTGAAATACCTCGTTGTTCATTTCCTTCATATCTCTTATACTGCGTAAACGATGTGTTGCCTTCCCTCTTGGCAAACGGCGCTGACGATTTGTTAAATCCCTGACGACCAAACGTCACTTCTCTGGTCTCATTGGGTACAGGGACACTAGCCTTGACTTCTTTACCTTTGAACTGATTCCCTGTTCCTGGATTACTTCTCCACTTTCCACTCTGGCTTTGGTTTACGGAACGTTGAGAAGGATAACTGTTTATATTTGGGATCGCAAACCCAATTCGATTGTTTACATGAATGTCTGCTAAGTCTGCCACTGCACTAGCTTGGAGACAGTCAGTTCCTTCCTTCGACAATACAAACTGTAGTGGACCTGGCGGTAAACATTCTTTCAGCTTATCCGCTACCAGCAAATCAAAGAGCGTATCATACTCTCTGTTCACGTTTCGACTTCTCACGTAATAGTTTAGCAAGTTCTTCAGTCTTGCCGTAAACATCGTATAAGTCTCTTCTGTCGTCTTCTTAGCATCCACAAATCTGGCTCTGTATTCTCTCGAGGTCAATTTAAATTCTTTTAATAAGTGCTGCTTGACTCTATCATAATTGTCTAGATCATCGTATGACAATCTATTCAGAACGGTTCGAGCTTTCGGCGTCATCAATGGTAGTAATAATTTAACCCAAAACGGCTTTTCCACAGCAAAACTGCGAAACGCGTTCTCGACTGTTTCAAAATATAATGGCACCTCCATCATATCAGTTGGCATTTGAGGCAATACATGCTTCATTGCATCACCTATTTTCTTAATTTTTGACACCAAAGTTTCACTTTCTTGCTGTTTCCTTCTTTCTGCTTCCCGTTCTTCTCTCATTTGCGTTTCTTTCAATGTCAATTTTGATTTCTCCAGTTTCAGACGTTCCTGTCTTTCTGCCTCTGCCTTTTCCAAACTTTCTTTCTGAAATTTGAGTTCTTCTTGTCTTATCTGTTCTGCGCGTTCTAACTCTAACGTTCGCGCTTTTTCTTTTTCTTCTTCACGCATTCTCTTTGCTTCAATCTGTTGCTGACGAACCTCTTCATCACTTTTTCTAGCTCTTTCAAATTCAATCATCTGCTCCAGTCTTCTTCTTTAAGCATCTTCTCTATCTCGTTTCAACTGTTCTAATTGAATCTCAAACTGATGCTTTTGCAATTCCAGTTCTGCCTTACGCACTTGTTCTGCTTTATCTTCTCTCTCTCTCTGCAAGCGCAATTCTTCTTGCCTTACAAGTTCCGCTTTCTCTTCTTTCTCTCTCTGCAGACGTTCTGCTTTCTCTTCTTTCTCTCTTTGCAAGCGCAATTCTTTCTCTTCTTTCTCTCTCTGAAGACGTAATTCTTCCTGTCTTAGCTCTTTCTCTTCTTGTCTCCGTTTCTCCTCTCTATCTTCTTTCATCATCATCCACTGCATCAACATCTCCATAGACATAGGCACAGGAGGTTTTTCAATAGCCTTTTCTACGGCACCGCCAACGGCACCTTCTTCTTCGACTTCTTCTTTAACCCACACATCGGCGAGTTCCTGCATCATGTCACCACGTGACATACCTTCTAATTGTTCTTCTTTAAAACCGGCTTTCAACAAACGCTGTTTCAGCCTTTCCGTAGACATCTTCTTAATATCTGCTTGTCTTTCAGAACTTAGTTTCTCCATCTTACTTGTTTACTTTGGTGATTTCTCTTTTCAAAGAAGTCACGGTTTTTCTTGGTGTGTGAATCGATAAACAAACGGGATTTCTTTTATATTTGTTAGTGGAAAACAACGAAATTTTTTATACCGTTTCTCGTGTTCCACCGTCGTTGATATCGTAAACTCGTCACACAGCAACAACGCGTAGATTCTTCTAACACCGTCGTAGATTCTTCTAACACCGTTGTAAATTCTTCAATCACCTTCGTAGATTCTTTTATCCGCCGAAGGAGGTGATAACGTGAATTTTAATCCACCGTGAGTTTATATCCACCGTGAGTATTTATCCACCGTGAGTATTTATCCACCGTGAGTATTTATCCACCGTGAGTATTTATCCACACCGACGCTGTTCCACCGTGAGTTTTTATCCACACCGACGCTGTTCCACCGTGAGTTTTTATCCACACCGACGCTGCCACCAATAAATGTCAACCCAATCCTTCCGTTGACAATCCTTCTGATTAAATCCTTGTTCTCTTCGTACTTAACGCCTATTTAACGTTCACCTGTTGAACACTAATTCTACGTATAAGTATAACCTGAATTAATCAGCAAAACAGTTTAATATCTTTTCAGTTTAATAAGAAACAAACAGACAGAACTCAATTCGATTACAACTCAACTAGTCAGCCACACTACTACAGCGAACACACTCGAATTCAAACTTCTCTAGTCAGCATAATTCTTCGCGCCTCTTGACACACCTGTCTTCTGTGCGCCTAAGCGAACTCTAATAATATACATATAGCGCGCCGCTGCCGATGTCGGCCGGCCGCGCGTGTCACTAAGACTAAACGTTATACATCTATCATATATACATATACACGTGAAACTAAAGTAAGCGCACTAAATATATACGCTAACATCTCGCACTGCAAGACTGTACACAAAACTCAGTTCACAGGTAAGTAAACAGGAAAAAAGAAGGCAAAGAAGAAGGCAAAGAGGAAGACAATAGAGACGACAGAGAACAAGATACTGAGGAAAGGAAAGAAGAGGGTAAACAGGAAGACCAACAGAAAGACAGAGAAGAAGTCACAGAAGAAAAGTAAGTAAACAGGCAAAGAAGAAGGCAAGGGAGAAGGCAAAGAGATAGGCAAAGAAGAAGGCAAGAAAGAAGGTAAATAAAACGGCAAAGAAGAAGGTAAAGAAGAAGACAAAGTAGAAGAGAAAAAGAAAGGTAATGAAGAAGACAAAGAGAAAGGGGAAGAGAAGACAAAAAAGAGACAAGAAAAGCGGCAATGAAGAAGACAAAGCGAAAGGCAAATATTAAGGTTAATAATAAGACAGCCTAGGAGGAAAAGAAGAAGTCAAGAAAGAAGGCAAAGAGAAAGACAAAGAAGAAGGCATAGAAAAGCAAAGAGAACGACAAAGAGGAAGGCGCAGAAGAAGATAAAGGAGAATATAAGTACAAAGTCAAGGAAGAAAGCAAAGACGAAGGTAAGTCAAAAGGAGGCCAGCAAGGCTAAGAAGAAGGTAGAATGAAGGTAAAGAACCAGAGAAAGAAAAAGGTAAAGAAGAAAGTAAAGAAGAAGGTACTGTAAGTTTGATTGCGACGGACGAGGCAAAGAGAAAGGCGCAGGGAAATCCAAAAACGAAGGCAAAGAAGAAAAAGAAGAAGGTAAGTGAAAAGTCAAGGAAGAAGACAAAGAGAAAGGCAAAGGAGAAAGCAGAGGGAGGTAAGTAAAAACGAGGCGAAGAAACAAAGAAGAAGGCAAATTAAGGAAGGCAAATAGCCAAAGAAAGACAGGCAAAGACGAAGGCCAAGACAAAGGTAAGTAAACATGCGGCTAGTAAGGCAGAAGAAGAAGGCAACAAGAAGGCAAAGAGAAAGAAAAAGAAAAAGAAGGAGACAAACAAGGTAAGTTAAAGGCAAAGAAGAAGACAAAAAGGAAGGTATAGAATAAATCAAAGTAGCAAGAAAGAAGAAGGTAAAGAAAAAGCAAAAACGGAAGTACAAAGCAAAGAAATGGGCCAGAAAGAATGCAACGAGAAAGACAACGAAGTGAAAAAATGTAAGTAAAAAGGCAAAGAAAGAGGCACGGAAGAGGGCAAAGACAAAGGTTAAATAAAAATGCAGCGAAGACAGGAAAGAAGAAGACATAAAAGGAGGCAAAGAAAGCGACAAGGAAGAAAGCAAAGAAGACGGTAAGTAAAATGGAGGAAAAGAAGACAAAGAAGAGAGCAAAGAGGAAGGCAACGAAGAAATCAAAGAAGGAGGCAAAGAAAAAGGTCTATAAGAAGGCTAAACAGAAAAGTAAGTAAAAAGCCAAGAAGAGGGCAAAGAAGAAGGCAAGGAAAAAGGCAAAGAGGAAGGTAAGTTTAGAAGAAGAAGGCAAAGACAAAGGCAGAGAAGAAGGCAAAGAAGAAGGTAAGTAAAAAGGCGTCGAAGAAGGCAAGACAGAAGGCAAAGAGCAAGATAAAGAAGAAGGCAAAAAACCATGTATAGAAGAAGGTAAGTAGAAAGGCAAGGAAGAAGGCAAAAATGAAGACAAAGCGGAAGGTAAGTGAACAGGAAGTGAAGAAGGTGAAGAAGGCAAGAAAGAAGGCAAAAAGAAAGAGAAAGAAGGCAAAGAAGAAATCAAAAATCAAGGCAAAGAGGAATGTAGGTAATAAGGCGGCGAAGATGGCAAAGAAGAAGACAAGACAGGAGGCAAAGAGCAAGGGTTGCGAAAGTCAACCAAAAATATCTTCCGCATAGAGCTTATTTTAATTTTACGTCACAGCACTTTGATTACAAACAAATATCAGTACAAAAACATCACAATGTATTATTAGTTTCACCATTGAAACTCTGTGATGAAATAGTATTTTTGTAGAAGGAGAAAAGGTACAAAGCATTGCTAAAGGCCACCCGAGTGCAGATCAGAGCGTGGACCCGTGTAGTTACTGCATGAAACGAAAGGCACTTGCGGATTGGACCAACTGCATTTTCTGTCAGAAAGTGACATGGGAAAGGACGTGTTGCCCAGGTTTGTCAAAGAGAAATGATTCTGCGATGGAGAAGTATGGTTCAGGAAAACGGACATTTATTGTGACTACCACAAAGATTAAAAGAACTGGCAGGAATTCGTAAGGGTCGGCGATAACAAGACAGAACTCTTTCATGTCCTTGCTGAAGCTGCATCCAGAATTATTCATCATAGCAAACGAATTGTTGTCACATACGATGACCATGTACTATGCAATCAGCGTGTAGATGGAGGTTAGAATAATATTAATTTAATGTACACTTAATGTGATTGATCACGTGCTAAAGATGTGAGTTAAACATGATTATTTTTGTTTCAGGTGTGGTGAATGTCATTGTTGTTGCGATAATTCATCATTTTAAATTGACAATCATATCGTGCAAAAAAGAACTGTATTCGACGACCTTCGGCTTGATCCAGATGTCCATCTAGAATTTTTCGCATGGCGTCAGAAGAGTCAAAAGTCGACACATGAAGCTTAGGCAAAACAAAACTATCCACTTAAGCAGCATGGGACGTAAGGCAATAAACAGCCATGCAAAGTCTGCGAAGAATATGAATTACGTTGAGAGTCTGACAGGGCAGGGCAGTCTGACAGATCAATTTGACATAATTTCTTCAGCCTCGTACCCATATTAGCTGTCAGGTGTCAACATCCGCAGTTACAGGTGTTGGTGGATTCCCAAAGTCAACCCATTGTGAGTGCTACAACAAGTCAACCCGGTGTGAGTGCCAAAAGTCAAGGAAATGTTGGCGACATAAACTTGTCGCCAACATCACCAAATTTTGCAAGCCATGAGTTCCTAAAATAGCCTACAGGCCTCTGAACATGTTGTCAAGTTCAAACATGTTGCGAATGCTTCAAAGCCCCCTCAATTAACCTCAGCCATACAATGCAGATACATGGTGATAGGCTTCTGAAAATTTCAATATGATATATAACCATATCAAACTACAAAACAGCAAAATTACACCCAAATCTGATAGGCCTATAGGGGCCCGATAGCGCATTGGATAACATCTGGCGTAGAGTGCGAGAGGTACAGAGATCGAGTCCCATAGGCGGACATGCTTTGTAGGCTGCAATTTGCGCCGTGTATTGCAGGCTGTCTGTTCTGTAATTTATTATTTACTGTCTTAAGATTTATCGCATAACATGTACATGTACAGCGCAGTGCGTTTGCAGGCGCTTAATTAAAGAATAAATATTATTATTATTATTATTATTATTATTATTATTATTATTATTATTATTATTATTATTATTATTATTATTATTATTATTATTATTATTATATTATTATTATTATGACCCCTATGTATAGTGGGTAATGTAACATAAAATTTTCGAAAAATTTGTTCACTTTAGAAAGTGTGCATAGGCCTATTTCCTATCATTATCTCAACTCTTAGCTGATTCCATATATGGCCGTTTTCAGGTTATCAGGTGCCGACTAAGCTAGATTTCAGAGGCTTTCCATATCCTTATCTGATTTCTATTTCTTATCGCGTATGGTTAATTATGGTTATCATGGTCACGGACACGCGAATTCATCTGTCATTATCAGCAAAGTTTTCGTGTGCCTACTTAGCTAAGTTTCATGGGCTTTCCTTATCTTCTTATTTTATTTCCATTTCTTAATTACAGACACTCACGTTTTATACGAATATGAAAGAGTGGGCGAAAACCCCCAGAGATGAAAGCTTCTGTTGGTGAAAGTCCCTAGAGGTGAATTGTCCGAAGGTGAAAACCTCTGATACCCCATATATGACCTATATAGGCCTAGGCCTTCACAATCAGTGACCGTCTCGCCGTCTCAGTCGGAGGATGCTCGAGCAACCTTTACAGGCCGAACACTCTAAGTGTCGGACGCTATCACGCTATGAAAGGCGCTGCTTAAGCTTATAATGAAGCATTCAATTGTTTAGGCTACAGCTACAGACGTAGGTCTACGAACTATAGGCCTATAGGCTATTATTTCAGAACCATAAATAAATTTATGTTTCACTCAACAGTTGGACTTCGCGACTCGAGCAAGTATACCTATAGTTCTCTTTGGAGGATTAGCCTATAGGGGCCTACTGCTCGATGTCCACTCTTTTGAACAGCATATAGGCTAAAGAGTGTATAAATTCTACAATGTGCGGACGCCCTGATCAAGTAATCAGTTATAGTCTGTCTGTAAGCACACTATTAAAATAATTAAACGCTTGAGAATTGAGAATATATTGCTCTATATCCATGAATTCAGATAGAATTTTAAAACTGTATACAAAGGTTCAAATACGACGTTTTGTCTACAGCCAATCCCGATTCTAAATATGTACCGGTAGCCATACAGCGGTGCGAATTTCGCTGTCGTTGCCCAAGTCTAAATATGCACAGGCTATACATAGGCCTAGGGGGCCGACTACTCATGATAAACGACTTAGACCTGGGAGGATCGTGACTGTAAAGGCGGTTGCACTTTCTTCGGGTGGAGACTTTGCTGTTGTCTTCGTTTTCCAGAACTATAGGCCTATATTCATCGATGCGTCGTCATTCATTTGTTATAGTCGGTCTTCGGTCGACAGACCATGCATGACTCATTGATCACCGCGACACTTTCTAAAAAATAGACCTACCTTAAACATTGGCCTGTGGCTCGCGATTAAGTCTGATTAACGCATACGAAACAATCAAATGGAAGGTCTATTAAATACATTACGATTAGGCCTACATGATTTCTCGATTAGAACAGATTATAAGTAGATCTGACCCTTGGATATTGACTTGGATCCGAACCTGACCATACCAGCCTTATCGATTTTGTTTCGAGGGGGGGTGCTTATCTGGGCCTATATAAAGCTGATTTCTGCGACTTTACTTTCTCGGGTGGCATAGAAACCTTGAGATTACGATTACGATCAACAGTTTTACTCATTTTATGACGTTTAGACCAGCGGTTCTCAAACTTTTTAGATTCAAGGACCACTCAAAAATTTTGTGTCTCGGTCGCGGACCACCACCAAAAAAATGTTCCAAAAACCAAATTAATACAAAAGAAATTTTTTGCCATAAATCCGTGTATTATTAGTTTCCTGCTGCTATCTAGCCGATTCTGGCGATAGAAATAAAACAAAAATTTACAAAATTTACAAAATTTGTCTGTTTGCATGTTTTAAATTGTAAAAATATAAATGGTAGGCCTTGCTCGCGGACCACCAGACAGATGGCCGCGGACCACCAGTGGTCCGCGGACCACAGGTTGAGAACCGCTGGTCTAGACAAGAACAATATAGATAAAGTCTGTATATACAATGCATGCATTCAGACTTTCTCACTGAGCTCACTCATATTATCATGTAGGGCTTATAGAAGATGTTCCTCTCTCTTTTCTGCGTCTTTCTGTTGCATGATAGAGTGAGCGAAGGAGCGATTGATCATTCAAACGATCGATGGATCAATCGATTGATTGATTGATCGATCTATCGATCAATCTATTGATTGATTTGATTGATCGATCGATCGATTGATCGATCGAATGAGTGACTGAGTCAATCAAGACTGAGTGACTGAGTCAGTCAGTCAGTCAGTCAGTCAGTCAGTCAGTCAGTCAGTCAGTCAGTCAGTCAGTCAGTCAGTCAGTCAGTCAGTCAGTCAGTCAGTCAGTCAGTCAGTCAGTCAGTCAGTCAGTCAGTCAGTCAGTCAGTCAGTCAGTCAGTCAGTCAGTCAGTCAGTCAGTCAGTCAGTCAGTCAGTCAGTCAGTCAGTGGATCAATTCAATTGATCAGCCAATCATTCGGTCAGTCGGACATCGGTCTGACATTCGGTCAGACTGTTTAACAGTCTGTCCGTCCGTCCGTCTGCGTGTCTGTGTGTTAATATCTGTTTGTGTCTTTTCAGAGTTCGTCGTGCGGAGAAGAGATACATATCTCCCACCCACCCACCCACCCACCCACCCACTCAGAGGCATCAACTGAAGAGGAATGAGACATGTTATCCTGTCATTACACCTGTTTTTGAACACAAACAGCATGCCACTGAACAGGTCATTAATCATTAATCAGAATGATTTTCTGATCCACATCACCTACTCTGCTACTCATCATCCCATATAAGTCGTTATGAGATGCTGATGTTTAGCCGAGATTTCAATTCCTATACTGATGTCTTAGGTAACCTGCAACGAATGAACTTTTTCCACTTTAATAGTTGGCAATATATATGTATAAATACACGTAGGCATATATAGGTGTTGCTTTGCGCTTCTGTTTACATCATCACCACGCGGCGTGTCTACAATTCCAGTTAGGCTTGCTGTGTCTCGCCACAGCTGCGTGAGAAATCACTCAGCCAGAACGGCTGCGAGAGACGCGATCCATTTCTTACCCAAGCACAGCAATGATAAAATGGACCTATAAAGCACTCAGCTCTACACACACACACCACAATATATATATATATATATATATATATATATATATATATATATATATATATATATATATATATATATATATATATATATATATATATATATATATATATATATATATATATATATATATATATAGGCCTATATTGTAGGCGTTGCAATGCAGTTAATTCACTCTGCCATGTTTGGCCTGCAACACATAGGGCCTAGGCCTGTGACGCCGAATCCGGAGCCTAAGGGCTAGTTGTAAGAAATGTATAAAAGGCCTTTCGCAAAGTCTAAGTAATTTATTAACTTCAGGCTAACTACCCGACGCATAGCATAAGCTGTTTCTACCAGACACAATCTGCATCTTTTTAAGGCCCTAGGACAGCGAGCCAACTACGTTTGACGCGTTACATAAACAACGACCAGCTCTATTCTAAATTGTACCCCAACTGCGGGTCTAATATGAAGAAATTCCTAGATAAAAAGCGCAGTCCTCTAAAATTGGCCGCGATTTATGTTCAGAGAGGAATAGATTTTTAAATTGCAAATTCTTTTGACAACAGTGCAGACACGACAACAGAAATCAGGCAACTAAACAACACAGCAACTGACTGTTCAGAGATGAGAATATTGTGGTTTCGGACTGATTTAGGGCCTATATAGCGCACGCCTTACAGTAGCTAAAAATCTGCGATCATTCTGACCCTCTGCAGAATTGCACAAAGTAGCCATATATTGGCTTACATTAAGCTTATATGTATATATGATCGGTCACATTCTTTAAATATTCTGCGCAGATTCCGAATAAAACGATTTTACGTTTATAATAACCAAATCAAAAGGAATTTGTCTTCTGTACCGCTTTCTGTGCTAAGCGAGATCGATAAATCTGTAGGCTTCTGGCCTGTCTCACGACCTCACATAGTTGAGATTGTCTACACGTGGTTGGACATGAATGTATATCATGTGGTTGCCTAAAAGAACATAACGCTGAGAATAACAAGTCATTGTCAGCCAGCGTCGCGTGTTTTCTGCGGCGCCCACGCTAAAGTGAAGTAGCCAACTACAGCTGTTAACAGCAGACTGTTTACACCGACCTCTGTCTGTTAATAAACTATCCACCTTGTTTTGCTAAACTGCATCCATACTTCGTCCACTTCTATGGCCTACACACGCTGTCTGTGGCGCCCACGTCAATGTTTGGTATTGTTTACCGATGTTTACATCGACCGGTGTCTATTTCTGAAAATAGTCAAAATACCACTTTGTATTGTTGCTAGGCCGCAATTATTCGTGCAAATGTAGACCGCCACATGTTGTCTGTGGCACCAACGCTAACGTTTGCTTTTTAACGTTTGCAAGGACCTCTTTTCGTTTACGACAACATCGATTTGTATTGCTACATTTTGACCACCTACCCTTGAAGAAACTTTCATTTGGTGTATACGGTTAGAGCTTGGGTCGTTGCTCAGAGTGACTATTTTTGTCCAATCCTCTGATCAAATACACCGGCTGGTTTGTACACCATGCTAACTAGTGCCTCCAGGATTAGTTGGATTGCTCTGCTGACCTACGCAATTTGGCATCAACCAATGTATCTGTTGGCGCTAACAGGTTGGAATCGAGCGCATGAGCCCTATTATCAGTTATTAAATTACGCCAAGTCACGTCAGACGTCAAGATTTGCAATGGACACTCACGCGCTTTTATCTCAAGGACAAAATGATGACGATGATGATGATGATGATGATGATGATGATGATGATGATGATGATGATGATGACGATGATGATGATTATGATGATTATGATGGTGATGACGACGACGCTATATTACGTTATCTGGATTCTTTTTATCGAGTTGCAGTTAAGTTGTTTTCGAACACGTAATAGGCGGGTGTACATCACGAGCGTAGCAACGGCTGATAATAGACTGATAATACCCCCTGCTCCACCTCCTCCTCCTACTCCTCCTCCTCCTCCTCCTCCCCGTTGACCCTGTTGTTGCATGCTGCAGATATGCCTGAATAACTTAAATGTAGATACTCCGCTGCTTACGTTACACGTGTAAGCATCACAATAGTGCCGTTCAAGTCCCGTTTGATATATATATATATATATATATATATATATATAATATGTGTATAATATTGTATATATGTGTATGTGTATATAAGGGAGACAGAGTCAAAGACCTATAGATACCGAGAGAGACAGACAGAGACATAGGGAGAAGGAGAGCAAGAGAGAAAGAGATGATAGAGAGCAAGTGACAGAAGTCAGCGAAGCGTGACCGTGTTACGCTCAGCTGAGCCGACATGCACTCGCTGCCAACTGTTGCCCATCAGAACGGAGAGATGGCGTCGGCAGCTGCGTAGCGCCCTCCCAAAGAACTGGACTCTCGTCGTCTCATCTCGATAGCCACAACTCGGACTGTCGTCCGTCCGTCTTGGCAACTGCAGTCTTACTTCGAAACGGAGTAGACCTACACCCACCAGATGGCGCTTTCGACGGTGGTGGCTGCGGCGGGACAGACACTGACCGTGTTGGCGGTCGTCGTGCTTGTATTCGTCGTGGGGCCGTTAAGGAGGGTGCAGGGCTTCGTCGTCCAGTTCGATTGTCTGACGATGCTCCCCGAAGGGAGAGTAGTGAACGATGCCCAGACGATGATTTCGCCCTGTCCCATCGCCGTCAACATCGGGCAGAACTACTTGGAAGGAGTCAAGTATACGCCAGGAAAGACGATCCCAGGTATGTTTAGGTCTTTCCTGGTCTCCTCTGGTCTTCAATAGTACACTACTAGAGTGTACGCCTGTAGTTGCGCTGGTGGTGATAGTGGTGGTGGTGACGGCGGTGGCAGTAATAGTGGTAGTAGTGGTAATTGCTGCAAGTGTTTAAAAACGAGGCGTGGCTTCATATATGTCGTATACCTTACCTGACGTTGATCATACCTTGTGCTTGTTCATATTCATCTTATATGGCGATTCGCTGTTCATCCCACCGTCCACGGAGTTAGAACTTCGATGTTCCAAGACACAGGGATGGCCTGTGCCAGTTGTAAGCCGACACTTCGACAAATATTTCAAATATTTCATGAGAGTGAAGCATGGTTAGGCCTACTGGTTGCCTGAAGCTACGAATTGCAGTTCTGCTATGTATGACCAGGTGACATAAGTGTCTGGCTGGTCTCAGACATCGCACAAGTGTCTGACTGTTCTCAGACATCAATCTAATGTTGTAGCCAATATGGGCTGAACAGCGGTTTGGGCGAAATTAATTATACGGTTAATGTAGCCATACGTGAATGAACTTCAGAAGCGATTACATTAAATCTTATTTATGTCATGAGATGATTTCATCTCTTGAAAATAAGCATCCTTAATTTGGCGTAAACAGCCTGTCTTTGTCTTGCCTTACTATCTAAAGAGCGAATGCTAATAGCGTTGGAACTGATAGCAGTAGGTCCTAGGTTGACATGATTCCTAAAGTTGTTACTAAACTTAATATTAGCGGCAATGGCAACAGACAACAGTTTGATGCAGTGGCGTAGCTAGGGGGGGGAGGGGGGGACATGTGTCCCCGGGCGCCAAGGGAAGGGGGCGCCAAAATGAGGGTTAAGATAAATAATTTTACTCTTAATTTTGATGCAGTTTTAACTAATTTATCACAAATGAATGCATAAGATTTAATTTTAGCGCCCCAAATATATCAAATTATATCCTCATTACTTACAAATAAGTTCTTAGGTATGATTTTGGCGCCCCATTGAGCACTAAGGGGAAACATGCATGTACTGTCTGTATTTTTCATATTTTATTTCCTTAAAAAAAATTAAAATTGCCATTCGATTATGTGGAAAATGTGAAATAGTAAAACGGGGGGGGAGGGGGCGCCAAATTCATAGTTCGTCCCCGGGCGCAAAATATCCTAGCTACGCCACTGGTTTGATGTCTTGAGTATTAAATACAGGTCTATTATTGTTAAAGTGATTATGGTGGCAATTGGAGATTCCAGAAAATTTCTTATAGGCCCCTATCTACAGTTCCAGGGCCAAGTAACAGAATTTATCCTTACAATGCAGGCGCAAGCTTCTGTTCAGTAGGGCACCTGCACGATCTCCGTGTCTTTCGATGACAGTCTGCTTCGCGATCTGACTCTTGTACTGATTCTTTGTATCGGTCTCCTGCTAAGGAAACTGAATGTTTTCGCTGGTTCTTCTTAATGGGTCGACCTTTGGTCACTCGATGTTGTAGAGGAGAAAAGGGAGGGAGGTCGTGCTTCTTACACGAGTTATGACACTCGGTTTCTTGTGGTTGACTCCGTTGGCTCTTGTAAATAACTCCGTGTTTCTAAATCTGTCCTATATACGCAGAAACTCTCATTATAGAGGTATTGACATGATAGACACACGTCAGAAATGCACATAGACATAAGGTAGGCCCTACACTTGATAAGGCCTACTTACTTACTCAACCACTTATCTGGTTGCTTAAAATCGAGTTGCATAAATTCTGTTGTACGGCCACGCAGACACCATTCTTGTGGTGCGCCGCTTGACTGGATGTTTTATTAGACTAAATGTTGTCACCTTTTGTTGAGAGACTCCGGCCTCGTGTGAGCATATTGTCCAATTTAGTAGAAAAACTGACTACTCAAAACGACCCAGATTGTCAAATTCAAAGCGTGTATAGGCTTAGTAAAGTGTTTTAATTAGGCCAACTAATTATTGTGCTCTAAATGGACTTTCTTTTGTGGATCAATAATCTTTGTCTTGATGCTGTCGTAAATTAAAACTGATATCCATTGTTATCTTGTATATTATGATGACGGCTAAGTGTGCGGCGTCCAAAATGCAGGTTGTTATTAATTCCTAATGTTCAATATGAAAGATTATTTCGTTATATGCTGAATATGCTCCACAATTCTCGTATGTTCGGACTTCTGTTGTGTCAGACTCTGCGTTTGTTAGTTATTTTTTGTCTGCTTTGGCTTTGAACATCACGTGGTGTGTCTTTGCACGGCATTTGGTCGCTTAGTTACCGAATCCTTATCGCCATTTTGAATTGGTCGACCTGAGTGGAGTCCCCGTTGCTTAGCGTCGAGTGTGCCAGATTTGTTTGTGCCGTCTGCCACCTGGAAATCTGAGATTCGATGATGTAACGGCGAGACAGAGGATCTCATAGAGGAGCGTCGACCAATAATTACGGAGAGGTTCTACGATCAACCTCCCGGCTACGTATGAATAAATTGAATAGTCCTGCATAAATCCTGGTCGTCTGAACGATATTCAGACGGCATCTGTTCCACCAACTATCGGTAATCGTATTATGTGTAGATTTCATACGAATGTAGCCATACCTAACCTTCGGTGTAGCATGGGCCAGGAATTCTCGATACAGT
Source organism: Allolobophora icterica (assembly GCA_963556255.1). NCBI lineage: Eukaryota > Metazoa > Annelida > Clitellata > Crassiclitellata > Lumbricidae > Allolobophora > Allolobophora icterica. The sequence continues at coordinate 34,926,304 of OY744608.1, read as the reverse complement.
GTCACTTGTGAACTTTTGATAGGCCTTCTTTAGCTGGGCTCAATGTGTGTGTGCAAGAGTCAGTGATAACGTTTCAGTTGTCTCGCCATTATGTTTTTTACGGATGAACTTGTTCTTAACGAACTATAATTTCGCTTAGGTTAGCGAGAAACGCAGTCTAGAGGTCTATAGATATATTCAGTAGGGCCTACTACTTACTTACTTTGTACTCGGTCCTTCCCGTGCAGGTCTGCAGATCAGGCAACGCGTCTCCTCCGCTCGTCTTGTCCATCACCAGCCCCGCCTCCTCCTCGTCCCATGACATCTCCAGGCATCTCAAGTCGTCTCTGATGGTTTCCGGCCAGTTATTCCCTGGTCTTCCTCACCTTCTCCCTTCAGAATTCAAGGCCATCAATTGTTTGGCTCTATCTTTATCCATTTTTTTTAAATGCCTGCTCAAATCTGGATTTGTCAGAACAACAGTTAGTAGGGCCCACAGGAAAGAAAGGTAAACGTCCTATCGTTCATATGTCTCATAAATAAAAACGAGTGACATTGATTCGATAAGTTTGATGATACTGTCATATGACTAAGAAGTCTTTCTAGATCAGTTAGTTAGATATTAGCAAATGATCAAAAGATGCCGGTTTCAACTTAAAAAGTGCGATTCAACCTCTGTTGACATCGATGATTTGAACAACGATCAACAATGTCTGAACGATATTTGTACTGCTATGAAGAGGGGAAGGTGCGACTGTGCGAGGAGTCTCTGCCAATTCATGAGCCAGAAAAGTATGTCATGTCTCGTTGGACTACACTGGCTAAGCGGATATTGCATCTTTACGTAAGCAATGAAGAACCAAGTATTGTATTGTATTGTATCTAGAAATTTATAAAGCGCCTCTCGCAGAATAACTATTCAGAGGCGCTCAATTACTATTCAGAGGGTAAATAAATAAATTATACAAGTGATGAGTTCATAATAAATGTTTATACACTTATTTGACTTTTATAATAAAATCGAAGCCTTTATTCAAGGACGGTGCGAAACACATACGAATGACAATCCGTGAATCTCGATATCTGGTCGAACAGATGAGAGCAGTTGTTGACCCAGTCATTCATCCAGACAGTTACTTTTTCATCTAGAGAATATCCTTCGCGCCATGCTAACAGACGACAGATAAGAGAATTTGTACTAAGACGAAATATGCCAACTCAGGTATGCAGACAACGCACACGTGAAAGTAAGAATCTTTCACATACCACGCCTTTGAACTTTGAAGCTGAAGACTAATTTGACTTAATTGACTGGCAGTCATGTAAAGTAACAAAACATCAGTTGCCATACGATCATATACACGTTGCAATCCCTACACTTGCTGTCCACTGAGCTAAGAATCCATTTCAAAACCTGCCTCATAGTTCACACGCAAAGTAGGCTTATTCCATTTGAAACAGCCTACATATTCGTTACCCATGTTCCATGCTCACCCCTCACATCAACAGAAACTGCACTCGATCAATGGACACAGAATCACTGTTGGGCTCTCCACCTTTCTGGATGACTGGTCCAAAGCTTTGGAATTCGTTGCCCATTTCAGTTTGGTCTGTCGATACTTTTACGTCATTCAGATCAAAATTTAACACTCATCTCGTTCAACGTGCTTATCCACCGTAGTTCTGATGTCTTTGACCTATCGTATATTAACTTGGATTATGATTCCTGATTGCTATTTTAACTTCAAGCGATCACCTACTCATGTCTTAGGCCTTGTGACCTATAAAAGGATTTGTTATTACTTTTCGGTTTTTCTTTGCGCCGCTTGACTGAATGTTTTATTAGACTAAAATAATGTTGTCAGTTTTTGTCACCTTTTGTTGAGAAACTGCAGCCTCGTGTGAGAACATTTATTGTCCAGTTAGTAGAAAAACTAACTACTCAAAACGACCCATATTGTCAAATTCAAGGCGTATATAGATAGGCCTAGATTGTTTATTTCAGAACAGGCACTGCAGGAATGATGTATGAAAGCTATCACAGAGGAATCTCAGTCGCTATAATCGGACAAGAAGCCCGAGATGTCCATATTAGAGCAAATTGCGATTATGTCCACTTCAACAAAAGATTGAATAGCGCGCACAATCAGTGATGTAATGCATAACAGTTACTGTCAATTTCTGTACAATCGGCAGCCCTATTATTAAACATTTTTATGTTCAGCTATTTGGTGAATCGTGACTTAGGTTTGTGGTATTTGATATTTTAGGCACGCTATACATTAAGAAGTGTTCAGGCGTATAGGCTACTTCTTTATAGGCCCTATATTAAATTTATGTAACAAATTTCAAGTTTAAAACTCGCTAATGTTTTCATTTAAGCATTTCATGAGTACAGTGAAGTAACACGAAACAGCTTGTTTAAATCTTGATGAAGGAGCACAAAATACAAATACTCTAGCCCGTTTTCTTAGTTAGGCCCCTATGTGCGAGCATACTTTCGTACATTTTTCAATTCTACTGTCCAGCCGAATTTTACTACATACTCTGTTCGTTTTGATTCACATTTGAACAAGCATTTAATAGGTTTACGGACTCACATTAATTTCTTTGCCTTGACAAAGCACATTTATCACTTGATACGACTTTATAGAAATGATAGACTCTAATAAACCTACACATAAAACCCAACGGTAGAGAGCAGATGACACAATCTAAAATTAGAAATTTTTGGCTGTAGTCATATAACAAGTTGTAACTTTGACCAACTATTAGAACTCAATTGCAAGAATAAAATGTTCACTCTATCCTAATACATACATAGATACGTAGGCCTACATGAATAGGCCTACATACATACATACATACATACACACATACATACATACACACATACATACTGTACTTACATGCGTGCATACATATATACATACATACATACATACATGTGTACATACATACATACATACATACATACATACATATATACATACATACATACATACATACATACATACATACATACATACATACATACATACATACATACATACATACATACATACTATACATACATACATACATACATACATGATTTCATACAAACATGCACCCATATGGTACAACGTATATTCTTAGATTTGCTGGTTTGACTTGCGGCTGTAGCCTAAATCATCGCGAGAATTGGTTTACGTGAGGATATTCTGACAAATAATTATGTGTTTACAGTGGAGTTCAAAGTGACGAGCGAGATCGTCAGCGGCGTATTCTGCCGAGCCAGTCAGGTCCTCATGGCCACTCCGTTGGGTAGCTGGATCGCCAAGAGTCCCTTTCTGTTACCCTATGCTTGCCTGAAAGCGGACGACGCCCTTCAGTCGAACGGCAGCAAACCTATTTCCACGGGAACCATCCTCATCGCCCTCTGGACGCCACCGTCCGCGTCTGGCTACGGAGACATGGAAATTGTGTAAGCAGTCAAGAAGCTCATTGAAATAAAAAATATATATTCTACCACTGTAACTAAAAGATGAAGAAGAGCAGTCACTTAAGCCAACACCATTGGCAACGATGGGTTTGGTTGCAGCCTACAATAGCAACGCCATATGGGATCACATGGACCCACATGTAGGACATTTGAAGCCCATATGACATAAATTGTCAAATGGGCTTCACGTGTTCTACATATGACGCTGATGTTTGGGATAATTGCAGTGCTGTGTAATTTATGCATGGTAAGGTAAATCACTCATGTCATGTTCCCATAGTGTGTACTTTAACACTTTAGCCGGTAATGAGATGTGAGCGGTTAAGAATCAGCTCCTTATAATAGCAGCCCCGTACGTGCTTAGTAGGCCTATATAATTATATGCATATCGGGCTAACAAAAGAATTAATGCGGTGGCAATTATACAAGAATGTTTAAGTTGAAGAAAACATCCGAGCAGCCAAAGAAGTAATCAAAGCCTAGAGAAAAATGGAGAAGATAGATTAACAATCAGTCTTGTTGTCCTCGAGACCAAGGTCTTGGTCTCGAGTGCACTCGAGTTCGTTTTTAAAAGTCTTGGTCTTGGTCTTGGTCTTGAGACCAAATGCGAACTATACGAGCGCAGCCACACCCTGTTAGAGTCGTCGGATAGCGGCCTCATGCTGTTTCCGAGGCACCATGACGCACAGTTGATCAGACATTTATGCACCAGAAGGCAAAGATTTTTCGGTTTGCCCCGATTACTCCGCGCGTGATTCTGAAACTGCCAAGAGCTGGACTTGACCTCAGACTTCTACTCCATTCGTACGTTTTATGAGCACCTAATTACGCCAGACGCAGGGCCATGATTTATGACGATTTTCACGTTCTTCTTGAATGGCCAATTAATTGAATGAAGCTCTTTTCTCTGCCATCTTTCGTATCTTAAAGGTCATACAAGACTGGAAGCCATTGATCAGAGATACCTTGCAGTCGTAAAAAGACCTTGGGGATTCTGCATGAAGAGGGAGATATGTTTGCCCGTAACTGTGCACCCAGGAGAGGCGTCGAGTCTCCTCGAGATAATTGCCTCGTGTGTACATTCTCACGCAGCGGCAATTCATTTTTTACGCTTCACCGACAAACAAGTGAAGACCTACTACTATACTCGACTATGGTTCACAGGTTACCGAACTCTACCCCTGTATTTACCGTCGATGACCGATATACCTGCTTATGAATTTTCACACATTGGGGAATGTGTAGAGACGACATACGATTGTGTAGTAAATATTATGGATACTTCATATATGCTATATGATGTGTGTGGGGCCTGTGTATAAGCGTTCACAGGACACGGTTATTTACTCTGCACAGTTTAATTTTTTTTCATTGCTGACCCTATTGAGTTAAATCACGCAGAAGTTTCGCCAGTGGTTCCGTAGAAATTCACGCAAACTGTCTTGTTCGATTTCGACAGAAGTCTACAACTAAAACAAGAAGTAAATTGCATGGATTCACGAAACTATTAATTTTTTTTATCACAGCTGACAGTTAGGAAGAACCCTGAAGAGGTCCACGGACTCCATTTGACAATTCAGTTACCTTTCTCCATTTACCATGAGATTATCATTATCATCGTCGTCGTCGTCCCACTCAGCATTTTCCTTCTTATCACCAGGGCCAGGCCATAGCCCAAATGGCGCCCCAGGCAAAGCATACATTTGACGCCCTCTGACCGTCACTCAACGGTCCGCCCCACGTCACAACCCAATGAGGGACGATCTATTTATTAGACACGACTGCAGGCTACAGACTGGCGTGAAATAATTGAATTTTAATAGTTAAAATAAAATTTGTGCGATGTTTGAGATTAAATTACTTGAAAAGGTTAAATGAAATCAATAACTATTTTAAACTTATTCCATAGGCGAAAGTTTTGAATTCAACTGAAAATAGTCATTGTAATTGAAAAAATGGCCAGTGATTCCGTAGAAAAAGTGAAAAACATAAGACTGTTAAAACACATTTTTTAAATGCCCCTAGATTTTGGCACCCCAGGCAACTGCCTGCTTTGCCTGTGCCTATGTTGATAATAATAATGATTATCATCGTCCTTGTCACAACTCTCGTCGTAGTCGTCATAGTAATCATCGATGGATGTGCACTGAGCGACCTTTGCGAGCAGATTCTTCAAGTGCTCATCCACTATTATAGTACTTATATATCGACGACACCGGATATCAATTGCCAGCGGGGCTCAGCGGCCTTTGGCTTCGAACTCTCTTCAAGACAATTGGAAGTACTTTAGAATTTGATTAATATAAATCAGTGGACAATTTCAGCAGTCTCAATGGACCTATGCTACACGTGCTTCAAGCTGTTGCCGATGATGGTACTAATGATGATGACGACGACGTCGGTTATAATCGTAATGACAGTTGTACGATAATGATAATGACAACAGACGCCAACGACGACGATAATGATGATGATGAGGATGATAATGATGATGACGATGATATATATAATAATAATAATTATTATTATTATTATTATCATCATCATCATCATCATCATCATCATCATCATCATCATCATCATCATCATCATCATCATCATCATCATCATCATCATCATCATCATCATCATCATCATCATGAATTATTCTTTGACAGAGCCTTTCTGGATATATCCAGCGCTGTAATGCAATGGCTTGGAAATAGACTTACTGTGGACCATTTGGTTTTCTGTGATCCTCATCGAAATTGAAATTAGATATTTGAATAGCCCAACTTCAAGAAAAACCAATCAAAGGCCCTCTCTGCTCTAGAATAAAAGATGCTAACAGAAATTTAATCAGTAAGCAACAAATCCAGAGAAAACTAGAAGAGTTACCATGCAATATCCGGCTCATGCACATACGTTTGTCATCTTTGTAGACGGTTTCGTTGTCTTCCCATAACATCGCTGCTGGCTTGGTCGGTAAAGACAGCAAATCGAAGATATCCACTTACACGTGCAGATACTTTTTGTCCATCCTAATTCAAGAAGCAGCTCAATGCTTTAGCCAGCGCTACTGCCCTCCGGTTATGCATGTCATAGGCTTGATGCTCAGGTGCAGATCTCGAGGGCCTGACGCGTTTTCCTAAGGGAGAACATGCACGACTTGGAAATCCCAATATCCTGTTTGTCCAGTTGCCTACCACTTGCCGCGGTTTATATTCCATAGAGCGTTCGGAAATGCGAGATTTCCGGAGTCAAATTTCTGATCAATTTTGAGTCTTCTTTCAGTGAAATTGTTGTGTTGTAAAATGTCTGGTTCCCTATTATTACTTTAGCACTAACTATATTCAGTCTACGATCAGCAATTATAGTCAATTCATTTTACTCGAAATAAAGTTTTCCTGTCTTTTCGCTTGTTCGGGTATAGGAAAAGTTTCAGCACAAAATAATTTTTAAAAAGCAAAGATGAGGTTACTGAAACTGGTTTTGATTTTGTTCTGTAGTTGCACGGTCGTTGATGACCGCAACAAATTCTGGATTTGGAATTCGTTCATGTTTAGCGAAGCCAAGAACTAAGAAGTCGACCACAAAACCGAGGAGCGGACCGGCCGCCCACTGAGTAGGACTTGTTGCAGAGGTCTTGGATTGACTGGTAGATGCCCAGCAGTGTATTAAATGACAGCGTCAGAGAATTAAGTCATCAGATGCGCCATCATATCGATGTGATCAAACTGGTATTAGAAGCCATGCAGTTGTCTGTGGAAGGAGGAGGAGGACTGCTATATAGGCATTGGCAAATGTCCCATGTGAATTTTAGCTCTCATTCTTCTACTAGACCCACCCCCCCCCCCACATAGATTATTTACCTACAACAGCCCAGAATATATGCATTGTAATATGTAAACTGTGTAAAGTTTCACGCCATAGGTTCACTACACCCAGTAATTCATGATCATTAAGCATGGGCGCGATTCCAGGGGGGTCGAGGGGGACAAGACCCCACCTTTAAGAGTGGGGGACACACCATACATCTGCCCCCCTCACATTTTGAAGAAACAATAAAAAAAAGGTCAAAAAATATTCGCGCGAAACAATGTTTTTACCTCTCTTTAACCAGATCAGTTCAAAACTATTTTTTGACCAGATTAGTTCAAAAGTGTCCTCCCCCCCACCTGTTAAACAAGATCGCCGCTAGTGTCAGTAAGCATAGAAAATGTAAATCATTATCCATATTCACCAAAACCAAAATTACCGACAGGTTATGGGTTCAGCTAATTATACCGCTTTTAGAGTTATTACAATTCGTCGTTCCGTTTGCGTTTCTGCCAATGCCAATGGAACAACGAGAAGTTGCAGTCAGTGGCTACTACCGTGTTTTGCGAGTGGATAAATCATCGATTGTATAATTTCCTTAAATCTGGAAGCCAGAATCTACCGTCAATCATAGAGACGTGCATTATAATTGTGGGCATTTCCAATATTATCTGATTCAATTGACTACACATTCGGACTACTGTCATGTAGCGATGGCCTTATAAGAACTTATTGATTGCTAATCGTATAGAAATTCATTGATTGCTTATTTAAGGGAAATCCACCTATTGTTTCTCTCAAATAAATTCAATGATTGCTTTCTTCACAGAAATTCAATGATTCTTTTGTTTACAGAAATTCACTTAAACGTAGGCCCTATATAGTGCCTTTATCTACTAGTACTTGGACACAAAAAGCAGAAGCCGATGTATACTTTGCTGTATAAATTATTGTTCTTGCAGTTATTGCAGTTACACATCGATAAGTAATATGTCTTTAACAATTATTGTTCTTGCAATTATTGCAGTTACACATCGATAAGTAATATGTCTTTTACCATTGTCCCCAAAGAAGGCGCCGATAGCGCGTACATAAACAGATTGAAAATGACTTGGGGTTGACGGAGGTAAGATTCGTGACTTATTTCACACCTCAGCTATTTTGCGGTCGACTCCGTGACGTTATTGTTTGAACCAGACGTTTCACTGTAAGACGGCATAATTGTATATAAATAAGGTTATAAGAATTCTAAACGTGCGGTTTGTGTTTTGTTGTCCGTCTTTTCAACGTGCACTATTGTACGTTACTGCATGCTGCAATATAGTTCTGACTGAAGTATAGGACTTGTGTAGGCTATTATTTAGCCTGTGTGTAGCCTTGCACGCCTACGTCCAGAACGCCTCTGAAAGCTATAAATACTGTAAAAAAACTGATAAAGCAATCAGTCTTTGTCGTCATGCTATCAATAATAGAATCACTACGCCTGGGACATAGGCTATAACTACCCATGAGCCCTAAAAAATTGCCGAAGATCGACGCCTCTTTTGTCAGGGCTGACGAACGCAAGTTTTTTAAGGCACGACTTGGAGTGCAATGAGGCATGAGCCAACAATTGCCGTTGAATATTCATGAAGAACACGAGCCGTCTGTATGGAAGAAGCCTAGTTAGGCTGTTTTGGTTGCAGGTCTCCTGTAGGCTATTCATGATGTCACAGTGAATATTACAGCGTCATTGGTTGTTTATTTAGGAATTGATATCACGCTGCGTTTTCAATGACAATCGACGTCAAGTATTGTGATATAATTTTATGGAGTTGTAATAAACTGCAGCTTTCCCGTCGTAGTCTGATTTCTCTTACCCTGATACCAGGGCCGTCATTTCAGCTTTTCCGGGGGGGGGAAGGCAAAATAGGTGAAAAAATAGCAAATTGTTTTTCACCTTGTGAGGGACAACAGTAGGCCTACACTGTGCCCCCTCCACTGCTAAAGGTGGGGTTCTTCTCCCCTCGACCCTTCGGGAGAGCTGCCCATGTTTGCATTTAGTCTACTTGTGCAAAACTGTAAGCCAGTGCTGCAAATGAGTATTTTTTCCCCTTCCCTCCCTTTCTTCTTCCTCCTTTTCATTTTTACATCTTTTTTAAATCAGGGGCAAATGCCCCTTGCCCCTCAAATGACGTCCCTGCCTGATACATCGGATATCGACCAGTCTGCTCCCACCGCGATTACGATTCTGGACTAAGACTGATATCTTGTGCTATATGCTCTCGGCATTATAGAAGAGAGCGTATTAGATCAAATCAAATCGAACAATAGTCTAGTGGTTAAACGTGTGGGATTGTCGATGGAAAGGTCAGAGGTTCAAAACCCAGCCACAGCAGAAATTTGTTTCCCTTGCGCACCTAGCCAACTCAGCTATAATGAGTATATTGATCATGCGTCGATGGCGAGGGCGAGCCCCCCCCCTCAAAGGTTCTGGCTAAGAAAACGGAAGTCGCTAGCAACTCATACCTATAGCCGCCGCTAGGGGTCAGCTGACCGGACTCTTCTTCCATTTCTCCTTCATCTCCAGCTCCATCTCACTCTTCTGTTTCTTCTCCTGGTCCTCTTCGTTTTTCTTCTCTTCTTCGTCTTCTTTTTCTGTATGAAAAGAACTTCTGTAAATCTTACCAGATTCAATTCTAAGCCCACAAATAGCTGCCATAAGAAGAATGAGTGCGTTTCGCTGGAAACCACAACACTGGGTTAAAATTCATATCGGTATACAAGGCCCGTGATCAGCATTTCAATCTTTTTGTCATCATATGTCCAGGATTTGATATTATTTATTAGTTTGCAGACAAATTCAGAAGACGGGTTTCTCATATCAATATTTTAAAGGTAGTATCAATTGATACAAGCTTACAATCACACAAGTTATTAACCTTATGGCTGATGTGCACAATTACCATGGAGACAAAATAATATAATATTAAGCTCTGTTAAGTCATTTACCTTTTTAAGTGTAGGCCTAAGCCACTAAAATTTGTAACAAGAACAAGCACTATAATTAGGGCCTATAATCATAGCCAACGTTCAAGCATGAAAACAAATGTCACATATGTTACGTGACGTGTATCTGGTAGGAACCATGTTGATGACGTTGATGCATTGTCAGACGCCTTCGCGTGAAACTGGCAACCTGTCTTTGTAAAACCATGCAACCATAGAGTGTAACCATGCAGTGTAACCATACAATGTAACCATGCAGTTTAACTATACAGTGTAACCATACAATGTAACCATGCAGTGTAACCATGGATTTTAACCATACAGTGTAACCATACAATGTAATGGTAATCGTAATCGTAATCTCCGGATTTCTACAGCGCCCAAAAAAGCGAAGTCGCGGGAACCAGCTTATTCACAGGCGCTTAGACAAATCAAAATCGTTAGGCGGGGGGGGGTCAAATCGGTTCCAGGTCAATATCCAAAGGAGTGTAACCATGCAGTGTAACCATGCAGTCTAACCATACAGTGTAACCATACAGTGTAACCATATAGTCTGGTTGTTGAATTGCATGTGTCGTGCGTGAGCAACAACCAAATATTCGTCAATCGTATGGTCACGTCTCCGAGGACTAGGTCAAGTACAGTGCATGTAAAAGAATCTCTTAATTTAATCAGTTAAAGGTATATCGTCAGAGGCGTAGCGACCGCCCTCCGTACCCTCCGACCGGAGGGGGCCCCTTCCTGGAAGGGGGCCCCTTAAAGTGGCAAAAAATAAGCGTGAACATAATATGAACCCTGTATATTGTATTTTACCGCATTCGAGTTTCCGCATTGTAAGGGGCCCCGCCCCGGACCTATGTTCGGAGGGGGCCACGTTCTTTGTTGCTATAGTATACGGCTCTGTATATCGTTGTATAAACTTTTACAATTAAACAGACACTTATGAAATTAAACAGCGTTTTTTTTATCTGCAACGAGATAACTTTGGCTGATAAAATTGAGAGGCATCTTAAGCAGCGTATGTATAAGGTTAGGGACGAATACATATTATGTTACATACATTGTTTGATCGAGGCCTCTTAATTTAGTCACTAAAGAACCTCTTCTTAGGTCACAAATAAACGGCTCGTTTAGTCTATTGTTTTTGTAACTGACTATACTAGACATCGGAGAACGAGAACTGGTTTGTGCCTACTCCTACTCTTCAAAATTTTAATTTTCTCAGGCTAGATATTAGTGTCGCCACAGCAGTTCCACATTTTACCAGACATACTATAAGCATTTTAAGTTGTTCCTCGGTCTATTTTGAACCGAATTTTTGTAGTTTAGCTTTTTCTTGTCTATTTTTAAACTACAATATATCTTCCTCATCATTTATTCTTTGAAATGTTAGTCCTTTGCAGTCGATTTGTGTCTTGCAGTTTACTTTTGGGAGATGTATTTTTTTTATCTCAGTCTATTTTTGACTTTCGTTAATTTGCATCATGGCGATTTTATACTGATTTAGCCACAGGCTACCGTGCGATTGCTTGCCGAACCACGTCGTTGATAGATACATTCGCGGTCGGTAACGTTAATAATTAATTTCTGGCTGTAGAGCGAAGGAAATCTGTGAAGTACTTGCGCTATATAATACTCCCTAGAGATCACGTCTGTGAAGAATGGAGAAAATGAGTTCTCCGTATCGGGCGATTTTTATATGATTCCTTTATTTCCACGCCAGTAATCGAAACAACTGAAACACGCATATATACATAGGCCTATATGGAGCCTACATTCAAGGAGCGTGGGATATATGCCCACATACATGCACACATACATTCATACCTCTTCCGGCCTGTGTCGGCTTCTCGGACTGCTCGAGTCCTCCGCTCGGTGGAGAGGGGAATGTTCTCCGTCCCGTTTGCCCGGTGGACTACCGCTATGATGCAGACCCGCGCCTTTTCGGTGGTCGGCCCGACCATATGGCCTTCCTCCTGAGCTGCGCCTACATCCTAGGTCTGCCTCTGGCACCTTCTATGACCGCCTGAAAACTGCTCTTTTTTTGCCGTGCTGGAGTCTGGAGCACCTCTGAGTAGTTCCCTTGAAGAAGCGCTATATAAATCTATGAATGAATGAATCTATGAATGAATACAACCTTATACGCTGAAGAAGCAATTCGCGGCAGGTTTAAACCTGCAACCCTGATGCAAATGATGCGCGCGGGTCTATGTAATAGTTTGCTACCTTTCTTAAAAATTTATATAGCATTCATTAATTTTGGCGATTATGCATTGACGTACCTAAAATTTAGATTTGCAATGACCCACAGACGATATGTAATGCTTCAAATCAGGGATCTCGTCCTAAACAAAAAAGAACCGGAACGCCGGCGAAACGGCGATTGCCGAAGGCAAGAAGCCCCTAACGACTAGGGGGTTTGGGGGAGCGTCGTAAGCTCCCCCAGCGGGGTCTGGGGCGGAGCCCCAGAAGCTGACGCAATTTTGAGCATTTGATGCCAAAATGGAGTACATTTTAGGCTCTTGTTTACCTCAAATTTTTCAACAATGATTTTGAAAAAACTACCTAAACCAGCTCTTCAAGCGCCATGTTAATCTAGAAATTTCTAGCTAAACCTGGATGACACGAAAATGTTCATAACATAACATTTTGTTGATCCCAAATGCAAATATCTGCATAATACAATTACATCAATTTAACAAAATAGGGGTTGCGTAATGCGAAGCAGTAGTCTTCAGAGGTGAGTTTATAGGGCGATCTCCAGAAGCATAGAATGCTAAACAATCACGGAATCAACTTTTTCGATAATACTTTCTTATTTTAACAGATTTCACAGAGGCTGCGTAACACTTAAGGTTTAACTTTGTAAAGGCATAAGTAATGTTCCACAAAGTGAAGCAGATTACTTATGTAGAGCCTACTACTTTAAAGAGCAAAGCGACAACTACTATTCTGAATTGGTACTGCATGGGACCCTGCTTCTCTCTCTCTCTTTCTCTCTCTCTCCCTCTCCCTCTCCCCCTCTATCTCTCTCCCTCTCCCCTCTCCTTCTCCTTCTCCGTCTCTCTTGTTCATCGTTTAAAGTCTTTTCTGTTTCCGCGAGAGGCTGACATGCATGCTGAGAGCGCCTCTGATAGTTCGCACTTTGAGAGGCGCTTTATAACTTCCCAGATACCATATCATACCATTCTGAATTAAGAAGTTCGTGGTGCTAGGCCACGCATGTGATTCTGGTGGAGCATAGAATTCGGTCAGAAATCGAAATTTGTCTGCATCAGTTAACTTAACTTTGCACCAACGGCTAGAACAAAATCATTCTGATGACCAACGTCTTTTAATGTGCCTAAGTTCTCTGATTGAGCAACTGAGACTGTTCTCAGTGACACAGGCTCACACACAGCTGTTAAATCGTTTTCGTTAACAATGCCAATGGAATATTTTATTATCTGTAGTGCAAACCTCTTCAGTCCCATTTCCACCTTAACAGTCGTTGCTGGCTTGCTTTTTTTGGTGAAGAAATTCAACAGATCGGTTTCTCTATAACGCTTCGTCATCTATTTATTAAATTTAAGCAACTAGACTTAAAAATGTAATTAGAAGTCGTTCTTTTCTGTTTGAAAGTAAACGAATGAAAATAGCGACTGTATTCTCAACGTGAAGGACTACTATGATACTATCACAGCAGGCCGAGTAACATGAAGAACGAAGACTGCAGCCGTATACAACAGGGTTGTAGAGAGACATTGAAAGAGACATACTGCGACAGAGACAGAGCGAGAGAAAACGAGAGAGACAGACAGACAGACAGACACGGTAAGACAGATAAAGAGAGATAGCGAGTAAGAGCGAGTAAGCGAGGGAGTGAGAGGGCGAAAGATCGGAAAGACAGACGATCATATTTCAGGCATTTCTTAGCGCTGGAGCTGACTGACATACCCTTACAGTGTATGAAGTGGT
>OY744608.1:34774598-34907098 GCA_963556255.1 Allolobophora icterica | reverse complement strand
AAAAAATAAAATAATAATAATAATAATAATAATAATAATAATAATAGTAATAATAATAATAATAATAGTAATAATAATAATAATAATAATAATAGTAATAATAATGATAATAATAATAATAATGATCTTTTCTTTAATTAAGCGCCTGCAAACGCACTGCGCTGTACAGTGAACAATGAACATACATATAGTAGAAACGGCAGCCACGCAGGGCGCCCTACATACGTGTATTAAGTAGAAGCACATGATAACAGTTTTACAGGAATCGAATATAACTGCTTATGCGGCAGCCAACATACAGCGCCAAATCACGGTCTACTATTCATTTAACCACTGCCGCCGCCTAGCGAGTGGAAGGCAGAATTAACCTTAAATTAACGGCTGTCTACCGGGTTCGATCTGCTACCTTCAGCTCTTCACGCCAGTGTGTTATCCATTACTCTACGGGCACGAAGATCATGATGACGCGGGTTCGAGACCCGCTAGCCCACAAATAATTAAGTGTTTTTCGCATTGAAAATCGTGTTGGGACTGTTGTAATTATCATAATAATCAAAAGCTTCTATTTAAAAAAAAATTTGCAAAATCCAGGGGGCTCAAATGCGCCCCTTGCGCCCCCCTCCGGACGCCCATGGCCTTAGCGTGTCAAAACAGGTCCTGCTGGCGTCTTATCTGCTTGGATTCAGCAGCAGCAGCAGACGCATCGACTGCAGGCGTCTATAAAGGCTTCTGCAGGGTCTCCGGATTCCACGCACGACGTAAAATCTGTCGATCGGAACATCAGCAAAGTCAGTCAGACATCGTTAGTATGATTTTGTAGCTGTTAATTTATAATAAGTGATATAGAACAGATGCTGTTTGTAATTTTGTACGACTAGAAAGAGCTGAATAGAGTTTTAGTAATGACATGAGATTTCTGACTTGAGGGAACCGTTTTTCTGCCTTTCCCTTGGGGCGGATAGAGATAATTGAATGGTAACGTAATAATAATAATAATAATAATAATAATAATAATAATAATAATAATAATAATAATAATAATAATAATAATAATAATAATAATAATAATAGTAATAATAATAATAATAATAATAATAATAGTAATAATAATGATAATAATAATAATAATGATCTTTTCTTTAATTAAGCGCCTGCAAACGCACTGCGCTGTACAGTGAACAATGAACATACATATAGTAGAAACGGCAGCCACGCAGGGCGCCCTACATACGTGTATTAAGTAGAAGCACATGATAACAGTTTTACAGGAATCGAATATAACTGCTTATGCGGCAGCCAACATACAGCGCCAAATCACGGTCTACTATTCATTTAACCACTGCCGCCGCCTAGCGAGTGGAAGGCAGAATTAACCTTAAATTAACGGCTGTCTACCGGGTTCGATCTGCTACCTTCAGCTCTTCACGCCAGTGTGTTATCCATTACTCTACGGGCACGAAGATCATGATGACGCGGGTTCGAGACCCGCTAGCCCACAAGGTAGACTCAGCCTTCCATTCCTTAGATGGCGACGGTAAAATGAGCAGTAAAATGGGCGCCTTACAGGCTGCCATACAGTTAAATTTGTTATCGTCTGTCACTACTATATCATGTGATCTTACTGCGTACTCGTCAATTTGAATCAAAACACGATTATTATTATTATTATTATTATTATTATTATTATTATTATTATTATTATTATTATTATTATTATTATTATTATTATTATTATTATTATTATTATTACTACTACTACTACTACTACTACTACTACTACTACTACTACTACTACTACTACTACTACTACTACTACTACTATTATTTTTTTTACCCGAGGTAGTTATAATCCCTCAGGTTGTCCAAAACTATATCCGGAGATAATATGATGTTACTCTGGAACGGCGGATCACTGATGATGATGATGATTATTATTATTA
This sequence comes from Allolobophora icterica, assembly GCA_963556255.1. NCBI lineage: Eukaryota > Metazoa > Annelida > Clitellata > Crassiclitellata > Lumbricidae > Allolobophora > Allolobophora icterica. The sequence continues at coordinate 34,905,158 of OY744608.1, read as the reverse complement.
TTATTATTATTATTATTATCATTATTATTATTATTATTATTATTATCATCATCATCATCATTATTACTATTATTATTATTAGTATTATTATTATTATTATTATTATTTTTATTATTATTATTATTATTACTACTACTACTATTATTTTTATAGCATCTAGTAAGGTTGCACCTAACCGACTTGCGATTCTTCCAGATGGACCACACTATTCACAGGCCAAATAGGGATTTTGTGCGTTGACACTCCACATCATGTCATGGCTCAATGTAACCTTTCATCCATTAGCGACGTCTCATCGTATTGAATCCAAACACTTTTGTACTGACATTAATTTGGTGCGAGATCTAAATAAGTTTGTGACTGCTGACAAGTGAAACGACAGGGAACAGTTTAAATTAGATGAATCAAACGCTTGCGCATGTGAATAGTGTGCGTAACCATTCAGAGGCGGATTAATGACTAATGTTAGGATGTTAATTAATATTATTTAATTAATATTACATCATTCAACTAACATTACATTACTGCTTTAGCTATCCATATTATTTTTCGCTATGATTCCCGTGTTAATGTTCCTGGGTGCGGTGTGCCATCCAGTTTTTTTTTTCAATAAACGAATATATATATAATAATTTGCTGTCCCAGACTTAGTTTTATTTAATGCCACAATGTCTAAAGGTTAACTATAATGTAATTATAATTATGTTTATTTATTGTCGTCTCGCTTGCAGATTTAATTTAAATGTAATGTTCAATATTTATTTATATTTCATTTTAAAGTTTTGCCACTCTCTGGTCGCCCCTAGGTCAAGGCTTCGTTTGTAAACCCACCAATGTGGCCATCGCCAGCAGAGCTAGAATTTTAATATGGTTACCAACACATGTAGTCACTGCAACCAGACACTTCTGCTGCTTATTGATGCTAAACATTCTGATAATTGCTTTAGGCCTACAACTTAACTATATTAAAGTTTTGAAAATTAAAACACTTGTTATTATTTATTTATTTATTTATTTATTATTTTTCAATAATTGCGTAGCATCAATGATACAATAATGCCCTTTTGACGGCTCCTATGCAGTGATCGTCTGGCGACATTGGAATCTATACCTCCTGTTAAATCTGTTGCATCGGTTTATAACGAGACGAAAAGATCGTTTCTGGCATCGAAGACTATCTTCCGTACGAATAGATGTTCAATTCAAAGATAGCATCTGTTTGAAGCTAATTACTTTCTTCTGTAGCGCCGTTGCCATGAGTGACATGCTTGCGTAGGCATCAGTCATATATATAGTCGTAATGTAATCGTAAGGAATTTCGGCCCAGTTGCCCTCAACTTTCATAGATTCTGATACCATCCAATAGAATTATTACCTTTCTAAATAAATGAGTGGCAATTCATCTGATTTTGCTATAAAGCTTCGCCCTTTTTTACAGACTAGTTGCGGGGACGCGGTGGTTTAGTGTATGTTCGGTGCCTTGTAACCAGAGGGTTGCAGGTAGGAATACGCCTCGAGCCGGTGCGTAGCGACCCAGCGCCATCGATGTTCTGTCGTATGGTCGTGTGTAGGCCTACCTCTGAACTTTGTAAGGAGGGCGATATCAAAATACGGTTTAATTCTATTGTATTGCATTCAACGCCATGAACAACATTTTGACACATTGGCACATTGCTACAAAGATTCTCTTAGAATAGTTCTTAGGCTTAGAGAGCCGCTATAAGCGAAATGTCAACTGGCTGAGGTGAGTAGATGACGCATACAAAGTTACAAACCCCGATAAACAACGGTAATTTATGCTTGACCGAAAATTAATTCGTGATATTTCCTTTACTACACGTAATGATATATTTCAAGGTCCGCCTGTCCGGATGCACTATGTAACCAGTGGCGTCTAACCTCTAACCGGGAATGGGAGACAACCTCCCCCCCCTCTGGCCGACTTATATATAAGAGGCTGATGTCTCACAGAGACTGTACTATATATCAATCGAACCTTGGGTTCGTTACTCATAGATAACATGTATTTTCGATTACACGCAAGATAAATAAATTAAATATATTATCGGAAATCAACAACAACCTAGTTTATATGAAGAACGTTAAATCCCTACTTCTGGTAGTCGTAGAATATCGTTCTTTCAACCCCTCACACTGGTAGATGCCACTCTATTTACTCATTCATTCGTAATTCATTCATTCATTCGTAAATTTATATAGCGCCACTTCAAGGGAACTACTCAGAGGCGCTCCCGACTCCAGCACGGCGAAAAAGAGCAGTTTTCAGGTGGTCATAGAAGGTACCAGAGGAAGACCTAGGATGTAGGCGCAGCTCAGAGGGAAGGCCATTCCATATGGTCGGGCCAACCACCGAGAAAGCGCGGGTCTGCATGATAGCAGTACGGGCAAAAGGGACGGATAGCATCCCCCTCCCCACCGAGCGGAGGACTCGAGCAGTCCGAGAAGCAGACACAGGCCAGGTATTTTGGAGCGAGACATAGTTGACATCGCCAACCAAAGGAGGCGATCCTGTATTCAATGCGCTGCCGTACAGGGAGCCAATGCAGGACCTCCAGCATATAATTTGATATATGGCCAAAATATGGTATTTGGCCAATAAGGCGTGCAGCAGAGCGCAGGATGCGGTCAAGGCAGCCTAGGCGTGCAGAAGGGAGGCCAGAGTAAAGAGATAGGCAATAGTCAAGACGAGATGTGACGAAAGCGTGAACAAGTGTGGTTGCTGCTGTTGCTGAGAGAGAGCGAGCGACAGTACGAAGCTGACGGAGCTGATAAAGGCAGTCACGGCTGAGGCGATGAAGGTGTGGTGCAAAACTTAATTCCTGGTCCAATAGAATGCCAAGGTCACTTTAGAGTGGTTCTTAAATATTTATAGAGGAGTGTTTTCATAAGTGTCTGGTTAAATTACATAACGCCACATTACGTCGCATCACTGTGATTCAGTACTGAGAGCTACATACACATATTGTGGCTGATAAACACACCAGGTTACCTAATCCAGTGCTACCTAAACTGTGTGCCGCAATCCGGTACCGAGTGATTGGTTACCGGGCAGCGAAATGACAGCCGGACGCACAATTTTGATCGTACTGAAACAAAATATTAAATTGTAGACACTATACACAATATTTTTGACGTTAACTAAACACGGTGTTATTCAATAACACTTTATACTAAACACTTGATGTTAAATAATAGTAAATGCTATAAATGTTTGCAAATGAGTCTAGTTCTGATTAATTTGAACGATTTAGGCCTACGCTGTGTCCATTCATAATAAACTGTTTTAAACATGCAAGAGCAACAAAAGTATGCTTGTAATAAACAATTACAGTAGGTCCTATTATGAAATCTAAATTTTAATACATTTACGCTGAATGATGTTGAAAAGCACCGGTCCGCGGTATACATGTAGTAAGTCTGCCAAAGCAATTGCCGGTCCGCATCATCAAAAAGTTTGAGAGGCACTGACCTGATCTACAACAAAGTAACTATATGATGATTGAAGTGGCGGGCGATTGTTTCTATGCTTATTGTGTGGGCGCCACTGAGTTCAACCTAAGCAACGATCGGTTACGATCCACAGATCTCAGTCTTCCTCTCGGGAGGTCATTAGTATATAGAGTCATGCAAAATAGTCATCAGCAGATTGGTTGCACACTTCAATCGATCACCTGCATGAGAACACTCGTCTTGCAAGGAAGAGAACGTGCACGAGCATCTCCAACACACTCCATACACATAGTCACATGCATGCACACATAGAGCCTACACCTATATAATGTATACAGTAGCAGTATTACTATTATTACATCCATATTAATAAATATACACTGTATTGTGGAAATCATAGCTACATAGTGTCTATGTATGCATGTGTATATTATATATTATATATATTTATATTAGCATCAATAGACGTATATATAGCGAAATTATATTTCTATTTAGAGAAGCATTATTATATAAATCAATGTCATTGAACATAGGTCTACAGTAGGGATCACATATACATGGCCTATATGCAATATAAATTATCCATTCTTCAACAGAGTTTTATAATTAACATGACGAGACTGTACGAACAGAGGTGTAGCGTAGGCCTATGCTTGAGATGTTTGAAGTATAACTGCTAAGTGGTCTTTCGTTTTTTTTCACTTGCACACAACACATTGCAATAGATGTACGCCGGTGCGTAAATCTTGACGACTGTCATGAGTCTATGAAATCAACAAAATGAATAACTACGGATGAATAACTACTGTTATTCACTACTATGAATAACGACGGTTTTGATATACGACTCGAACGGCTTTGACGGTAAATCACCGGAAATCGTTTTCAAAAGTTGCTGCTACACTGCTGCAAGATGATGATAAATGAATTTCGAAATAGGCGCCACTATACACACACAAATATACGAGCATGCATACACGTCCACATAGGCCACACTTTTTGTACGCCCCTTGTAAAGAACGACATGGGCTCTGTAGTTGAACATGTACGTCTGATTTAGATATGTATATTTTGTACATGAACGTTGTGCTCCATTTTAATAAGGCAACCAGAAGGAAATTCTGATCAAGATGTGGTCCATCTAAACACCGGTCTCCACAAAATAACTGCTAAAATGTCCAAACTATTAGAGTTAATGTGTAAAGCTGACTGGTACTTACCATTCCGAGTGCTTGTAAAGTCTATCAGTTAATTGTTCAAATGCTGTATGCTTCCATTTTTGTCACACATGTAGTCTCAACTACACGTACCAGTACAAGTTCTTAGGTCTTAAGTAGAAGTAGTACTTTGATCTGAAGAACAAGTACGAGTACACGTACTTGAAATCTGTGCCCCACTTGTACTCGAGTATTGTATTGTATTTCAAAACTTATAACGCGCCTCTACCCAGTGCATATACCAATCAGAGTCGCTCCCAGTGCGAAAATCTTCGGGAGTAAAGGCAAGTTTTAAGACAACGAAAAGCTGTGGCAAGACAACCAGATAGTACTGCAGCCCGAACCCAAGGAGGAAGCTGATTCCACAATGACGTGCCAATACTAACAAAGGACAAGTACCGAGTACAGCTTCAGTGCTACACGTTTAAACCAAGTTCTGCCCTTATCAAATACAATGTCTAAGCGAAAACTTCATCAAACTCAGACCGAACTGTATATCTGATCACTCAAATAAAATAAAATCTCTTTGTTAACTAACTACTTCAACGAAGAGGGCGCGAACCATTAACTGCATTCAGAAACTTCAAAACTGGATATTCTAATCATTTCTTACTGGCATCTTTTTTGGGAATTCTCAATTTATTGAACGAATTTCGTTAGTATATGGTTATTCACTTGTTAGGTCCAAAAAATTTTCAAAATGTGTTCGCAGCTTGTTTTGTTGTTGTTGTTGTTGTTGTTGTTGTTGTTGTTGCGCTTCTCAAGAGACAACTATCACCATTATCGTTTTTGAAGCTTTTATGCTAGATTAAAAATGTAACATTGTCACAATCATGGGTTTAGTCCCTAAAGTTCCCGTGGCCCTCGGGCATTTTCATCTTTACCTCGTCCCCGAAGTGAGGATGAAAATGCCCGAGTCCACTGAACTAACTTCGGTAACATATCAATTTCAGTGGCCCGGGAATTGTTTAAAAGTTGTGTGAGCCAATCGCTGCTAATTACAGACATTAGGTGAATAAAATTAGGCCTATGCATTATATCCGATATTATATAGGCCCCTAATAATATTTATGTCATTTTCGAAACACTGGAGAATTTTATTATACTAGATATTGACGAAATAAAAAGCGTCTAATATTATGGCCGCTTTTCATTTCATCAATATCAATAAGTCACTAACTGTAACTAATTACTTTAGGAAACATCAAATACAAAGCGCCAGTCAATGTTTATAAGGCGTCGCTACTTACAAAACCGTAACGGGTTTGTCCCTCCACTTATATTTTGTATTGACTATCGCCCACTCAGCTTGTCGATTGCCGCCCACTCAGCCTGTCGACAGTCACGCGAATTGTTTATAAATGTGTAATGCAGTCTCAACACTATAGTGTGCACTGTGTGTGTATATATATATATTTATTATGTTATATATATATATATATATATATATATATATATTTAATATATAACAACAGATTTACAGCTGTCTTAATAATTTGTTGTCCCGTTTCTAATCCGACCACTCTCTGTCCAGTCATACGGGGTGATATATTGCGCGTGTCAAATCAAAGCCTCCTCTGCATTTGAATTAACGAAGAAGAAAGTATATCATTCAACAGCCAAATTTATACCTGTTGTAGCTTTCAGGCCCAGAAAGTAAGGTTTCCAGTGTCCATGATTATCTTGGCAGTCGCCTATCTTGCTAACCCTTTCCTAAGGTCAGGACCGGCATTGGCCGGCTTTGCATGGGCAGGTTCCATCACTGTGTCATTTTAATAGTGTATGAGTCTGCGGTTTCTCGTCGGCACAAGCTTTTGCTGTGTTTGACAAAGACGCTCGTCTTATACATAATCACTATTAAAATTCAGGGCTCAAATAAATTTTTTATTGTATTAATGACCAAAAGGTTATGCGAGCATGCGCTTGCTCGGCGCCACAGAGCTAAGACTTGTGTAAGCATCGGCGCCTTTGGTGCCATAGGTTCCCGGGCCCTGATCAATTTTACTAGAATCAATCAGTCAATCGAAATTTGTATAGCGCCCCTTAAAGATCCCTACTCAGAGGCGCTCCATTGCGTCGATTCATATATGTATGTAGGCCTATATTCGTTTATTATGAATCAACGAAGGATAACACACCGCACCACAGCTTACAACAGTCAAAAGCGATAATAGTAATTTTATAATGAAATAATAAATAATAAAGTATATATTTCCAGTGCTATAACAAAGAAATGTATGTGCTAGCGAGATTTGAGAATATCTAGGCCTACTGCGTAATTGCAGTTGCGTTGGAGAAGCTTTCGAATTGGTTCCGATTCAAGAACTTACGTAAAGACGAAAACAAGACATTCGGAAATGAAGGTGTCATTGAGGTGGATTGGTTCAGCTAAAATCACCCGCCTACACAGACACACAATGCGAATAGGCCTATGTAAATATATATATATAAATATATATATATATATATTCTCTGAATCTGTAGCTACATAAATGGATCCTTGGCACAAAACCGATGACTCACGGAAGCGGCTAGAATTTGCAGATGAATACGTCATTCGTTGCAAGACATATCTAGTTGAAACTTTTATGGAGTCACTATAGGCGTGAAAAGGGAAAAATGTTGGTTCTGGAAGAAATTGGATTCAAAACTCCTCGAGGCACCAAACACATTCACTTCGGCAAAGGCGGGGATTTGTTCTGAGATTACACAATGTCTATTGTAAAAGAATTGGACTGGTTACCTGATTCTGTTTTCTACTAAAGCAGAAACGGGAGCGTGGTAGAAGGGATCCCATAAACCACGCCAAAAACGAGTTACTGGGGCTATGAAGGCAGATTGCGGATACAGTGACTTGCTGTCAGTTTTATTTTAGTTCCAGAGAATAGAATAGGAATAATAATTATTTTAAATGAGTTCCATTGTACGAAAACTGGAACGAAAAATAAATGTAGAACGAGAATAGAATAGGAATGAAAATTTCAATATTTTTCTAGGACGAGAACGGAAAAGAATAGGCCTAAAATTAATTTTTAAGCTGCACAACCGATAATTCTAACGTTAATTAACGACGGTTCCTGATTGACGTCACGGTTCGGCGCTATGATAGACTAAAGCTTCGCCGTATATTCAATATTCTATAAATAACAGTAAAATAATTGACCGGTAACTTTTTAGTGTGTCTGCCTATAAACTGTTTTATTAACAGTCGCACTCACATTGTCCGACAGACATTGACCGTTCATGTTCGAACAGCTGTGAGAACTGTCAGTGGATTTGGAAGTGGAACTACAAATATCTATAAATAAATTTCTGGAACTAGAACTGGAACTAAAATTAATTAGGGCTTATAAAGATGGAGTAGAACTAGAATAAGAACGAAATTTATTTCTAAAGAGGAACTAAAACTAGAACAAAAATGATAGCAGTGGAATAGAATAAGAACTGGAATAGAAATTAACGCTGGAACTAAAATAGTACTGCTTGCTGCACTGATTCTAATGTGGGTTCACATCACTTGTCATTTTGCATTACGGATGTTCTGTTTCCATTAATATCGAAAATGGTAATGTTGTGTTTCTGCTCTGCCAGTAATGCGTTAATGTGTTCGTCTGAATCTGCGACTCAGGCGAAAGATATACTGAGTAAGGGAATCACCGGCATCGCGCTTGAAGTTCCTTTTATCGGGTTTCACGCGGAAATCATGGCACCGTAATTTCTGACTTAACAGATAAATTGCTGGTTGTGAACTCGGTTTGGGTAAATTGTCGTGGGATGTCGGTGTAACAGCCAGAGCCCAATCGAAGCAGGTAAATGGTCCAGGTAACGCACTGCAGGTGTTGTTGGTCCTCAGACGCAGAATGCACGTTTTCCTGATGCTTGCATGGATGCACCTGACGAGAATGATATATTATTTATATACGGAATCGAGCGACATCGTTTCTACAGAGACTCTAATTCCGTTACTACAGTTCGACTTGCAATCGTTCTGTTCCACCGCCCGCGGTGACTTTCGTGTTCCTTTCGCTTGCAGCGTGCATTCTACGTTGCCGGTCCCACTACAGTATCTGGAACGGGCTTCCTCTGGAATTGCGGTCCCTCCCTCGGGACTCGTCCACCTCTTTCTTGTCTGCTCTTAAGGTTGTTTCCTTTCGCCGAGGCTGACCTGGGACGCCTCTGAATAGTTACCTTTAAGAGCGCGCTATATAAATGTCTAGATGATTGATTGATTGATTGATTGATTGATTGATTGTTACCTTTGCATAAACAGGGCATAGCCGCTAAAAATCGAAGTTCTCTTGAACTTCTCTCGCCCACTCGACTAGAAGTAAGTACGTTCTTGGGACTTATTGCTGCAATATATGCATTACCGCATATATTTACCACTTAACTTCAAACTACATTGGCCTTGACTTGATTGCTATTAAAGGACTAATCGTTCCGTTGGTTAATTGAAGCTGAAAAAAGTGAAAAGGCTTTTTTGGAATTGAAGTCACGTTTGACATCGCACCCTGTTCACCCCCGCTTGATTTTGACAGATGAGTTTGTACGGCGGCGGACGCTTCGTAATGTTGCTTTGGACAACTGACTTTTTCAGCTGATCAACGATGTCGAGCATAACGTGTGCTAATCTCAGTCGCTATATTCAACCTTTGAAATGGCTGCCTTTGCTTTGGTAATGATCGTAATGCGCGTTTTCAGTATTTATTTCGACTCCACGCTTTTACGGTCTACATATCGGATCACAATCCACTCCAATTCATATGGTTAATAATTATGATGACTAAATACAGTTTACAGACAACTGCCATTATGGTTGACTGTAGTTCGAGAGAACTAAGTGACCATAGTACCTACTCTATTTCCTTTCCTCTCTGCGTTTTATCACCAAGTAGGAACCCAGTTTATATTCTATCAACTTAAATATCTACAAACTTCTTGGTCTTAGGCCAGCTTAGGTTAGACGAACCCTGAAGCCAATGTGATTAACTATCGTCCGCATAGGTGGCGAGGGACCTACTTGAAAACTTTTCAGAGAAGTCCACATGACCACTTAAAAAACTTTCAACCGATAGTATCGATGAGATTGATTTGCCGGAACTAATTAACAGTCTGGTAATCATTGCAAACTTGAAGGGACTACATTAATATTTAGGCTACTCTGTGTGATAGAACCCGCATCTTAATTGCCACAACAATATCCCTTCGAATCATGATGCGATAAGCCTAATTTATGCAACGCCTTTATGAAGTGTATCACTTGAAGGAAAATAACAACAGGTTACTTATTTACACACTTGAATCTAACCTGTGATATGTTTACCTATTTGCGTGTGATATTTAATTCTCACAACATGCCTATAAGTATGCATGATGTACGAGACTAGCTAAGGAAAATCACCACCTGGGGCCAAAAACGATATGCGTCCAGCGTCCTATCATCTTTGCACTTTCTTAAGGGAGGCAGAATAATAAAATCCCATTGGAGATAACAGCTTTTGTTTCTGATTGGATTTCAAGCGTCCACTTGAAGCATGCAACTGGCGTCAATCCTTCCAACCGCTTGACCAAAGTCTCGCGGGAAAGTTGATTAAAAACGGAGACGAATAAAAGTTGATTAAAATCGAGAACTTATTGCCTTTGTTGTGTCTAGAGAAATGCGCACAAATATTGAACAAATTCTACAGGTTCAGCTATTGATCCGTCTGAAACTATCGTGTCTGTGTCCCTTTCGGGCTTTCCCTATTGTATCCCGAATGTTTTTACATTCCGATTGGTGCCTACTGTACTTTTGTATTGAATTCGGATCAATAAAGTTGAAAAAATGTAACAATGACGCAACTTGGTCCAGAGACTCTGAACATCCACGCCATCTGTCAGCTGTCGACGGGAATCTGTTGGTTGGCTATATGTGTTTGCGTGGGCCCACCACTGGCGACTCTTTTGCTTTACTGGGCATTGTTTTGCTAACTGATGTAATATTCTCGTTCGTAGTGACATCTAACAACATGTAGGCCAGCGCAAAGAGAGCATCTGATTTCGTTTGCCTTTAAATCGGCGGTAAAATAATGTCCAATTGCAAATACAATTACAAGGAAGAAATGTTTACTTGAAGTAGATGACTATTATATAACAAGGCAAATAGACAAACAGATGAGTAAATAAACAACACGCTTCCTTCAACTATAGTTTAAATGAGTGATCTATTTTTATCTCATAGTTTCTCTTAAAGGTAATCAGAAAAGCCTTCGATCATTGGATTGATTGACTGATTGATTGATGGCTATAAATGTGTGGATTGGTGGGCGAATGGATGGATAGATGAGTTGGTAGGTGTGTTGTCAAATGGACGGCATGAATAAAAGTTTGGACAGACGACTGTATGAATGGATACGTCTGTCACCACAGTCCACAATATTTCAGAGCATGTCGCTTCCATTAAACGTCACAGTCCAACTGAAATGAAAATCCTAATAGTCTCATCTCGCTTCGTGAATCGTTTTTTTCGTATTGAACGACATCCGTAACACGAACACGGTTTGTCGTCGACATGCAGAAAGAACCCACGTACGACGCCAACCTTTGGGCAATCGTTATTTTTCGTCACAGTTCGGTAACATCACGACTAGCATCACGATAACAAAGATCGTTCGTTTGCTCAAACTCGTTTTCGAAAACCCGGTCGATAATTTTGTACAGAGTTCAGAATCGACATGAAATGAATTTCTCAGGAAATGAATTTTTTGTGATCGATGTGATGCGATTCGATACTGCGATGCGGCTATGTAGACCCCTAATGTAATCAAACGTGTGTGAGGCGTGACGTGATGAAATGTCGTATGATATTTTGTGGGATGTAATGTAAATGCGATGTATTGTATCATGAATTGATGCAAGTTACTGTAGACAATAACTTCTAACAACTCAGAAATGGGTCACTATAGTTAAGATGACGAACTGTCGAGGACTGCACTCACATAGAAATCTATAGACAATAAATAGCCACCTTGTCCACTACTTCAACCTGGCTTATACTGAGCCGTGTTGAACTTGTCAAAGCGCCCTTGTAACGGCATGTGTCGTGTTACGGCACTGTAGAAATCGTCGTATTCATCATCATCATCATCATCATCATCATCATCATCATCATCATCATCATCATCATCATCATCATCATCATCATCATCATCATCATCCAATAAACTGTTGTCTTTTGTCTTATTGTATCGTGTAGATGTTCGTCTTTGACGCTTCCACGTTTCAAAATCTGTGGGGGCAAAAATGTGTCTAGGCGAAGACCACATCCCCAAGCTTATTGCGCTCATCCAGGGACATAACTTTGGTTTAGAAGGTGGGGTACCAAATTTCGCATCGTTTCCCCTCGCGACTGTTAAATAATTATAACGGCGCCGTTCATGCGCCATGCTTAATAAATATAATAATAATAATGATGATGAAGATGATAATAATAATTGAGGTAGTGATAATAATGATGATGATGATGATGATGATGATGATGATGATGATGATGATGATGATGATGATGATGATGATGATGATGACGATGATGATGATGATGATGATGATGATGATGATGATGATGATGATGATGATAATAATAATAATAATAATAATAATAATAATAATAATAATAATAATAATAATAATAATAATAATAATAATAATAATAATAATAATAATAATAATAACAGCAACAACAATAATGATGATGACGATGATGAAAATTCTGGGTAATTGTTTTTAGTCTCGAGGGCTTAAATGAAGGTCTTCCTCTAAGAAGATAACAATTGGCATTGTTTCTTCTGGGTAAGAAAAGTGGGAGTACGGTACCCTCCAGTCCAATAAGTGGAAAGCACGGGTGCCCCTCGTACTCCCCAAAAATTACGCCTATGCGCTCATCTATAGCCGTATTATATGCATTTACTTCGGATAAATCTATACGAAACATCTTGAATAGAATACAATACAATACAAAGCAACGAAGAACACACACACATACATACATACATACATACATACATACATACATACATACATACATACATACATACATACATACATACATACATACATACATACATACATACATACATACATACATACATACATACATATAAACATACATACATACATACATACATACATACAAACAAACAAACAAACAAACATACATACGTACGTAGAACTAGGCATATGAGCTCTACAATTTAGAAACATGGTAATATGGAGCTAATAGTTTGATGCAGAAGACTTCTAGATCTTCATCTGTGGCTCCAATCGTCATAAAGAAATCGATTTAGCATAATAGCTATACATTCATCTAGCTTTATTTTTTCCATACGAATATTGAGCATAAAACGCGCTTAATATTCGTGTCTTATTCAATATGTAGATTAGTTTTCATTTACATGCACTAATGTAATATATATATATACATATATATATACATATATATATATATTAATGTAATAATGTTTATTAATGTAGTACATATATTGTAGTTGTAACTAGTAACTTCTATTGCGCCCTTGTCTAATGCACAAGGCATCAACCGATGGCACACCAAAACCATATATACACTGTGTCCACGATAAAGTAGAACACTAGACTTTGTGAAATATCTTGGTCAATTGTAGTATTATAGGTACTAAATTTGGTGCACATGAACTTCAGTCTATTCTATCCATACCCTGCAAATTTTATGACAATTGATGCAACGGTTACGAGGATATACCCTTTTGAAATTGGGTGGTTCAGAAACCAAGTTACCGAACAGTAAAACGCACAGAATTAAGCTTACGTCATTTTTCTGGCTACCGCAGAGGATACATAGGCTGTTGTTTATAAGCGTCATTTTCGGAAACAGTTACACTACGAGACCTGTGTTACGTAACAGTTGTTGGTTGTAAAGAAATGGTTTTCAGCGCAGAGGACAAGATTTTAATCAAGGAGTTGAGAGAGACGAAGGGGTATGGCGCAAGGAGACTCATTACAGCGCTGTCAATGAGTGGCGTCAGCGACTCAGAGCCTGTGTGCGCGCTGAAGGCGGGCACTTCGAACATCAACTGTGACCGCTGAACTCAACAAAACCGCTCTTTTCAACCAAATGTTATGACAATTCACTGACCCACGTCAAATTGGGCGAAGTTACGGTGTGCAAAATATTTCATAAATCACTTCACAAATATTGAAGATATTGGTAGAAACAGCAGTGTTCTACTTTATCGTGGACACAGTGTATATACATGATTCCCCATTGCAATCAGCCTATAAATCTGTTCAGGGGTGTCCACGTAAATACAATACATAAATGATATTTGGTTATAGTCTATGTATTAGTCCATGTTTTATAGCCTATTTAGAGTTGGAGATCATTTCCATTGTTGAGCTCAAGAGTCTCGTGTGATATTCTTGCCTTAGTCAACTGAATCTCGTGAAACCACCTTTTGTTTGGTTAGGCCTACAATACATGTATGTATTGTCACATCTCTACGGCACATAACTTTTAACGATTTAGGCTCACGTAGGCTACTGCATTCACGAATGCATTGTATGTACGCAAGCATATGTATGTATGTATGTATGTATGTATGTATGTATGTATGTATGTATGTATGTATGTATGTATGTATGTATGTATGTATGTATGTATGTATGTATGCCTATGCATGCATGTATGTATGTATGCATTTCTGTATTTATATTACGGCTGCAATTACATGGATAATTGTACATGTGCGACGTGTTGTCATATTATTTACATTTGATCAAAGGAAGCAGGTGGTTCGGAAATATTGTTTCTCTACAATTGTCATTAGACAAAGGATTTACGAACCAGAGCATGGACAGACATTGATTTAGCAATCGTTCTCACTAATAGCGGCCGTTAAATTTCGCTCCCGCATGCACGAGAAGCATTAGATCGGTAGACCTACATAATATGTGTGTGTGTATACTTCAACCTCTGGCACAATAGAACAACAATCGAAGCACTCTGTTCGTCACCAGTGGCAACGGTCACGTGATCTCTTTTATGCAGGAATATCTATCGCAGCACTCTGTCTGTCCTGTCTGTTCTGTTCTGTCCTGTCTGTTCTGTTCTGTCCTGTCTGTTCTGTTCTGTCCTGTCTGTTCTGTTCTGTCCTGTCTGTTCTGTTCTGTCCTGTTTGTTCTCAGGGCCGCCGACAGAAATTCCGGGCCCCTAGGCAGAGCAGTCGCGGGCCCCTAGGCAGAACAGTCACGGGCCCCTAGGCAGAGCATGCAGTTACGGGCCTCTAATCTATCTTTTAGGCTTTATATAAATATAATATCGTAGGGTCGTACGAACAAATTAAAAAAACACACAAATTGAAATAATAAAAGTGCTTGTACCACCGTGCGATATTATATTTATATAAACAAAATTATATATATACACAACTATGATTTTATTCAGATGCTTGAAGTTTAAACTGATTGTTGTTAAGCGTCAGATAATATATTTTAAAAGGCATAAATCATAAACTTTGTATAACTGATTATAATATTTTTCTTAAGTTGATTGCGGGCCCGGCCCGGGCCCCTAAAAAGTCGCCGGGCCCCTGGGCATTTGCCCCCCCTGCTCTCCTCTCGGCGGTCCTGTTTGTTCTGTCTGTCCTGTTTGTTCTCTCTGTCCTGTTTGTCTTGTCTTTATGTTTGTCGTTGTTTGTGTTTGTGTACATGTATGTTTTTCACTGCGTCTTCCTTCTTCTCATTGTGTTTTCTGTTGTTTATGCTCATCACTTTATGCTCATCACTTTTCTGTATGTCACTATTTTTATGTCTCCTGTCCAATAGTTATTTTGCTGGCTTCTTCTCTGTTTACCTCTCCCTTTCTTTTTCTCTCCTTCCATCCCTTAATCGTTCGACCCCCTCGCCTCGTCATGACACATCATCCGTGCACCTAGTTTTGGCAGTCAATGCAGCTTTGTTGATCTATAAAGGCCCTTCACTTCAAATCAAGTACAGGTGTTTGTAGGTTGTCCCTGACCTGATCTCTCGTTAATCGTCCGCCACATGCTTTTATATATCCACTGGTGTTCTTCTGAAGAAATCCAACCTGACAAATGCCTTCATTAGTTTCCATCGTCCAATGAAGCTGAAAGGATCTGCATCCAGGGGCGTCTACACCATAGAAACCTTGGAGCAAATGCTCCATCCAAGAAATGGGAAGGGGATCTGTCAGTGTGTGTGCCACCATTTTAGGGGGTGGGGTGGAAGGAACGGGAAGGGGGAAGAAGAGGGGGGAAAGGGAAAAGGAAAGTCCAATGACTTAGGGGGGATAGACGCCTCTGTCTGCATCCAACATCTGCTTCATCGCTAACAATAACTCGCTTCTGCAGTGACAATTGTCTGGACTCATAATATGTCGCATTTCGATATTATTTGGTATCTGCAAAGGTTGACAGGGAATTGCCATTCTTTCACATGCTTGTGTCCAATGATAGACAGGCCGCTGTTGCGTCCGCACAGCTAGTTTTTCAGGTCAGCTTCTGACTTCGCTGATAAGCTCACTACTGGTAGTCATCCTTGAACACTGGAGCAGTTGCTCCGTTTGATGCTCACCCACGAACAGAGAAAACAGCACTTGTTTCCGGCACTTAATTTTCCTTCAAACCTAAAACATTCGTTATTTTCGGTATTATTTTCGTGCGCATCTTTAGTGCCTCTTTTGACAAACACGCCAGTACGTGGTAGGCTTTATTTCCAAAGCATCTGCCTCCCTTCATCAAATGTCAATAATATGGGCAACATGTCGCACATATTATGTGCAATCATCATTGTAGGTGCAGCCATGCGATGTTATACAGGGTGGCGTAGAAAAAGTGGGACCGCCTCATGAAATCTTGTGCAATATATTTCAGATGATGTTTTGGGCGGTTTTTAAACTGAAAAATATCCTTACTCACTAAATCAACGTGTGACGTCACTATTTCGGACATTCGAGCGAGATGTAATCGTCAAAGCTGGACACTGCAACAGGACGGAGCGCCTTCGCACACCGCAAGAAACACGATCAACTTCCTTCTTCGGGAGAGTGTCACCTTCATCGAACCAGACATGTGGCCCCCAAATAGCCCTGACCTAAACCCTGTTGATTATGCTATTTGGGGTGCTCTTCAACAAAAAGGTGTACCTTCTTCGTAAATTTGAAGAAGGTACACCCCTCCAGTCTCCTCCTATCAGATGAATTGAAACTGGCCATTGTTGAAGAGTGGCAAAAACTCTCTCAGCGGTTTATAAACAGAAGCATTGACTAGTGGCCCAGACGTTTAGTAAAAACTGTTGAGAACCGAGGAAGACACACTGAAGTTGATTTCTGATTTTGTATAAATTATCATTTGGCAACAATTTTCTTTCTTAGAAGAAAAACTTACACAGAAATTTTTTACTTGATATTATACTAGGCAGTCCCACTTTCTTTGCGCCACCCTGTAATGTGCTTCATGAAGCAATAGCTGTATATTAGGGACACGACAGTGGTTATATAGAGTCAGTCGTGACTTGGATTAGGTGTCATTCTAGGTATGCAGTGGAACTGGAGTGACATTTTCAGGCAGACAGCTTGTGTTACAGCCGCTATTTTATATCGGCTTTATAGGCTACAGTATATTCAGCAGGCCTATCGCGTATGCGTGTGTTTGCACAAAGAGGCGCCTACAGGCTTAAAAAATTGGACGCACTCCCCTCCAGTCTCCTCCCATCCACACCCCTTCCCCTGTCTGCCACTAGTAGTCATACACTGAAAATGACTCAGAGTGACTCATAAAAGTACAGTATAACACATGCATATGATATCATATGATATTATTTATACATACTGTATGGTAAACCAAAATTACACAGTGATATTGTCAAAAATATCGATGCGATGCCTAATCCTTGAGTGTATTTGATTTGGTGGGTGGACGCACGTGCGTCCAGTGCGTCACGCTGCCGGCGCCTCTGCTTGTACATGTTTTTGTCGAACCAATCCCATGTCAAATGTAATGTAAATCTCGGAAATTTATCAGCGCCCCACAAAAGCAGCGTGACCAGCTTATTCAACTCAAATCCGCAAAAAGTTGATCAGTTTAGCTGCCAGTCAGAATCTGGAAGGTTAAGCAGAAGAGACGTCACAGACCGTGGTTCCGCGGCCTGATCGGAGATCCGGCACCTCTGATTTGAGATCCACCACCGAACTATAAGATCTGTCACTAAAGGACGAGACACGTCACTCAAATGTATTTTTAGTTGCAATAATCAATGATATAGGCCTACATCATGTTTCACGCACTTTTAGTTTCATCCGAATAGCGAATGGCAAGCATCTGTTTTGAGGGTGAGAATTGTTGAGGGGAGGGCTTGGGGTTCAAGCCTCTAGTCTTTCCTAGGACCCCCACAGTTAAATCTCATTGCACATCCCAGGGTTCGTTTCCAACCCCCTCAGTTGTGCTAGTGTAATTATGTTGTGCATATATTTTAGCATTTTCTTTTACAAGAGCGATAACAGAATTTGAGAGAAGAGAAGCCAAATTACAGTTGTCAGCTGTTCACTGTCCAACCGCACAGATCCATGGGTGTCCCGCAGGAATTTTTTGCAGGGGGAATTTTTATGGGGGCAAAATCTTTGTGGGGGGGCAAAATTAAGTTTTGCATAGAAAAGCTCTTTTGAACACAGAACCTATGACAAGTTTCAAAATAAATATAGGTCAAGGCTTTCACCTAAATAATTGTTTTCGCGTTGAAAATCGTGTTGGGACCAGTGCGTCTGATTTGAAAATAGTAGGCGGGTTGAAAATCGATCGCGCTGGATCGAGTAGGCGAGCGATATGCAGTCGATCTCGGGAGCTCTTGTGTATTGCGTATTTTGTGTATCGTATTCGTAATTTTTCGTATCGCTGCATATAGTATTCATATTGTAGGCTAATCTCATTTCAGTTCCGTTATTTGAGTAGGTCTCTTGAAGAGGCGCTATACAAATTCTCAGAATGAATGAATGAATGAATGAACATTCACTAGAAACCTACCATTGACGAAAGATGATGTGTGACGGCTGATTTCACAACGTTGGTTGAGCCTTCGGCATACTTTGAACACTCATTTTTAACAGGCCTTTCAGCCGGCAATCCATTCGAATTTTATCGGCGTGTTTTCGTCGGACTGTGAACAAATTGGGACTGTTGTAATAATCAAAATAATTGGGACTGTTGTAATAATCAAAATAATCAAAAGATTTTATTTTTTTTAAATATGCGCAAAATCCAGAGGTCTAATGAATGCCCATGAATTGCCCACCTCTTAGTTATTTATAGCATGACGGGATCATGTGATGTCTAGCCATTTTAATCCTAGTTAGACCCATTTCTAATCGTCGATATATCTAAATAACAGATGTCACGTATTGTGGTACTAACGAGGACGAATTAACATAGCAGACGAAGTGTCTGGGTCTTTGGGTCCGTTTGTCCCAACGAATGTTCCAGACGTCCGCATGGTCTATGAAGACGAATGCGGAACGCAGTTTGTGGGAAAATTACCCATTCCAATAAAAAAGCGTTTGTCAGTGCATGTCCGAATTGCAAGATAATTTCAAGAGTTACCCTGTAAGTCTAGTTAACAACATAGAACTGTGTGTATGTTGATTAACTTAAATAATTAATTCACATGAACTAATGATATTACAGGCCTACGAGTCATCCAGATTTCGATAGCGGTTCATGAAGAAACTAATTTGCATTAGGGGCCTATTGCATTACAGTCCAACTTCATAAAGTTTAATTCTATGTTGAATTTGTGACCTTTAACTATGTGAATGTATTGTATATATCTGCTATGCAATATATATGTAGGCCTATAATTTCATATGCATGATTATGCGTAATTATATTATATATAATTATATATATACGTGTATAATTGTTTTAACCGATGATCACAAATGCAACGTACAGTTTACTCAAGTAGTGTAGCGCACTTTATATAACACCGTTTTTGTTAGTAAACTGCTCAACAATCGCATGTTATGTCAGTGACCATCAATTACGCATAGCTTATAGGCATGTATGCATACATGTTTTTTCCTGATCCTGATCGGTGGTTGCGTGTGTATAGAGTGTAGACCTACAAAACTGAAGACAACAAATACAACACGCAATTAATTGTAATATGTGTATAAGGATGTGTGTGTATGTATAATTGTAGACAGTTTCTTTGGAAAGAGTCGTATTCATCGTCGTCATGAAGGCTGCTGTTTGGGCTGTTTTTCTGTGCGGACTGTGCGGTCTCTACGTCGACGCTTTGACGCCTGTCTTCGTCCGTCACGGCACTGCCATGTTGGATGGAAAGCCGAGTCTGGTTGCGGCACCTGCACCTCAGCAGCAGCAGGTTAATCGGGGATACAAGGATTCGATGTTGCACACCTGCCTCAAAGTGTGCGTCGAAGTTTGCAACAACTGGGTAGGATATCATCTCAAGCACTGCGCAGAAAACTGCATCAAGCACGAACTGAACGTCTTCAATCCGGAAGAATACTGCTTCGAGTTCAAGAGGAAAAGGCGATAGATGAAGAAAGTTAAGATATTAATTAGCACTAATTAGTCGTCGTTCTAGTAGTGGTGTTGGTACTTCTCGATTTTCTCGAGAAATCGCTTCTAGTAGGAAAACTTGAGCCAAGCCATTTTAAAAAGCGTTTCCTCCAGAAAGCGTGAAGTGTTAGCTCCTAGCAAAAGCAATAAAACTTTATATATGTACCTGTAAGACAACAGACAATGCTTAAAATTCAATATTAATAACACACATAAGCTCAGTGAAATGCTATGTGATATTAGGACTGTCGATACCTTTGTAAAGTTGGGACTTAAGCGGTTTTTAGGATTGCTTCGAAGCGTGATAACAGTTAGCCCGACAGAGGACGCTTCAATTTCTCGGCGCTCTTGTTTCAATGAATGATCTTTGCACGCGAACATTTTCTATGGTCTGCTTCACATTCCATAGCAAAATTGTACTTTCATAATTGACCTGCTACATTTATAGACCTTCAAGTTGTAAGTGAAAACGTATAAAAAATATGTTGAGCTGCTCAAAGTTGACTTTTCGTTGTTTATTTCCTATGGATCAAAGACAGAATTCTTTGGTGTACGGCAGTTGAGGTTACCCAACACGCCCGCACATGCAAAATATTGTGCATTCAACATAGAATAGCCTGCTTTTAGCGAACATGATATGAAGTGAACGTGGTCATCTAGTTTCAGTGACATCTACCGGCATATTATAACGAATCCCTTTGATATCTCTGACGTCACGCACTAACACTGCGTAATTGGTTTTCTCGTTTGGCCCTTGGTCGTACGTCACCTACCGTAGGCCTACCTATACGCCTACGCACCTACACGACCCTTGGTCGTTCTTCATCGTTAGCTGTTTGGCTTCTTTCCGTAATTGCTGGCGTATCAAGTCTCAGCTATTTACTGGGAAATGTATTGCTCTCCATTCATCTAGCCACACTTCCTTTCCTTTTCAGAAACTTCTTGATTAACGAGGTGCTAACTTACAGTTGACCGAAATTACTCAGATTGTTCTTATATGATTACTTACCGTATCTTATACACGGATATCATTACCTGCTTAAATTAAGACGTGGATATGTCGCTGGCATGCAGGAACTTTGAATTTAAGCAGCGCTAGTATACGGTTAGTATTTACACTTTGTGCATTACGATAGGCCTAGTCTATATGGACTTGAAACACATGTGCACACCTACAGTCCTACACACACACACACACACACACACACACACACACACACACACACACACACACACACACACACACACACACACACACACACACACACACACACACACACACACACACACACACACACACACACACACACACACACACACACACACACACACACACACACACACACACACACACACACACACACACACACACACACACACACACAAACACACACACACACACACACACATATATATATATATATATGTATATATATACATAGTAAATATTGGTGGCGGAGAAGAACAGACATGAGGCATGCAGAGCACCCAGACGAATTCTCTGCACATAGTACGATGTAATGAAATAGCAAATAAAACTAAAAGAGAAAAGACTGGACAAGAACGTAATAATTCCATGGGTCTTTCAATTCATTGTATACAACAAATGTTGTAAGTTCAGTGATCCTCTTTTATTGCACTTGTCAATGCTCACTCTCTACCCTCCTTATTATATGTAGGGGGTTGTAGGCGAGACCCGAACTCTCTTGAGTTTACCCTAAATTGTACAGTTTGTACAACTTTCAGAGTTAATCTTAGATGCGCTGATAGTGTTTTCCAATATACAGAAACCCGTATACGGTTGGGTAGAGCTGGGAAATTAAAAAAAACGAGATTTCTGAAAAAATGTTCTACCGTCGATAACTCTGTGATGAATTTTGTGTATTAAATTCACGCTGTGCATAATGACATCTGTGAAAACCTTTTGTCGTCCGTGGGTGCTCGGGACTTCTCCCCTGTAGATTCTGTCTTTCTTTTCTTTCTTGCTTGTGCCTGGTACCGTGATTGGCGAATACAGATTAATATATATATATATATATATATATTTATATAGTCATTTAAGGAGAAGATTGAGGTGAATGAGACATGTTATACTTAAGGAAAATGAGCCAATCAAACGAATAACTTGATCTATGAAGGAAAAACGCAAAGAGGAAGACTGAAACGTTAACTGGAGACTATAAATAGTCTAATTGATCGGAACTGCCGTCTAATTGAGAAATAACGCCAGAGTTCAGAAAGCGTCAGCGACAGTCGATCCTCAACTGTGCCGCCTAATTGGAGGCCGGCCAGTCAGCCAAAAATACTCGCACATATATCTGAATATATGCGAGAAACGCTACACTGACTCTCTAGGAAGGAATGGTTTGGATTCTGGATCCTCCTACATGCGTCGGATGCTCCAAAGTTCCAGTCACGAGTCAGCATGGTCCCCGATCAGTGTACGCTCTTCCACCCGCCGAGATTTACCGGCTCCTCGTCTCCGCACATCGATGCGAGCTTGTGGAGTTTCTTATGCATCGACCCTTCCTCTTGGAGCAATCTTCCCTTGAACATACATACTTTTTCAATTGATTCAGCCCAGCGCACATCTGCCGGTTGCCTTAAGTCGCACTGTTGAGATCAGTGCTTTTGAAAGGCGCTGTATAAATGTTTTGCTACGTTACATTACATCATAGATCATCTGCGCGTGTCACGGGATTAGACAAGAGAACAGGCGATGGATAGTACTGACTACTGAGTATACCCTGACATTTGGATTTTCTTACCCATCGGAATTCAACCTGCAGGCTTTTCCAACACATAATAATTTCGTTTGGAGCGACCACTGATTGATGCCTTGAACACTATTGCAAAGGCGCTATAGAAGTCAATAGGTCAGATCAGATTAGATTGGTATACCAGTATTGAATTCTTAGTAGTAACCTGCTCTTATATCCCTTACGACCACATTCATTGTGCTTCTCTCTGGCCCACACTGTGTCACTGGCGGTGGCTAATGGTGACCGCTGACTAGCTATGCGCTCGAACAGTGTTGGCCAAATGACCATGATCGTCTGAGATTGCCGAGTCCTTCAGTTCAAAATTTCCTGAGAGAACCAAGAGCAATGGTCCCTTGTGCAGTGTCTGATTAAGACACACCTGGACGCAATCCGGTGAATATTGAGTTTGCGTATTACCCACTCCAGACATATAGCGCCGCGTACTGACGTCGTACTGACCCAATTCATATGGCTGGGTAGCCGTAGACAGCTAACGTGCGTTGATTTGCACCTGCTAGCCCGGCTCTTCCCTAATATAACTTTTTCACTTACCGTCCGAGACCTCGGTGTCATCCTTGACCAAGAACTCACTCTTTCGCAGCATGTAAACCTGCTTACCAGAAGCTGTTACTATCAGCTTCGTCAGCTTCGAGTAGTTTCTGGTTCTCTTTCACACGATGCTGTTGTGGTCCTCGTCCATGCCTTTTTTACCAATCGAATTGACCATTGTTGCTCGATTCTAGCCGGTCTCCTACTCGGAGTCCTAGGGCGTCTGGATCGGGATCCACGCTCAGCTGCTCGACTCGTCGGGCGTATTCCCAAGTACGCTCCTGTCTCTGCCTATATGCGTGATGTGTTGCACTGGCTTCCTATTGTCCAGCGTATTTCCTTTCGGATCGCTGCCTTGGTCTCTCGCTGTCTTCTAGGCTGCGCTCCATCGTGATCTTTGCCGTCCGGTGTCCGACGTCGTAGCGCGTTGGGCACTTCGTTCATCGACCGGAGGGGAGCTCTTGGTCCCACGTGTTCGCTCTTCTACTGGGCAGCGCCGGGCTTTCTCTGTTGTGGGTCCCTCCACTTGGAATGGACTACCGCTGGAACTGCGATTACTACCTATGAATAATTCGCCTGCGTTTAATAAATCACTTGAGTCTTTCTTTTTAGCCGTGGCTGGACTGGGAGCGCTCCTGAGTAGGTATCTTGAAGAGGCGCTATATGAATTTTCAGAATGAATGAATGAATGAATGAATGACGTCGGCCAAGACAAGGATGCTGAAGAATTTCTCCATCAAACATCAAACGAGGTCAACTAACGAGGCACGACGGAACGACACGAACTATAGATATGTGAAATGAAAACCACCGAAGAATTCTCGAAAAATATTCATAATATTTCTATATCCAACACCAGTGGCGTAACTTTGGTCTAAAACGTGGGGTACCAATTTTTTCGCCACTTTTGCTTTTCACATGGAGACCATCTCTGGGAAGACTCACTAATAAAATATTGATCGGCATTGCTTAAAAAGTGGGGGTACGGTACCCCAGTCCAAAAAGTGGGGTACGGGTACCTTCGTACCCCACAAATTACGCCTACGTCCAACATGATATTTAAGGTCTATTTGCTGAATTGATTTAGAAGGATAGGTCATCACAGTGCGAGAATTGTTGGGGGGTTGGGGGTTCAACCCCCTAACCTTTCTTAGGACACCAGCTAAGATTTCATTGCACACCCCAGGGGTCGTTTCCAACCCCCTAAGTTGTGCTAGTGTATTATATATATATATATATATATATATATATATATATATATATATATATATATATATATATATATATATATATATATTAGCATATATATATATATTAGCATTTTCTTTCACATTTCGATTTATGGGTTATTAATAAAGTAATGCTCTGGTTTCTTGTGAGATTTGTGATCATGCAAATTGTATACTAATAAATTTGATGAAGTCATCACGTTAAGGATTTAAACTTTCTATTGCAATTTTGAATTTTCTCAGTTTTCATAATACGGATAAAATAGTCAACTCCACATGGATAAAAATCATCAAAGTCTAACTACCAGTCTTTTGCCTCCAATTTCACACTGGGCCATCATCATTCAGTTATTACATGCCCAAAACAACATCAGCCCTCTTCGTTTGAAAGGAAGATTATCAATTTCAACTGGATTTCAATTGGACTACTCTCTGGAAACCCCCTCTGATCTGACGTAGCGCTCGTGAATAGGCTGGTGTCCTGCACTTGGCCTTTGAGTGACGCTTTAGAAGTTTGGAGATTACGATTACGATTACTATTACGATTTAATAGAAACTACTGTCATGCACGCAATCAGTAGTCCTAACGGATGTATTTCTGTACTATACGGACCGATGATTGCGTTCAACTCAGCTGAGCAGTGTCTTATTTCAATGCTGACATTAAGTTGACGTGGAACCGCTGATAAGCACGCAATTTCTTTAGAAGACCAAAAGCACAGCTCATTATATGCATGCTCGAGACCTGTTATCATTAACCCATGGCGTATGAATGTAGACAAAGAACGACTATAGGCTACGCGATCGCGGGAGATTTGATCTGTAATATATATATATATATATATATATATATATATTATATATACATATATATAATTACAGGTCATATATTATATATCTATAGCCACTCAAAAGTGAACAGAATAGGCCTACTTCGGTAAGCGACACTTTCTCCACGGAGACTCTTAACCAGACTATAATACTGATCAGCTATATGTATGGGGACAACAAATGTTATTGTCGTGTGCTAAATTAAAATACTTGCAGCTGATGAATTTAAAAACAACAACGAAGGTAGGCCTAGTCTATTTCACGGACCTGTAGGAAATAAGTGATGGTGCCTTTACCAGGCTAACGCTGTCGTCTTAAGCAGGGGCGTAACTTTGGTCTAAAAATGGGGGGAACCAATTTCTTACATACACAAAGCAAAGCTGAGACTGCGATCTCTGAGAAGGCATAATAATAAAATATTGATTGGCATTGTTCAAAAAGTGGGGTACGGTACCCCCAGTCCAAAAAGTGGGAGTGCGGTACCCCAAGTCCAAAAAGTGAGGGGTACGTGTACCCCTCGTACCCCCCCCCCACAAATTACGCCTATGGTCTTAAGATTGTCGTCTGGTTAAAAGTCGCATCACAAAACTACTAACGGTCAATGCAATCATCCACAACCTGTTTACAAGATGATTTCTCGTCCGTGTTATGGATTTCATTGCTCAGCAACCGGATGTACTGCGCATATTGCTAACCAAACACTATGATTTTTACTTGGCTCACTAGGCCTATGTAAGCAAGTAAGAAAGTAAGTAAGTAAGCATATTCTTTAATGTAGCTAGCTGTCAAACAGCATTTTGGTGAGCATGCATCAACATACAGACATACATCAGGATCAATCAATATGTGAACAACATTCTGACTATAAATGTTTTCCTAAATTGATTGTCTGCTTTTGGCAGCACCCGGTCATAGTGTCTGGGGTGCAACCTGTAAACCGCAGGCTTAACTGGGGGAACAATCCGTGAAGGACATGTCCCGGTCCTCCGAGAGCAGTGAAAAACAGACGGGTTTCGGCCAGACGGCACAGCTCTTCGATCTTTGGGCAATCACCAGGGAGGTATCTCTGTCGGATTAGCCTGTTTGTTACTGCCTGGAGCCTTCCCTTTTCTTGTTGTCCAGCATATTCCCACCATGCCGGAGCGAAAACTGTGAAATGGTAAATGGAGTAACTCCCACTTCAATATAATAATCACGTTATATTATATAGAGTCGCTTGACCTACTTTATTTGTCTTCCGCAATAACGAAATAGGGCCTACTCTACGTGCACGAGATGCACTTAAAGAGCTCTATTGTCTTGCAATAACAACAACAACAATATTTTAGTACAATAAAAATGTTTCGCATCAAATGTAACAGCATAACAGCTATATTAATTTCATAATGAGAAATCTGAGGATCATTAGATCCTCTCCTTACCTTGTGCTTTTAGAAAGTCTATGGTGTATAAAATTTTACTTAGCATGTATCTTGAAAACGCACGGATACTATAAAATATAGCTCATGACGATGCGCACTTAGAAAAGTCACGAAAACATCAGGTCACGTTTTAACCGGTCATCGCATACGGAATAAAAGCGTTGATGTTTATGAAAACGAGCATCTATTTTCGTGCACAATACTCGTGAACAAGCTGGTGGTTTGCGCTTAGCTTTGAAGTAGCGCGTTATAAATTTGGAGTTTAAGATTACGATCCATTATAAGCTTATATCCTTCCCTCGTTCATAGCGATTTAAGCCAGACTCTGTTTTCATGTTGTCTTTTCTATAGCACGACACTTCTTTATCTGAAATGTCGTATACTTGCTATCAAGAAGAACAACAAATAAAAATGAATGAATGAATGAATGAATGGAGATCTGCCACGCATAGGCAATAAGGTCACTACGATTACTTTCTTTGTAAAGATCAAGAGTGATCAGCATCATCTTGATCGACGTCGTCTAAGAATTTTAAAATGAAAACTATTCGAAATGAGATATCAGATGATGTTCATGAGTTCGTTGAACTCTGCGCCATTTGTAAACGAATCAAGCATTTGCTTATATTGAAGTATCTCAGCCTTTCAACTTGAAGAACTGTCCATATTTAGTTTGCCTATACTATGTTGATCAAGTATTCTGCATTAAATGTTCAGTTTCACTGTCTTGATTCGTGGACTTGTTCGATATGCTTCATTCGTTTCCACGGTCTGTAGACTTTGTGCATCACTTGGTCTTTGGCATCAGTCGGCCAATCACGAATTTCATCATCGAGTTGATTTGATCTGTGACTCGATGTACCGGTAGTCATTCTGTTGCCCTGATGGGAGATGTCTTCGTTCTCCATATCTATAGGCTTTCCACTGACGGTCCCATGACAACTATATGAAGACGAGTTGATAACTATTGGCGCGTTGTTGTCTTCCTTGTTTAAGGCTGATGCGATAGTTAGGACCCTCTCAACAGATTCCTCCTCCTCATCTAGCGGTCTTTTTGTGCTCATAATAGGCCTATAGGAGGGCTCATCGCCTTTTTCGGAGGTCCGTCCTTCTGAAATTAAACAAGTATACAGACTTACAAACAGTGCAATTCAGTATAACACAAGCACTTTAACGATGAGCAGTAGCTTTTAGTACACTCTCGTCGTTAAAGTATTAAAATGAAATCTAAAGCGAAAAGTAGAGGAAATATAGGCCTATTGGCAAACATTGGCATTTAAGAAAGTCGTCGATGTAATCATAGGCGTAGGGGAAATTTCAGCGGCGGGGGGCAAGATTTAATTTCTGCCCGAAAAAAATTCCAAGTAGGCCTAATTGCCATGGTGTCGTGCATTTATAGTCACTGACGTCACGTCTCTCTAGAACAGCCCCAAAAGTCGCCGGGCCCCTGGGAATTAGCCTCCTCTGCCCCCCTTTCGGCGAGCCTGCTCTTGAACCATTCAGGATTAAAATCCAATCGAGTTCCTTCACGTCCGATTCTTTTCGGACAATACTCTTTGAGTATTGGTTGGTTTGGGCAGGGCTGGCCATCCTTCGTTCTCTCTCTCTCTTTAACCGTCCTCGATACGAGGGTTGGTCGCATTGTAGACGATTCTTCTCCATCCTTTCCTGTCCTCGGCTACTCGCAGCAACCTCTCTGTTGATAATCCCAACCATTCTCCAATGTTGTCCATCCACCTCTTCCTTGGTCTTCCTCTTGTTCTTGTTCCCGGTACCGTTCCCTGCATAATTTCTTTCTCTAGGCAATCTCCCTGTTTCCTCATTATGTGCCCAAAGTATGACATCTTTATTCTTTTGATTGATTCCAATAGGTTCCTTTCCACCCCCGCCGTCTCCAATACCCATTCATTTGTTTTCTTCTCTGTCCATGATATTCCAAGGATTTTTCGTATGCATTTAATTTCAAATGCCTTTATTCTATCCTCCTCCCTCTTTTTGATTGTCCAACTCTCACAGCCATACATCATCACTGGCCATATAAGTGTCCTCATTAACTTTAACTTTGTGGGAACTTTTATGTTATGGTTTTTCCACAATTTATTCAGATCTGCTCCTATTCCAAGTCCTCTTGCAGTTCTTATACTTATCTCCCTGCTACACTCCGCGTCTTCTGTTATGAGTGAGCCTAAGTACACGAAAGTTCCCACTTGTTCTATCCTGCTGTCTTGTACTTTGATGTTGCACTGCTTCCCTGTCAGCGCCATACACTTTGTTTTGCTCATGTTGATCTCCAGGCCCTTCTTATATAAGAAATAAATTGGTCAACGCACGTTATTAGGCATCGTTGGACGGCGAATTCAACGCTGAGTGTAATAGGCTACAGTTTGATCTACTGTAGCCTATTACACTCAGCGTTGAATTCGCCGTCCAACGATGCCTAATAACGTGCGTTGACCAATTTATTTCCTTCGTTACATCATCGCTAATTCAGGTCAGAAACGTCACTTTGCCGTTAAGTTAAGTCTCAGCCCTCTCTGGTTTGTTTTCTAATCGAATGAAGCTCGTGCATTTCTGGTTCTGCTCATTGGCGTCCGGATGGGGGGTGGGGGATGGGGTATTTGTCCTCTGATTTGCAAATATTTTACAAAAACAAATTTTTTTGATTATTATGATATTACAACAGTCCCAACACGATTTTCAATGCGAAAAACACTTAATTATTTAGGTAAGGTCCTTGATCATTGTTTATTCTAAAAAATTTCTATGCAATTTCTTTCTATGCAAAAACGTCACTTTGCCCACCCTAAAAAAATTTGTGCCCCCTCTAACTAAAAAAATTCATGTGGACGCCTATGCACAAGGGGCAGAGAACAACTGAAGAATGGCAATGACTCGGAGTTAACAACTTAAACCACTGATATAATAAATATTATAATTATAAAAAAAAATGCTAAAATTCAATTAGACTAGGCTACATGCGTTGCGAAGTTGCCGTTAAGTTACTGGATCGTGTCCAATCCGTAATCCTGCTACTCAGTCAGTGACTGATAAATTTCACTTAAGAGCCATTCTGACACGTAAGACCAGTGTAGTATAATAGCCAACATTATAAACATATGTATCTGTCATTGCATAAGACTTGTTCGAGTCTAATAAAATTAAATCCTAGTCTAATGGTGGTTCTGGGGTGCAATTAAGCGAATCTGATAGGTAACCCATTACCTTCGGACCAGGATACTAAGTTAACCAGGTCGTTGTTATATATAATGTCAGACATACGTTTACTTTAAAAACGGTGTCTAGTGTTTACTTTAAAAAATCTCTTCTACATTCGTCGACAAAATGCACACATACTAATTTACAATAATTTTTGCACAACAGTTAGACCCTATTTTATTTTTTTTAGTCTTTAGCTATGTTTTTACATATCTTTAAACGGCGATTAAGGCATTTAATTTAGTTTTGCTTAAAACGAGCCATTTTACGGCGGCTATTGCTAGTTTGACGCTAGATGGCATAATTATGTTGGGCATAGAGCTAATAGACTGAATTAGCCAGTTCAACTAATAAATAATAAAATAATATTATTTGATTATTATTATTATTAGGCCCTATTATTATTATTATTATTATTATTATTATTATTATTATTATTATTATTATTATTGCTATTGTTATTTTTTGTAATAGATTAATTAAGCTTGGAGCTCATGGTCCTCATCCCCGGTGTGTGGTGTGAATGTGCCTCTGTTATTGTTATTATTATCATTATTATTATTATTATTATTATTATTATTATCGCCAATACAACTATTATTATTATTATTATTATTATTATTATTATTATTATTATTATTATTATTATTATTATTATTATTATTATTATTATTATTATTAGGCCCTATAGGCTATAACTAATACTATTACCAAAGATCTTAGAGTCGACTCTAAGATCTTTGCTATTACTGGGTGGTCTGCACAAGGACAGCAACGTAATGTATGGAGAAGTCGCGATGAACTGAACGAGTATCTTAACAGGATCAGGGCGTCGTGCCTTGCAATGGTTCTGCTCCGAAGTTCTCGTCAACACTCTGCGCATCTTCCTAGCAGATAGCTAAAACACAGGCCTAATAGGCCCTATGTGCACAGTTCTAGTGTGACTCGTAAACTTTGTTAATTTATTCCCTCCTGCCTTGATTCCTTTCTTTACACATACTTCTTCTGATGTCCTTTTTAACAAAGAGACTCAAGATAAGAGTAGGCCCTAACCTACTTTCTGAAACGGCTTTATGGTAAGGAATAGGTTGACTAAGGACAGAGCTTTAGTTCTCGAGGTTTGGGGTTCATCCCCTATAGCTCCTTTTAACCAGGGCTATAGGCTAGTGGTAAAATTAGAGGCGAGTAGGCCTACACGCTACCGGTTAGTAAAAAAAAATTTCGCGCTCATGCGTACATAAATGTTGACCCACTTCAAAAGTGTCCCCCACCTGTCAAACAAAATCTCCGCCTCTGGTCATGGATGCTTCCTGCTACAAACGGTAGGGGGCCTACAAAACGATTAGAGCTATGTAAATTTTAAAGTTGTTTTGCAACCCGCTAGGTCAAGCAAACAGAAATAATTAAATTTCAAACCGAAATTTTGTTTTAAATTATAGTCTACACTCTAAAGTATTAAAAAAGATGCCAAGGTACGTTCTGAAGGTGAGTACACGCTCTCCAGAGGTAAGTATACTAACAAAAATATTTTGCGAGGTGAGTATACGGTCAGAGGTGAGGTCACGCTGTATACCCGCGTATACCCTAGTCTACAGCCCTGTTGTTTCTAACCCCCTAAGCTAAGTAAATGAAAAGATGTTCGGGGGTCAGAGAACTTAAATATCTCATGAGTCGTTAGTTGTTTCGTGTAGGTCTACAACATGTTAGCAACAATACTTTTTGACCTACGTTCGTGTACATGTACTTTGGTAATCCTCTGTAAAATTTTCGACCCACTCCCGTTCTTTTTTGACAACTAAAACACTGCTTAAGAAACAGTGGATAACTGGATATGCGAGTAATTTAGTAAAGAACGCTGTTAATACAATTTTGCAATGGAATGTGAAGATCATTGCGCGGCAGACTATAGAAAATGTTCGCGTGCAAAGATAATCTATAGGCTATTTTAGATTTTATGAGCCAGTGTGTATTCAGACCTAGCTTGAGACCAGCTGCTGGCGAATGGTTGTTTTCTTCTGGCCGACCGTTTTCGAACTCTTCTTCTTCAGAGAATCTCTCCACGTCCACTTTGTGGGTGTTGAAAGCGCAACTTGAGCTTCTGATGGAACTGAAAAGATCGATGCGTCGTATATTAGGCCTCATGAAAGGCATCAGAAAACGAACAGTTCTGTTATATATTGGAAATAGGCCTATGACGGAAAGGTTATAGTAACGATCGAATGGATGTAACTTTGATCTAAAACGTGGGGGTACCAATTTCGCATTGTTTCCCCTTCGCGACTGTTAAATAATAATTATAGGGCCTAACGGCACCGCTTGTGCGCCATGCCTAATAGTAGTAAGAGCAGCAACAGCAACAGCAGTAGGCCTAGCAGTAGTAATAGTTATATTAATAATAATAAACTTAATAATAACAATAACAGCAGTAATAATAATATCAACGAAGATGACAATGCTCACGATGATGATGATGCTCGGTAATTGTTTTGAGTCTTGAAGGCTCAAATTAATGCCTTCTTTCGGGTACCCCTCGTACCCCCGGTCCTCTACCCCTTCACCCCTCGAAAATTATGCCTATGGTCACGATCCTGTTGCTAACAATTATAGTACCAATGTAATCAGTGATCAATATGCTCCACATGTGATTACCTGATCCAAGGTACCGGTACATCAACAAACTGCATAGGCCCTACTTAGAGCGACGTGTTAAGGATCTAATTAATCCCAAGGGTTTTACTGACTCACCGCGCCTCAGATTCGCACTTCTGTGTGACTTTACGCGCGTTAAAAATGTTCGTAATAAAATAATAATAAATGAATAACCTAATAAGGTCCTGGACATGAAGCCAGTTCATTGCAAAACATGCCGTTTACTTCTAAGATTAGGTAATGTAACTATCAAAAGATAGGACAACCGTGGGGTGACAGGCATATGTTGGCAGACAATCCTCCTTATAATTATAAGGAGGATTGGCAAACAATCCTCCTTATAATTATAGAATCTGCTCAGCGAGCGCAACCAGCCCGATCTTACCGCAAGGACCACCTTGTCGGAAGCTGATTTCCATATACAACTATTATTTCATTAATTAATATAGGCAATCACAAATTTTTATTCATCAGCTGGAATCCGTAAAACAGACCTACTACAAAGTCTAAATTTCAAGACAGCATAGGCCTAGCCTACGTCATAGAAGTAGGCCCTGCTTATAGTTTGAAACACGAAGTAGGCCTATACCCGAGTACGTAGTTCATAGCAATGACGTTCTGTTCGTCTTTGTTCTTGTCGTTGTGGATGACTGTAGCGCAGGTCTGAACCCAAACGTATCCACCTGCGCTACTCAGCAGTCGATAGTAATCGGTCACCGCCTGGCCCTTTTTCAGAACTAGGCGAGAGAAAAAAACATCCACGCTAAACAGATATGAAAACGGGGAAGGAAGTGAATTTTTTAGAATAAGATAATTATTATTAGGCCTATGCCTTAGATGAAATCACCCCTAAGAAAATAATAGGCCTAACAACAACAATAAAAATAATAATAAATTGACTATCCTAATACTGCCCACTCCAGACAAATCTGTGTTTCTAAACAATTGCAATGTTGAAATCTCTGAAGGATAGTTTTATCTTGGGGTAAGAAATTAATAATGATAATGATAGTCAACATGACAGCAGTAGATAGGCTAACTAGGGTTAGGCCCTATTATATACTAATGGTTCGTATTAAGCAAGACATAATAATTGCCTTAAACGCATTGTTACATGTAAAATCCTATCAAACAGATTTGAAAGGCAGTATTGTGCAGAAGTAATTGTAAATTGACTGTTATAAGCTAATAATGCATATTAGCGACGGAAAAGGAAAAGTCACATAGACATCTTTTAAAAAGTAAGCCCTGTTCTTATGCCATATAAAGACACCGAATCCGTACATTAAGTAGCCCAGGTCCGAAGGCAAAGGGTTATCAGAATTCATTGAAACTTACTTGTAAGTTTACCCTGAACCAGGATTAGACTAGGGTTTTGCAGCTTCGTCATTAGGCCTACTTACAGCAAAAACCAAATAATGTTTTTCTAGCAGATGGATTAACGTTCAGTTAGTAGGCCTAATATGAATTTAATGACAAAATTACTACAATCGGAATACTTAATTCTATTGATATAATTGATTTAATTATTGTTATTGTGTCTTGTAAGTGCTTATTTATATATCGCCTTTTCAAGGAGACTCTTTGATCAGAGATGCTCCCGACCTGACTATACAAGATCATTACTGACAACAATAAAATAATTGTACAGCAAAGTAAGGAGCAAACTACTTCGAGAGTTCTCTACAGAAGGTAAAACTATCTATCACTCGGTGACTGCAATCACTATATATATATATATATATATATATATATAATTATGATCTTGATACTTACGGTCGTTGTGAGCCCTTCGAAGCTTCCGTCCATCTAAAGCGTGGCACATTTGATAGAGGCTTCGGTTGATTAGGTCCTCACTTGAAAGATTCGTTATTTCAGAGATTCTGTCCAAGAAAATAAGATAGGTTGCAGCCTTTCTTTTGCAAAGTCGTTGCACTTTAGCGATTAGAGTTAGCAGCCAAATGTTCATTTTGAATTCATTTGTCCCATTCCTGTAATAGGCCTGCTCTTCTCGTTCTATGTGTCACTCAAAACCTATGAGACGAGTTATCCTGTTCAACACTAGCTATAGCACTGTAGCACATCACCGTCGGACATCCATTTTTCAGTCTCCCAGGGTTCCTGCTGTCCGCAAATATTTTTCAAAATATGGTTTTCGAGGAATGACAGCCTAAGAGAACTAATTATAGACCAATTTTATTGGAACTTACTCTCCTAAAATTATTCCAGTTCAAGATTATAACTGATGTATTACAATTACATCGCTGTCGTTTTTTTAGAGTGGCGATAGTAACCGTGCTTCGCAGAAGGTAATTCGGAGAGAGATGGTCAGTCGAGTGATGAACATATCGGAGTCAACGAACAGTTCATTGATGGATGGAGAAGACAACGGCAAGACTAGGCCAAGAACGCCCAACAGCGGCTGCTGCTGCTGCGCTTCGTCTGGTTCCGATTCACGGCGCTTCAGTTTGGCTGCTATCTGAACCACCTGCAACAGACGATTATGCGAAATTCGACAGGACATTCGTCAGCCATGGAAAAGAATCCCAGCTTCTTCATCTTTTAAATTCAATTCAGAATGCCCGGGCCGTCGTATCCATTAGGCACTGTGCCTAGGGTCTACGAAACTTTCAGGGGCCTAGGAATGTCTGAAAATCTGAAAATGAGATATTGAATGTTTGACTGGGAAAACGGAAAAAAGTTTAAGTTAAGCTGTGCTAGCCTACATTATGTGAACTTTGCGGCTCTTTGCATTAGAAAAATCACACGTACCGGTAACGTCTTCATATGTCATTTCCCGCATTTAGTTGATTCAGTGGAGTTGGGGTAGATCTACGAATGCAAGAGTGCCTAAGGCCTACGACGACCTTAAAATGGCCCTGCAGAATGCCGTTCATTGAGCAGAAACGACACAAACAGCATTAATGCGAATCAAATGTGAAGAGAGGAGGACAAGCAGTTTTAGCCGAAAGAAATGAACTAATATAGAACTTATAGTATTATATGCCTTCACACTGCAAGCTTTCAAGTTATCTGCGTAAAGCTTGAAGCCACATCAGACAGCCCTCATGATGCTATGGCGCCGTCCTATATATCGTCGACCTCAACTACTATTTTCCTTGAACTACAGGATGGATGCTACATATTGTTTAATAGGATTGTTTTTTAGAGTGACTTATACATTCAACTGCCTTTATGGTCATTCTCTTTAGAATTGTCATAGTCTTTATCATCGCCTCGTGTTCCTGCTCAGCACCAGTCAAATACAGACAGACAGACAGACAGACAGACAGACAGACAGACAGACAGACAGACAGACAGACAGACAGACAGACAGACAGACAGACAGACAGACAGACAGACAGACAGACAGACAGACAGACAGACAGACAGACAGACAGACAGACAGACAGACAGACAGACAGATGAACAGAAAGACAGAAAGATAAACAGACTGACAGACATCTTTAAAAAAACAGAGGCTTGCTTCATTCTTACTTTGAAACCGAGACACCTCTGATGCGTTCCTCGTCTGGTCAGATTGGATTTGAATCGAACACAGAAGCAACGATTCGTGTCTTGGTCCTGAACTCCATCGTCTGCTCAAATATAGCAGCATATACAGTCATGCATCCTAGCAACAGGGACTGCATCGCCAGCCAGTCAGAGGGTCCATCCAAAACCTCTTGGGCCCAGCACGTTATGATTACAGCGTTATTTGAAGCACCATATCATTATCATCATTTATGTCGCACCTCACATATTGCTGCTTGTCTGTGCGCTACAGCAGCATATTTGCTTGCCTTGTTACGAGCTGCTTTTATTATTTAGTAGTAGCCTATTATTTTTACCCAAGGTCACTCGCGTAAACTTGTCCAAAATATTGGTGGGGGGCATTTGGTTATTTATTCTACACTTCTTGCACTGAATGTACAGTCGATCTCAATTATTGGGGGGCACGTGCCCGGGCTGCCCCCCCCCCCCAGAGTCTACACCTATGCCCAAGGTAGAAATAATCACCCAGGAATAAAAAATATGTTGTTAGTGAAAAAGTTCATCTCCGAGAAAGCATGCCTCGTGCCAGGTTTCACGATCATCTGGAAATGTGCTTTTGAATGTAATGGCGTTGTGGCGCTGGACGCAGATGGAAAGACGTTGGAAAAGGAAATTAGTTTCACGTCGATCTCCAGAGACAGCTGAAATGCGGCGTACCTACTCGGAGAGAAATTCTGCACCCTCAGCACTTAAAAGCCCAAGGGTTTCAAAGGCAACAGGGACGATGTATGTGGGTTGCAGCAATGTATATTTGGCAGATTATATGAACAGTCGCCTGTTCAGCTGCAGAACCTGCAGAAATCGCTGTCTTTATTATTATTATTACTATTATTATTATTATTATTATTATTATTATTATTATTATTATTATTATTATTATTATTATTATTATTATTATTAGTAGTAGTAGTAGTAGTAGTAGTAGTTGTAGTAGCAGTAGCAGTAGCAGTAGTAGTAGCAGTAATAGTAGAAAAGTGGTAGTAGTAGTAGCAGCAGTAGTAGTAGTAGTAGTAATAGTAGTAGTAGTAGTAGTAGTAGTAGTAGTAGTAGTAGTAGTAGTAGTAGTAGTAGTAGTAGTAGTAGTAGTAGTAGTAGTAGTAGTAGTAGTAGCAGTAGCAGTAATAGTAGTAGTAGTAGTAGTAGTAGTAGTAGTAGTAGTAGTAGTAATAGTAGGCTATATTATTGTAATCATCATAATCATCATCATAATTATTATTATTATTTTCATCATCGTCTTCATTAAAATCGTCGTTGATGACATCTAGGCAAAAGTCATCATTATTATTTGGAAATTTCTTAACATTATTGCAAACTGATTGATTCTTGTTCTTAATTTGATCAACCACCTTGGCCTGTTTTTGAGTCTATCGCCATGGAAGACGATTGGCGTGAAAGTGACGAAGTTCTGACGTCATCATGTGTCGACGCGTTTTTGCGTGAATTGCAGAGTAAAGGTTGTTTGGCAAGTGACGGCGGCGTGAGGTCCAATTGCTGAGCTAACTCCAAGTGATCCTGTTCATGAGTGTAGTCGAAAATTCGTCTTCCTGTCATATCAGCCTGCCAGCACAAAATGACAAGAAATTACAGCGAAGCTAAATGTGTTGTTCTTGTATGTGTAGAATAAGAAGAGCAGTACCTTAGGCTAGCCCCCGAGGCCCGAGAGGCAGTCACAGGTATGAAGTGTTAGCGACTTAATTTTCTTAGCCTTGGCGTATAAGAACTGGTGGCCAGTCCTTTAGCTCGCCGTCTGATCTTCCCATAGGTATGGCCACTGGCCAGTGTATATAGTTTACTCATTATAACTAAATTTGCTCGGGAGCACAAGTGGAGCAGAAAGCTGTGGCGGGGATTTAAACCTCAGACCTCTTGGTTGACAGTTGAGTGTACTAACCACTAGACTATGGCGTATGTAGAAATTAGCACAAAATAAATAAAAACAAGATTAGGTAGTTTTGTTTTCAATTTAGAAGACAATTTTGGGTTAAGTTGTTTCAAAAGTAAAGTGTCGGGTGCAAGTAATGCAGTCCTAGTATTACTAAGATGTTTAGGATGAATAACTGTTTAACAGAAACAAGTCACAGACGATGCATGGCATATCCAAACGCTGAAGATACATGACTCATCCATATACCTGTGACAGCCCAAGATAGACAGAAACTGTTTCTGAGACGTACAGGAACCTCGCATCAGATGATAACGCAAATGCGAAGCCATCGAGAGCCTGCAAGTAAAACATAACCTACTTGTATACGTACGCATATATAACGTAGCTATTGTTGCCTAAGAAGGTAAGTCTCATCACAATCGTATTTAAAAAAAGCGCAGGGCACCGGCTTATTCACGAGTGCCCCATCTTGTTCCCGTTTAAAAATCATTGGTCAAGACCATTAGGCCTACGTGCTTATATGCATATCTCAGTGGTCAAGAATAAAGCTTGCTGAACCTGCATTCGCGTGACGTCATGCTAGTAACCAATTTTTCCACAGGTTTGGGCTTAGGCCTATAGTGCGCAAGTTTAATAATCGTTATCTCCAAATTTCTACAGAGCCACTCTAAACTAAGAGCAGGGCATTAGCTTATTCACGAGCGTTAAGTCTTATCAGAGGGTTAGTGACTCATTGACCAAGTGAATCGATATTCACCGGATGCCAATACCCTAAGAACAATGACCGGATTTATGTATATAGGCCTACAATCAAAGTATTTATAATACTTTGTCTTGTAACTTTTGATAGTAGTGATCTGTGATATAAGTCACTATTAGTCACTTAATTAGTCATCTCTAAAAGTCACTATTAATAGACACCAGTGGCATAATAGTCAACAAGCCCTATATTATCGTGTTCAGCACGTGCTTTCGTAGCATGCACACGCGTGACTGAGCAGCGCATTTTCTCTCGTGCATTCACCATGCGACATCGCATGCAGTGAGTAGGCCACATCGGTTAACACTAGATCGAGTTGGTCTGTGCCCGTCATAAATCGCATAACTTTGTGAAACTTGTGCTCACACTTGAGACCTTAACTTCAAACACAATTCCGACAATTGACGATCCTATAATTGAACAATCAAATGCAACAGAGAGCATCGGTACCCTCTTTGCACCACTTAAGTCACCTCAGTATAATCTGTGACGCTTCAGGTTATCCATTAATTCAGCCAAATTCTCATAAACTGTAGACAGAAGCAATTGATGTCAGTCACGTTCTTTGTTTGCGTCAATGCGATGTTCAGGGGGTATATACATCGGTCCATGCGTGCATTCACTTGCACGCAGCGGCGGAGAATTTATTGCTATGGCGCAGATGCATATTAAACCTACTTCAGTTTTATAGGTATCAATGCACACTGTGAAGCCTAATAAATTGCTGTTGCGTGCTTTAACTTGCAGTAATGCATAACCTATTTTAGGGTAACTGTACATTTTGAAAGTATTTGATAGCCTATAAGGGTCGCTCCTCTGTTATAGAATACAAAATGGGTATTGTAATAAATACACACGATTAGGCTACCGGTAGTCCTGTACATCATCATCATCTTTGTCATCGTCGTCGTCATCATCATCTTCATCGTCATCATCATCATCATCATCATCATCATCATCATCATCATCATCATCATCATCATCATCATCATCATCATCACACAGTTCTAGTTATGGCGCCACTCAACCTGTGATCAGCAGCGCCTTACATAATAGAATATTAAGGAAAAGCGGCACGAAACAGGAACGTCTTAAGGTGATTGCAAAAGGTAGGTGCATGGGAGTCTATGGACCGGATAACCAGCGGCAATGAGTTCCAGGCGCTAGGTCCGACCACAGAAAAAGAAGAGTCCGCCAGGCGCTTCCTAACCCTCCCGACAAGAAAGTCGCCACGGGTGGCTGAACGCAGGCGCCTGTCGCTGAAACGAATGCGCAGTTCAGTCACGTATCCAGGTGCAGTATTGTGTACCACGTCAAGCAATTAATTTAGCCAGTACGTCCATATATATAGGGGGCCTACTCGTCAGATTATTTTATTATTATGCTTAGTAAGTTTAGCTGCAATCAAGTGATTTAAAGTACAGACCTGTCCAATAAACGCTAGGCCTACATAAGTCGAGTTAAAAATATTAATTTAAAAAATCTACTGCATTCTCACAGGTCGTTAACTTAGTCTTTATTTGAATGCAGCTCCCTTCATGTTTTATTTTCAACTTATATCTATAGCTGAATATTTAACATTATTAGATCTTTTTAGTGTTGTCAACATAATTTATTCATAACTTCAACATGATTTTAATTCGAAGTTTCGCCGCGCTTCAGTCGCCATATGCAGTACATAGCGTGATGATGGGAGTTTGATCTGCAATTTGATATTAATTACCAAATAGTCCCCGGCGCCGCCGCCGCTATATGCTTTCAAGTCGAGACCAGTCGCTAAGCTATCGACTGCCAACGACTTCGTTCGCTTAATAGTTTGCTTGTTGTTTTAATCACGGTTTCGAGTTTCGATTTGACGACGACATCAGCCGCAGGATAGAAGCAACGCTTGCGAATAAAGTATACGAATCACAGTGCAACAGATTAGCAGTCTAACAATCAATCGATGCCAGATGACCAGTTCTTTACTTACTTACTGAGTGGTGTCTCTTACGTCGCATGACGTCACGCAAAGTACTAAGCAGAGCTCGAGGGTACGCGTACCCTAAAATAGAATACGTTAAAATACGTACGTACCTTTAAAAAAAATACAATACGCGTATGGTACGTATCATACACGAAAATTTTATTTATGGTTTACTCGACTGACATAATACAGTGACATTAGTGCATTAAGTGCAATGTATGCTGAATAAACATTGACTTACAATATAGCATTGCAGCAATTTACTCCGCTGTATACTGGGTTGTGATTGTTTGCTTAAATGAAATTGAACATTCTTATAATGAGCAATGACGTGGTTAACGTATTTTTGTATTGTTTACGTACCCTAAAATAGGGTACGTTAAAAAACGTACGTACCTTTCAAAAAATAGAATACGTATGGTACGTACC
Organism: Allolobophora icterica; assembly: GCA_963556255.1. NCBI lineage: Eukaryota > Metazoa > Annelida > Clitellata > Crassiclitellata > Lumbricidae > Allolobophora > Allolobophora icterica. Next base: position 34,863,610 of record OY744608.1, on the reverse strand, counting down.
CTCAAGCTTTGGTACTAAGTGAACGAAGTCACTAGCAGTCGGTAGCTCTTGAGGGCTTATCGGCGGCGGCGGCAAACGGCGGCGGCTTCGATGACTAGGCCTACTTGCTATGTATAGGAACAGAGCGCAACAAATTAGCAGCTATAGACTATATTGATAGCATGTTGAGCGCCTCTGATTAGTTTGCTCTTGAAGTGGCGATGTATCAAATTTCCAATGATAATTACAATAATTATGTCTCATAATTTTCTGTTTAAATTTACCTGAAGCAAGTGGGCGCCATGGCTGACTTCGAATTCCTCTTCTGGCAGTCCTGCGATAATAAAATTCGTTTTAGCCTAGAATGTATAAATATCTAGGCCTGGTGAAATTAAACTAATTAAGCCCTTATAATAGGCTAATAGCCCTCATAAGTGCATTTCAAACCGTTGTTGTTTTTGAGGAGTAATCATTGTACAAACTATAGGTCTATATATAGCTTCAAAAATTGCGTTTTATTAACAGCGTCATATATTTATCGCACGTGTTAATGTGCAGAATCTGAATAGTTACAATCGATCTTTCGCAACAAAAATATTAATAACGGCCTGTTATGTCAGTACCCATATAAGGCAGCTGCTTGGTAGGCTGAAACAGTTTTAAAAGCGCCATCTCTGAATTGTAATTTGAACTCGGAAGACACGTGTTTCAAATTTATAAATACAAAAATCGTAAGGTTTGAAGGATTTTCAAGAATAAAATTAGAGCTAAGAGTTGAGTAGTTTAAAGCCAACCTTTCGACGCACTGTGTTTGACTTGCGGATTGTCTGTTGGTGGGAGAAGAACATCTGTACAGAAGCTACGAAGGCGCAGGTAACTGATGGTAAGTCGAATGACGGACGCTTTGTCCAGTTGTCCAGTTATGGCAGCCGGAATGGGCAGCAGTTTGGTCAGTTCGTTGAACTCCTGGTTCTCGTTCGTTCGACGTGTTCTCGCAGCGTCACGAGATTTCAACTTCCGGTGGCGTTCTCTAGCATGAAAATTATAAGTAAGCATGGTAGGCCTATGCATTTAAGTATGTATATATATATATATATATATATATATATATATATATATATATATATATATACACGAATATAGCACTACACGGATACGTACACGGATATAAATGTAGTATATATATATATATACATATTCCAGCATATTCATGGGCATTAATTGGGGTCCATTTGGGCTATAAAAAATTATAGGGGTCCCATATTGGAACACGAGTTCATAATATATAGGCTCCATGTGGACAGGCTGGCAGGGCATGAATATGTGATGAATGAATGAATGAATCACATTATGAATGAATGAATGAATGAATGAATGAATGAATGAATGAATGAATGAATGAATGAATGAATGAATGAATGAATGAATGAATGAATGAATGAATGAATGCAACTTGATATAATTATGACGCCTTTCAGTACCTTGCAAATACGCCGAATCATTGTAGGACTATAGTCAAAACAACAAAGTCTGTGCACTATAGGACATTCAAGGCCAATCTAGTATAGGCTACACTGAAGTTATATTTCCAAACACTACTTTACATGTAATATCGCCTACATAAGTCACCGTAGAGTCTCGTTTTGTACCGGCATTCATTTGTAATGTGTTGTTTTGCATTGCACTTAAAAGCTGAATGAATGGAGTAGGTTTCTTATAGAGTGGGTCAGTGTATATATGTATTTACTCGTCAAAGGCGGACGTTGGATATGCTTGTCTGAAGATGGCCGCCGTGCGGGCGAAAGCCTTGCTGTCGGCGGCAATTCTTCCACACCAGTCGGTGCCGTCTCCGTAGACTGCGGCTGCTGGCATCGCGATCAGTGGAGATAGACCGACGTGATAGGCATGCATCATCGATGCCGCTTGCGTTGATCGGTCATCGACCACCATTCGGTTGCTATGGAGATAGCCGGGAAGCATCAAATCCATGGAAACGACAGACGCTTTCTCCCTGTCGACGAAGCATGCACTAGAAATCAGGCATACGTGCAGCTGCATTTCATACGCATCGTCATTGTATTTCTGATCTGATCTTGTTTAATCTAACCTTGCTTCAACAGCACATTTATTAGAATGTAGGTTATAGGACAATAGGCCTAATATATGGTTGTTTAAAGTTATTAGCTGTAGTAAAACTTCGTGTGCCGTTGAAAGGGCCAGCCTTTGTCCTTTGCATGCATCATTCCAGTGTGCGACCGTACGTACGGAACGTACGTTATTTTTTCTATAACCATATAGGCGTAAATTGTGGGGGTACGAGGGGTACCCGTGCCTCCTAGTTTTGGACTGGAGGGTACCGTACCGTCCACTATTTAAACAATACCAATCAATATTTTATTATTGTGCCTCCCCAGAGATCACAATCTCCGCCTTGCTTCGTGTATGTAATAAATTGGTACTCCCCACGTTTTAGACCAAAGTTACGCCCCTGTCTAGGCTATAACGTAGGCTCGAAGTACGGTATGCGTGCGTTATTCTTTTCGATAAGGTACGTGGGCCTACGGTACGCGTACGTTATTCCGGTAAGTTGTCCTAACGTACGATCGCACTTTGCATCATTCATTCTTATCATGTATCTAACGATGTCGTCATCATCCTCACCTTAACAGTTTTTACTCACATCCAATTCCAGTGACAATGGCACGTTTAATCAGGCCTACAATTAAACGCAAGTGATGATGATATTCGTTTATTGTTTACAAAGAAAACAAACGCTGACAAACTGCAGCATGGAACAAAGTTAGACAGAGTTTTGAGAAGTAGATAGGCTAATGTAGAGTAGCCTATTGGCGTAACTTTGGTCTAAAAAGTGGGGGGTACCAATTTCTTAAATACACGAAGCAAGGCGGAGATTGCGATCTCTGGGAAAGCACAATAATAAAATATTCATTGGCATCGTTCAAAAAGTGGGGGGGGGTACGGTACCCCAGTCCAAAAAGTTGGGGTACGGGTACCCCTCGTATCCCCACAAATTACGCCTATGGCCCACTGTGTTCGGGAAATAAAGCCTCTGTTGTCTTTAACTGGAAGACAGTATAGGCCCCTACTGGTGATTCTGGGAACGCAATAAATATACAGTTTTCTGGACTGGTGGTAAAAGAGGCCAAAGCACGTGAACTTTTTAATGGGCCTACATGTAAATAATCGGCAATCAGCAGAATTCAGTTGTTCTTCGTTGACAAGCTTCATTCTCCGCAACCTCCTGATAAAACGTTCTAATCTAAAGCGATCTGATGATGACGTTAATCCCCACCACGCCGTTAAACGTAGGCCTAACAATTATTAATTAAAGGTGTGGTGTTAGTAGGCCATGCGTTAAAGATAATTAATTCATTAGGCCTATTTGCCTAACGACAATAAGTTCCGGAACTACAGTTTCTTTCAAATTTTTTGCACGAATCCAAGTATACATCCCAGCTGCAAATCAGTTTCAACTGTACTATGCTGATGACTATTGGCCTTGGTCTATAGGCCTACAGTACATTAGCCACGAGCAATTAGGCATTGGTCTATTGGTTTAGGGCCTATTACGATTACATGTTAGGCCTATAGTCTCTCGAGGCTCGAGCAGTCGCGTGCAAAGCCCAAACTTATTTTTATAGATTCTAGGAAATAAAATCAATTAAATCAGACAAAATCTGATTATGTAACTTATGAAGGCCTACCTCAGCTGCACAAAATTTTCGGAAATTTTTATAGGCCTACGCTAGAGCATCAGTGTTGCTAAAATACTGATAGGCCTAAGTAAAAATGTTAAAAAGCTGTCATATAAAATTATAAGGCCTAGCTATGTAATGACAATGGCCGGCTATATGAATCTATCTAGAATTCTAGATGTTATGAAAAGGCAAAAATAGCAGAGCACAGATCTATCCATACCTGTAATCGAACCCGCTTAGCAAATCCGGATTGTACGTGAAGCTGTAGGTGTAGGCCTAAGCAAAAGCAGGCATGCGCTGAAGGAAGTCACGTCTTGAAACACTCAGCGCAGACGTCAAGCCAGTTGTCGCAAACCTATGTTATATGGCAACTTTAACCGTACGTGAGTCTCTTGTTGAAATCCAACGTCTTGGGTGGGGAATGGCCAGGTTTATTGGCATCATGAATATAAATTAATGCACGATTTGCATAGTTAGGCCTATGGTTTTGCCACGACGATGGACGTATTAAAGACTTAATTACACTCGAGTTTTATGTGTGCAAAACTTGCATTCGCCAGATAAATCCGAACACTGACCAGAATTCGACAGCGAAGGCCATCTAGGTTCGAAGGCGTTGGTGATTTTATGACGCAAGAAAACCAACGCGGGTCGTTCAAATTTTACGATCTATCGAAGTCCACTTGAAGTCCTTAACAGGCGTGCAGGTAGTCGTAATTGTATTTAATAATTACATAATCCGCATTGGTAGTCGTATTTTTAATATAATCTTGTGATGTTGCGCGAGTGTGGCTGACCCTAAGGCCTGTATAAAATCCACCTATCCCAATTCTGATGGAGTCGATTGCTACTCCCTTACTAAAGGGCGCCAGCAAGGGGTCGTGGCATAGCGAGCGCGATGTTTCAGCCTTTGCGGGGGTTGACCATAGGCCTACTAAACGTTAACCGAGGGACCATCGGTCGCTCCTACTTGACTTGTAAACCTGCCATGATAAAAGAATGTATATTATGGAATAAGTCCATTAGCCCATTCATAATCGACGTAATCGTAAACTCCAAATTTCTAAAGAGCTACTCTAAAGCTAAGCGCAAAGCACCAACAAGCTTATTCACCAAGCATATCTCAACTTAGGCCTATAGCACACGTCTTAGTAATACTTGATCAAATAACTGAATTTTGGTGTTGAATCGACTAAGGATTACTGTGTGTTTGCATGCGTGTCTGTGTAGGTGTATGTGCCAGTGTGCATGCGCATGTGTATGTATAGAATGCAGATATCTGCTTTAAGTTCTTTTTGACTTTTATTCAAATAAGAAACTTTAACATGCTAGGGGTTCATTTAACATCAGACTGGCTTTGAGAGTAATTTCTATTTTAACATGCATATGTCAAAACAAAGATTATTAGTGTAGCCCTCTCCTTTATCCAGGCTTGGGACTGGCATCACTATAGACTGAATTGTCAGAGGGTTTTGGAGGGTTCAACTCCCTAGTTTATTTTTAAACCCCTTCAATTAATTCTCAAAAATTACCTTGGGGGTTAAACCCCAGCACAGATTTCAGTGGTTCAATGCATCTTCTTCTTCGCATGCATTCAGATATTTTTAACATGTGTGAGCCTTCACAGCTAAGGATTGAGTACATGTACACCCACATCCACTACAGTTTAGCTTGTATACTGGTTGTAGGTACGTAAGAAATTCTGATCGTAACACCCAGACATATAAGAATTTGTCAACCCCCATTTCAGATTTTACAATTCAGACACTGGGCATCACCCTAAATGAAACAGCAGTAATAATAATAATATTTGTTTATTGATTCAAACTGACAAGTACGCAGTAAGATTACATGATATAGTAGTAACAGACGATAACAAGTTTAACAGAAGTCAAATTTAACTGTAAGGCAGCCTGCAAGGCACCAATCTGTCCTGCTCATTGTACCATCGCCATCTAGGGAATGGAAGGGTGAGTCTATCTTGTGAGCCAGTGGGTATCGAACCCGTGTCCTTCTGATCTTCTGATCTTCATGCCAGCATGTTACCATTCAGCCATCTCTTTGCCTCAGTTTTATCAATAACCTTTTATACATAACCAGGCCCAGGAAAAGCAAGGGGTCACTAACCCTGGGGCTCATGGTTCTTTGAAGGGACCCAGCAGACTATCAGTATTGTCAGGTTGATACAGTCAAGGCTAGGTATATGTTAAAACCTGTCACCGAAAACCTCTGAAGGGGTTTTCAGAAAATATCTAGCATGGTTTAGAGGTTAAGTTCAAATTGTTGTAAACTGAAGTATTAACTAGAGCTCTGCCTTCGTTGCATGGATATATCACAGTCAACAGGTGGAATATTTCAACGTCTGAGGACCTTACCAGTCAACGACTCCCAGCTCCAGGCTGACTGCGTGGGAGTTGGTAAGAAAAGAAAAATTATTAATGATGAAACTGGTTTGGCCATGGCCAATGTAGTATTTTGTATTTGTAATTGTAAATTGTAATTGCAAATTCATATAGCACCACCACTTCAAGAGAGACTTTTCACAGATGCTCCCAACCTAACATGAAACTATGATCGACAGTGGCGGCGATCTTGTCTGAGAGGTGGGGAGGACAAAGTCGGCCATGGTCACCAAAGAAAATTTTATTCTTCTCCACACAAAAATTTGTTTACTATAAATTCATCTCCTAAAAATGTCCAATTCATCTCCTGAAAAAGTTGAAGACTTTTTTAGTAGTTCACCTCTTTACAACTTTTGTTAAGAGTCTCCATTACCTTTTTCACAAATTTATGACCTTTTTTTAGAAATTCAACCCTAAAAATGTTTTGACTTTTTTTGGGGAAAATTCGTCTTTTTAGGAATTTCTTCTTACTTTCTGACAATTTTTGGGGGGGACACTTCTGCTCAAAAATTGAGTTTTTACCTCATCTGTTCAAAAAGGCAGCGAAAACCCTCACGCGCAGTTACATTTCTTGGCCTTTTTTGGTGTTTCTTCAAAAAGTGGGGGTGGGGGACAAATGTATAGTGTGTCCCCCACTCTTAAAGGTGGGGGGACTTGTCCACCTCGTCCCCCCATGATCGCCGCCCATGATGATCGAATACAATGGTCTTCAAGTGCTTGCAGTATATAGGCAAAGAAAGGCTGAAGAGTTCAGGTTGTGAGGCAACTTATCCAGGAGGATGGGCCACCACAGCGAAGCCATGCTGGATATATGACAAAACCTAGGTATGCTTGCTACCAGTTAGCCTAGCTGCAACATTTAAAACTGATTGGAGCAAATAATGCATGAATGAGTTAGGCCTGCTTAAATGACTTTGCCATAATCAACCCTGGAACACATGAATACATGCACCAGGGGTGTTGTGGCTTGAGTTGTAAACAGAGACATGTAGTGGGAATCTGAAGCAGGTGGTAATTTTAAGCCTGTTCCACATTCTACATATGCTCTAAATAGGTCAATCATTGGTCTAGGGTTACCCCTTGATTGTGCACAGTAGTTGAGAAATGGACACATGAGAGGCAAATCTGCAGATTAGGCTTTTCAAGTTTGGAAATCTGCCCATACTACCAAGCCAGGTGAACTGGGATTTCCCAGAGTTCAGCCAAAGATGGTTGGATGACATCCAGGCACCAAGCGCCTCTAATGTCTGATAGACTTGGCAAATCTCAGATGAGGACCACTGCGAAACCTAGACTATGCTATGCTCAGCATGTCCCTCTCATCGTAAGCTTAACTGTATGTATTCTTTGAATGGATTGAATGCATGCTTTGAATGAGTGAAATGTACATTTGATCATAATTCACACATGTAAAGGTAAGCCACGTACATCAGCTGATAGTGAGGACTTGAAATCATTGGCATTGAAGATTCAGTATTCAGTTGTGAGGAACTGTCATCTAGTCATGCTAGTGTCTAGTATTTGAAGACATTGCAAATGTGTGTAAATGCTGTGACTACTTAGGCAAATTACTGGAACATCAGATGTATCATACAACTGTCATATTTAATAGTCTTATGGATGTTTTAACATTTTTCCTGTCTAGTAACAAGTCATTCATGACTAGTCGTTATCGTGGTGAAGGAGCTTTAACAGTGGATTAATTTTTCAGAAAGTTGCAGTGTCAAGGCTATGCAGTCTCTGTAGGACACTTTTCATATGCATACTGTGCACATTTGCATATGTTTAAGCTTTTAGGCTAATAGCCCTATTCTAAAACATCTAAGATGTCATTTACAACACTAAAACACCAGTTTATAATTATGAAAATGCTTTGAGCTTCAGGACACTTTGTCTGACTCCCTGATCAGGGCCTTGACTTTGATGTCATTGGGGCCTTGCCTCAGACCCCTAACTTGACCCCCTTCTGCACATTTCTAGATCCACCACTGGTATGAAAGAAAAGTTCACTTCAAACCTGATTTAAAAGTTTGAAATGGGCTACTTTTCTGACAGCAATGCAAACAGTAATTAATTCCAGCACTGGACAATTATTCCTGTAGAGACATACTTTTTCTTAGCCTGCTCTTGACCCTTTTTGCTATTTTCAAATATATACTGGACACCATTGCAATCTTGGGAATATACTAATCAAATATTTAAATCAGATGCCACTGTGTAACTTATTGCAAGAAATGTAGAAGTCTGCCTTTCATTACAAAATGTTGTGTCCATGTGAAAGTAGGTGAGAGACACTGGTTGATCAACTTCATAAGGTTTTACATAACCATAACCATAACCATAACCATAAGTTTTATTACTGTATAATATCATAATATGCAGTGACAGAAATAATATCATTCACAGTAAAGTTTTAACAGAAAATAGAAGTAATGGAAGTAAAGGGAGAGAAACCCTTAAGGGACCTGGGTCCCGCTATCAGGGTTACCCTTGTACATAACAAATAACGGCAACTGGCATAACATTGTATTACTAGACATTTTGGACTTAACTAGTTAACTAAACATCGAAGTAATATCAGATCAAGTGTCAGCATCAAAACCTAGTGCGCATTTAAGGCAGTAATTTGCTAGTAAAATGTAGATGGGGAAGGTTGGGGAACTGTTGCTACTAGGTACTCGCGGAGTTTTCTCTTAAAAATTAAAATATTAGGTAGATTTCTTATGGCAACAGGAATATTATTCCAAGTCCTCGGGCCAGCACTTTTTATTGAGAACATTCGGGTGTTTGTTCTAGCAAATGCTCCTCTATAATCAGCAGATGTCCTGACACAGTAGGGGTTTATTTTGGATGTCAAACTGAAGAAGTCATTGAATGCTGCAGGAAGAAGATTGTGCATATACTTAAACATGAATTCAGAAGTCTGTTGGATTCTAATCTGTTCAATTGATAAAATTTTTAGACTTTGTAATGCAGCAAGGGGGGAAATGGGACCTGATTTTCTTGTTATTATTCTAGCAGCCCTCTTTTGCAATGAAGTTAATCTAAGCAAGCGAGTTGAGTAATTTGAGGCCCAGACTATGTTGCAATATGAGAGATAAGGGTGAATTAAAGAATAATATAGGTTCAATTTAATATGGGTTGGTAATAAGTAGGCAATACGGGCTAATACACCCACACTTTTCGCAATTCTTTTAGAGATATTCTCAATATGTACTTTCCATGTAAGGAATTGGTCCACAAATACTCCCAGAAATTTGACAGAGGTTGCTTGAGGTATAGGGTTGTTGTCCATAATGAGTGCTTCCCTTGTTTCTGGGATATGTTTACGATGCGAGCAAAATAAAATGTAGTTTGTCTTTTTTAGATTCAATGATAATTTGTTGACTCTGAACCAGTCAATGAGTTTTGTTAGTTCTTCGTTCATTAATTGAAAGAGTGTTTGGTATGATTTGTGAGAAGCAAAAATGTTCGTATCATCGGCGAAAAGCACAAAGCGCAGGATTGGTGAAGCGTTTGGGAGGTCATTAATAAAAATTAAGAAAAGGAGGGGTCCAAGAATTGATCCTTGTGGTACACCAAATTTATTTAATTTTAATTTTGATAGGGAGCCATTGCATAGGACCTGTTGTTTCCTATCTTCGAGGTAGCTTTTGAACCAATCCTGTGCGATACCACGTATTCCAGTATTTTGAAGTTTATTAAGGAGTATTTCATGATTGACAGTGTCAAATGCTTTTGCAATATCGATGAAAACACCTAGTGCATATTCACCACGGTCAATAACAGATGAGATGTTATCCTGGATACTCAAAAGTGACATAGCAGTTGAATGACCGGGCTGAAAACCATGTTGAGATATATGTAAGATGTTTCTTTTATTAACATTAAGGTTAAGTTATGCTATGGGGAATACTGCTTGCCATATACTGGTTTCATGTTGAGAGCACGGACTCGGTTGAAGAAATTTAAGACTGCAAACAATTTATGCAAAATGTGGACAGCCTTCTTTAGGTTGACTAGTTGTATGTTGGACGTTGAAGTGTTGAGATGCTTTACCTGAAGAACAACATGTATTCAACTCCAGATTGAATCATAGCAAACTCTTTGGACGTCTGTATCAAATATATTTGTTCTGAATCAACAACTATTCTAATCTAATGAATTCTATAGTGGAGTTTTAATGTCCAAGACATCAGCTGATGCCTGATGGTCATGTCAAGTGAAACCACAATCAAAACTCAGAAACCATTTTAAAGTAAAATGATTTATGGTTTTACTCGTAAACCATTCATGAGCTCTGAGTAATGTGGTTTTGTGAAGCTTAAGTTAGTTATTGACACTAATCAGTTAGCATGGTGATAGTTTCGAGCAAACTGTGACAGATAATTGAGATGTTAGTAGAACTGGAAAATAATTTTACATCTCGGTTAAAGGTTGGTCATTGTGAAATCAAATAGCGTTTTTAACGAACTTTGAAGCAATATTGAAGTCGACAACATAGGGAAAAGATGGTGACAATAGGATGAAGTTGACGATCAGCTTGTACAGTGAAACAAAGCTCGGTGCTATCTAACAAGCCTGTCATTCCTTTATGCAGGAATGCGAAAAGAGTCGTCAGTATGAAAATGAGTTATCCAATTAAAACTCAGTGAGATCCTAGTCATGCAACCAACGCGAGGTAGAGGTAGCTTTGCATCTGATAATGATAAATTTAACTTGATGCTGATGTAGGTAGATTTCTAGAGCATAGGATTGTCTAGTCGAAGACATAAATGAACTGTCTTGATGATGACTGCATGCTTGTGCACGTACAATTCAGACCTGTTTTGTATGTTGGATATTATATATTTTATAGAAAACTGAGATCTTATCTTATCTTATATGATTATTTATAAAGTGCCTCTCACAGCATAGACTATTCAGAGGCGCTCCCAGCGTGTCAGCCTCGAGGGAAAAGAAAGGTCTTTAGGCAGCGGAGAGAAGAGGGCGATATCCCAAGTAGTATCTTGCTATGGAGAGAGGGGGCAGGTCATGAGATGATCCTATAACATCTTTTCTATTGTTGTTGTTGCTGAGGAGTTTTTGTAATATACTGTATATCAATCATTCGTCGCAAGTATTGTCACTAGGAGCTTAGAAAAATACAGTGAAAATGAATTTTGGAAATATGTTTAGCATTTGCTAAAGACTTGTTTAACCTGCATATCACATTCTGTATTCTCTGACATATTAAATTAATTTCATACAGTATTGAAATAACGGCAAGCAGCAACTGTGGTATAATAATGAGAAAATGACTCCAGAGTGTGCGACTAGCAAACTTGATCGACATGATTTGTTTTTGAGAGATTTTCTTCTAGAAGTATTCTGTGCAGTTATTCCATGTCAGAGTTTGATTTATTTACACTCCTAAAACTTTTGTGCTGTTTATATAATTGCCTTATCTTTTATGATTTCTCTTCCATTTTCTTTCCTCGCCTTAAGACCGCTGTATTCAGCTGTGCTGGAGTTGGGAGCACCTCTGAGTAGTCCTCCTCGAAGAGATGCTATATAAATGTCCGTTATGAATGAATGAATGAATTGTGGTTTGGTATTTGCTTATTTGCTAGATTAGGAATGGCGCGTATGGCAATGGGATCACTTGAGGTGATCTGGAAGGACAGAGCCATTGGAACTGAGCTGAGGCTGAGATTTGTGAGGTCGCTAGTATGGTCGGTGGCACTGTACGGTTGTGAAACTTGGACTCTGAAGGCGGAAGATAAAAGAAGAATATCAGCCTTTGAGATGACACTGTATAGAAAGATGCTGAGAGTCAGCTGGAGGGAGTTCAGAACAAATGAATCCATACTGGAGGAACTGCGACCGGAGCAGCGACTGCTGGAGGTGGTGAAGAGCAGGAAGCTGATTTACTTCGGACACATGACAAGAGCGAACAATCTATCGGCATTCATATGTCAAGGCTATGTGAATGGAAAAAGGGCCTGAGGAAGACCGAGAAGACGCTGGATGGACGATGTGGAGGAGTGGACGGGGTTGCAGCTGGCGGATTGCATAAGGAGAGCAAGGGACAGAGAGGGACAGAGAGGGTTGGAGAAAACTGACGTCGTTGGCTCTGGTCTCCGATCCGCAGCAATGAGGATGGTCATGATGATGATGATGATTTGCTTATGAAGGGAAATGTATTATAAATGTGGAGGTATTTGTGTACATTTATTGCATGTCTTGTAGCAAGACTGCTTGTCACTTGACATTGTAGATTGCACTCCATGTCCACTTGTCCAAGTGTGCAAATGATCCAATATTTCTCTGTTGTCTCTTTGTGGTGGAATTATGATATCATGACTTGAAATGCTTTGGCTACAGTGTGTTGTGCATGCTTTCACTTTGTTCCTAACCACTTTACTGTTGAAGTGTACTGCACAGGACCACAGTAATCGGTATTTCTAATTTTTTAAACTATACTTAAATTAAGGTTTTTATAAGGCATATTATAGTCAACCAATGTCCTGCTCATATAATATTATGTTCTTCTGAGAATGTAGCTTTATAGTCTGCTTTCTAAGAGTGTACCTATGTAGTCGGTTTTGTTTCATGCAGCGAAAGATCATTAGAGCTGACATGGTCTAATATTCAGATAGCCTACACATAGTAGTACTGTGAATTGCAAGGTTCCTTTTAGAACATGCTATTCCTTGCTGTTGTGTTATAGCTGTAGGACATTCCTAGCTATGATTTTAAGTATGGGTATCTAGTACACTCGCCTACAAGTGCAAATATCCTTAAAGCCTAATTGGTTATTTATAGTTGGATGAAAGGAAATGGATGCACTTATTATGGGTTTTCAAGTGTTTGAAACTTGTGTTCCTGGGGTTTAAGATTTTTGGCTTAATTTCAAGCATAAAGGCAATAATTTTGACACCTCAAATTATGCCAGTTTATAGATAACATTTGTATTTTTATTCATTCATGGTGAAGAAAGGCACAATCACAACACAACTTAGGGCCAAAGTTTTGGAAAAGTGTGGTTTTGAAAAAGTCATAGGAGGAGCCGGTACGTGCTTCATGAATATGTGTAGTGCATGGTGTTTAATTTTGTAGTGACAAGGAAGATAAAGGGAGAAGAAGGAGAAGTAGAATACATTAAAAAGTTTTTTTAAAATTTGGAATGAAAGCTCTGAGAGGAAATGAGGAGAAGGAGTGATTGTTAGACATCATATTCATTTAAAATCCTGTATATAGTAATGGAAGCAAATTATTCTAAGGAACTGGAGCATTTGAATAAAGGTTTGATTAAAGATGACAAAAAAAACACGATTAAAGATTTTTTATATAGAAAGTGATGGAACTGGTAGTGTAATAGTGGATGAGGCAACTAGCTTATTTGGGTGATTTGTAAAAAAATTGACATATGAGGAATGAATGAGCAAGCTGCATTCTCAGAAGCAGTTTAATGTTCACAAGGCACTTGAACCTTATTCCATAGGTATTTTCTGTTACTATATAGGCTAGAGGTGGCATTGTGTAGGGATTCAGGCAACAGCTTGAATCTTTCATAAAGCATGGACATATCCTGAAAGCATTAGCATTCAGGATGCATTCAAGACAGGTTACGAATGGCTCGACAATGTTGCACTGGGTACACTGATTTTCAGATAAGACTAATACATTTTTTCTTAGTCATATATAAAGAGCACAATAGAACAAGCATCACCTCATACATGTATGTGATCAATTTGTTACAAGCAAACATCTTTAAAAAGTGTTTAGCATTAAGAGTTATTTCAGGACGTAACTAATAACGCTGAACAATGTTTCCTTCTGTAAATATATTTTAAAGATTAACTTATATATAAAACATCAGAAGCCTTACTAAAAAAGGAGTTTGCAGGAGATACATGAGAAGCTCCTGGCATAGTTTAGTCCACACACACAGCCTAAGGCACTATCAGCAACGATTTTAACTGAGAACTTCATGTAAAAGTTTGTAGTATAAAATGAGCATATGGAAGAAGATATAAGGAGCGATCATTGTGCTCAGCTACTCGTGGAGATATGGAGGTGCTGCACATCATGCCTTATTGTGTCTTGGACCCTCTTGGAACAATCTTCCATCGTACATGTGTGCTGTTGTATTTAGATTGGCTCAGCATGCATTTTCAAACTGTCTTAAAATGCACTTTTAGATCAGTTAGATATTCTTGCGTGCAACGCCTTTGTGAGTTACTCAATATGCGCTGTCGTGATACATATATACATGCATACATACACAATTACTCAAGACAATTAGAATGTCTATTTAGCAGTGAATCTACAGTGTTTAATTAGGATCAGATGAATATCTACTGCAACAGTTCAGGCATATGATTGTGCACATTAGTGGGATCAATATGAAACAGATTAGGTCGTTAATCACCATTGTATTAAATGCTTACATTTTTTATGGTGACCGTATGGCCTTGACCGTGCTCATTTTTCAGAGAACTGATGGGTGAGATATGTACTGCCAGTTTGAATAGGTGCCACAGCATTTAAGATCCTCGTATAAGGACCGTGCTAGCTCGAGATTTAAATTTCTGAAATTTCATAGGTCTGTGAACTGTCGTCCTCACGCACAGAGGCGGCTAAATGTGCGCTCTAACCAAATATATTAGAAAGCACTAAAACATAAAATGAGTCTCACACATACACGCATATGCATCTTGGTTATCGGGATCATCAGGCATCAGAATGTGTGCTTCTCTTTTTTTTGTCATGTAATTGAGATTGCGTCCTTTCGGAGTTCAGGTCAATTCCACCTGGTGTAACTTGAACACTTCCAGATGGTTGGAATTCAGATTTCATCCGTAGACCTCCCTCTGATTTTATTTTCTTAGTTTCTCCAGTGTTTCCTGATCCAACTTTCATATGTACTGCACCAGGCTTAGGATCCAATCTGGAACTGTAAGAAGCAGTTGCAGATGAATGCACACCTCCAGCAACATAGGAAGAGGGCACATCAACTGCGGCTTCTCTGTGTGCACTGTCAAAATCAGTGCCTATTCCTGCATTGTAGCTAGTGGCAAAACCTTTTCCTTCACTCAGACTCCAAGGTTTCCCAGCATCTGCATGACTCTGGCTTGTGTAAGAAGATGATACTTTTCCTGAAGTATTTTGGCCAGCCAAAATATCTGCACTGTACCTTTGAGTTCTGCCCTCTTGTCTGGATGATTTAATCTCAGCAGATGGTGGTGCAAAATTGAAATCAATGTCTCCAGGTACATCGTCAAAGCCTGCTTTAGGTGAAACATATCTCAGCTCCACATTTTGCTTCCCTAGCTGCAATTCTGTTCCGGGTCCAATGCTATGTGGCCTATCGCCTTTCTTTCTACCTTTTCGATTGGAATCTGCCGCAATAGCGTCACTAGATATGCTAGGTTTCATGTTAACTGTGCCACTTACCCCAGCTGCACCTTGTACTTCGTACTTCTCAGATTTTCTTTTCTTTATGTGAAAGAAATTACGTATCTTGTCTCCAATTGTAGAACCACTTCCAGAATGTACTTTTAATCCAGGTGCTGTATAATCAGCAGTTTGACCCAAGTCCATGCTTCCACTTAGGCTCTTGCTTGGCTTACTTGCTCTAGACTTTATTCGAGGAACATCCACTCCCATTTCAAGACCTTTGTGAATGGGAGCTGATGCATCAGGTCCTGAAATCCCACTTTGAACACCTGGTCCTTTCATCACTCCTGCATTTAAATCTCCCTGAATTTTGGGGGATTTTCCTTTTATTCCAAACACTGGAATCTCTGTATTAATTTCATCACCTGATAGGTTCGCATTTGCACCACTTCTCAAACTTGGTAAGTCTAAACTAGCGCTTGCTGAAAGGTCTTCTTGAGCCCTATTGCCCCCGAGATTGAAGGTTGGAAGACCAATCTTGAAATTGTCATCACCAGAACCACTACGCATATTTTTATTCATATCTCCTTTGACATTTGATAAGTCTGCATCAAAATCACCTTCCACTTTCGGTCCTTTTCCTTTCGTTCCAACCGATGGAAATCCTAAGTTGATTCCACCAGAACCTTTTGGTTTCTTCATCTTGACGTCTGCATCTGGGAGATCGAGGTCAAGATCTCCTTTGACTTTTGGAATATCTGCATCAATATCGCCTTGTACTTTAGGACCTTTTAGTCCAAAAGATGGCATATGAAAGCCTCCTTCTCCAGATACCTTGGGCTTTTTCACTTTTGCTTCAGGCAGATTGGCGTCGATGTTGGCATCTATATCGCCTTTGACTTTTGGTAAGTCTGCATCAAAATCACCTTCGACTTTCGGTCCTTTTCCTTTCATTCCAAAAGATGGTAAATTGATGTTGATTCCGCCTTTTGGTTTGTTGAGCTTGACGTCTGCATCTGGAAGATCGAGGTCAAGATCTCCTTTGACTTTTGGAATATCTGCATCAATATCGCCTTGTAATTTAGGACCTTTTAGTCCAAAAGATGGCATGTGAAAGCCTCCTTCTCCAGATGCCTTGGGCTTTTTCAGTTTTGCTTCAGGCAGATTGGCGTCGATGTTGGCATCTATATCGCCTTTGACTCTTGGTAAGTCTGCATCAAAATCACCTTCGACTTTCGGTCCTTTTCCTTTCATTCCAAAAGATGGTAAATTGATGTTGATTCCGCCTTTTGGTTTGTGGAGCTTGACGTCTGCATCTGGAAGATCGAAGTCAAGATCTCCTTTGACTTTTGGAATATCTGCATCAATATCGCCTTGTACTTTAGGACCTTTTAGTCCAAAAGATGGCATATGAAAGCCTCCTTCTCCAGATACCTTGGGCTTTTTCACTTTTGCTTCAGGCAGATTGGCGTCGATGTTGGCATCTATATCGCCTTTGACTTTTGGTAAGTCTGCATCAAAATCACCGTCCACTTTCGGTCCTTTTCCTTTCATTCCGAAAGATGGTAAATTGATGTTGATTCCGCCTTTTGGTTTGTGGAGCTTGACGTCTGCATCTGGAAGATCGAGGTCAAGATCTCCTTTGACTTTTGGAATATCTGCATCAATATCGCCTTGTACTTTAGGACCTTTTAGTCCAAAAGATGGCATATGAAAGCCTCCTTCTCCAGATACCTTGGGCTTTTTCACTTTTGCTTCAGGCAGATTGGCGTCGATGTTGGCATCTATATCGCCTTTGACTCTTGGTAAGTCTGCATCAAAATCACCTTCCATTTTCGGTCCTTTTCCTTTCATTCCAAAAGATGGTAAATTGATGTTGATTCCACCTTTTGGTTTGTTGAGCTTGACGTCTGCATCTGGAAGATCGAGGTCAAGATCTCCTTTGACTTTTGGAATATCTGCATCAATATCGCCTTGTACTTTAGGACCTTTTAGTCCAAAAGATGGCATATGAAAGCCTCCTTCTCCAGATGCCTTGGGCTTTTTCAATTTTGCTTCAGGCAGATTGGCGTCGATGTTGGCATCTATATCGCCTTTGACTCTTGGTAAGTCTGCATCAAAATCACCTTCCATTTTCGGTCCTTTTCCTTTCATTCCAAAAGATGGTAAATTGATGTTGATTCCGCCTTTTGGTTTGTTGAGCTTGACGTCTGCATCTGGAAGATCGAGGTCAAGATCTCCTTTGACTTGTGGAATATCTGCATCAATATCGCCTTGTACTTTAGGACCTTTTAGTCCAAAAGATGGCATGTGAAAGCCTCCTTCTCCAGATACCTTGGGCTTTTTCACTTTTGCTTCAGGCAGATTGGCGTCGATGTTGGCATCTATATCGCCTTTGACTTTTGGTAAGTCTGCATCAAAATCACCGTCCACTTTCGGTCCTTTTCCTTTCATTCCGAAAGATGGTAAATTGATGTTGATTCCGCCTTTTGGTTTGTGGAGCTTGACGTCTGCATCTGGAAGATCGAGGTCAAGATCTCCTTTGACTTTTGGAATATCTGCATCAATATCGCCTTGTACTTTAGGACCTTTTAGTCCAAAAGATGGCATATGAAAGCCTCCTTCTCCAGATGCCTTGGGCTTTTTCAATTTTGCTTCAGGCAGATTGGCGTCGATGTTGGCATCTATATCGCCTTTGACTCTTGGTAAGTCTGCATCAAAATCACCTTCGACTTTCGGTCCTTTTCCTTTCATTCCAAAAGATGGTAAATTGATGTTGATTCCGCCTTTTGGTTTGTGGAGCTTGACGTCTGCATCTGGAAGATCGAGGTCAAGATCTCCTTTGACTTTTGGAATATCTGCATCAATATCGCCTTGTACTTTAGGACCTTTTAGTCCAAAAGATGGCATGTGAAAGCCTCCTTCTCCAGATGCCTTGGGCTTTTTCAATTTTGCTTCAGGCAGATTGGCGTCGATGTTGGCATCTATATCGCCTTTGACTTTTGGTAAGTCTGCATCAAAATCACCGTCCACTTTCGGTCCTTTTCCTTTCATTCCAAAAGATGGTAAATTGATGTTGATTCCGCCTTTTGGTTTGTGGAGCTTGACGTCTGCATCTGGAAGATCGAGGTCAAGATCTCCTTTGACTTTTGGAATATCTGCATCAATATCGCCTTGTACTTTAGGACCTTTTAGTCCAAAAGATGGCATATGAAAGCCTCCTTCTCCAGATGCCTTGGGCTTTTTCAATTTTGCTTCAGGCAGATTGGCGTCGATGTTGGCATCTATATCGCCTTTGACTCTTGGTAAGTCTGCATCAAAATCACCTTCCATTTTCGGTCCTTTTCCTTTCATTCCAAAAGATGGTAAATTGATGTTGATTCCGCCTTTTGGTTTGTTGAGCTTGACGTCTGCATCTGGAAGATCGAGGTCAAGATCTCCTTTGACTTTTGGAATATCTGCATCAATATCGCCTTGTACTTTAGGACCTTTTAGTCCAAAAGATGGCATATGAAAGCCTCCTTCTCCAGATGCCTTGGGCTTTTTCAATTTTGCTTCAGGCAGATTGGCGTCGATGTTGGCATCTATATCGCCTTTGACTCTTGGTAAGTCTGCATCAAAATCACCATCCACTTTCGGTCCTTTTCCTTTCATTCCAAAAGATGGTAAATTGATGTTGATTCCGCCTTTTGGTTTGTGGAGCTTGACGTCTGCATCTGGAAGATCGAGGTCAAGATCTCCTTTGACTTTTGGAATATCTGCATCAATATCGCCTTGTAATTTAGGACCTTTTAGTCCAAAAGATGGCATGTGAAAGCCTCCTTCTCCAGATGCCTTGGGCTTTTTCAATTTTGCTTCAGGCAGATTGGCGTCGATGTTGGCATCTATATCGCCTTTGACTTTTGGTAAGTCTGCATCAAAACCACCGTCCACTTTCGGTCCTTTTCCTTTCATTCCGAAAGATGGTAAATTGATGTTGATTCCGCCTTTTGGTTTGTGGAGCTTGACGTCTGCATCTGGAAGATCGAGGTCAAGATCTCCTTTGACTTTTGGAATATCTGCCTCAATATCGCCTTGTACTTTAGGACCTTTTAGTCCAAAAGATGGCATATGAAAGCCTCCTTCTCCAGATGCCTTGGGCTTTTTCAATTTTGCTTCAGGCAGATTGGCGTCGATGTTGGCATCTATATCGCCTTTGACTCTTGGTAAGTCTGCATCAAAATCACCTTCGACTTTCGGTCCTTTTCCTTTCATTCCAAAAGATGGTAAATTGATGTTGATTCCGCCTTTTGGTTTGTGGAGCTTGACGTCTGCATCTGGAAGATCGAGGTCAAGATCTCCTTTGACTTTTGGAATATCTGCATCAATATCGCCTTGTACTTTAGGACCTTTTAGTCCAAAAGATGGCATGTGAAAGCCTCCTTCTCCAGATGCCTTGGGCTTTTTCAATTTTGCTTCAGGCAGATTGGCGTCGATGTTGGCATCTATATCGCCTTTGACTCTTGGTAAGTCTGCATCAAAATCACCTTCCATTTTCGGTCCTTTTCCTTTCATTCCAAAAGATGGTAAATTGATGTTGATTCCGCCTTTTGGTTTGTTGAGCTTGACGTCTGCATCTGGAAGATCGAGGTCAAGATCTCCTTTGACTTTTGGAATATCTGCATCAATATCGCCTTGTACTTTAGGACCTTTTAGTCCAAAAGATGGCATATGAAAGCCTCCTTCTCCAGATGCCTTGGGCTTTTTCAATTTTGCTTCAGGCAGATTGGCGTCGATGTTGGCATCTATATCGCCTTTGACTCTTGGTAAGTCTGCATCAAAATCACCATCCACTTTCGGTCCTTTTCCTTTCATTCCAAAAGATGGTAAATTGATGTTGATTCCGCCTTTTGGTTTGTGGAGCTTGACGTCTGCATCTGGAAGATCGAGGTCAAGATCTCCTTTGACTTTTGGAATATCTGCATCAATATCGCCTTGTAATTTAGGACCTTTTAGTCCAAAAGATGGCATGTGAAAGCCTCCTTCTCCAGATGCCTTGGGCTTTTTCAATTTTGCTTCAGGCAGATTGGCGTCGATGTTGGCATCTATATCGCCTTTGACTCTTGGTAAGTCTGCATCAAAATCACCTTCGACTTTCGGTCCTTTTCCTTTCATTCCAAAAGATGGTAAATTGATGTTGATTCCGCCTTTTGGTTTGTTGAGCTTGACGTCTGCATCTGGAAGATCGAGGTCAAGATCTCCTTTGACTTTTGGAATATCTGCATCAATATCGCCTTGTACTTTAGGACCTTTTAGTCCAAAAGATGGCATGTGAAAGCCTCCTTCTCCAGATGCCTTGGGCTTTTTCAATTTTGCTTCAGGCAGATTGGCGTCGATGTTGGCATCTATATCGCCTTTGACTCTTGGTAAGTCTGCATCAAAATCACCATCCACTTTCGGTCCTTTTCCTTTCATTCCAAAAGATGGTAAATTGATGTTGATTCCGCCTTTTGGTTTGTGGAGCTTGACGTCTGCATCTGGAAGATCGAGGTCAAGATCTCCTTTGACTTTTGGAATATCTGCATCAATATCGCCTTGTACTTTAGGACCTTTTAGTCCAAAAGATGGCATGTGAAAGCCTCCTTCTCCAGATGCCTTGGGCTTTTTCAGTTTTGCTTCAGGCAGATTGGCGTCGATGTTGGCATCTATATCGCCTTTGACTCTTGGTAAGTCTGCATCAAAATCACCATCCACTTTCGGTCCTTTTCCTTTCATTCCAAAAGATGGTAAATTGATGTTGATTCCGCCTTTTGGTTTGTGGAGCTTGACGTCTGCATCTGGAAGATCGAGGTCAAGATCTCCTTTGACTTTTGGAATATCTGCATCAATATCGCCTTGTACTTTAGGACCTTTTAGTCCAAAAGATGGCATATGAAAGCCTCCTTCTCCAGATGCCTTGGGCTTTTTCACTTTTGCTTCAGGCAGATTGGCGTCGATGTTGGCATCTATATCGCCTTTGACTCTTGGTAAGTCTGCATCAAAATCACCTTCCATTTTCGGTCCTTTTCCTTTCATTCCAAAAGATGGTAAATTGATGTTGATTCCGCCTTTTGGTTTGTGGAGCTTGACGTCTGCATCTGGAAGATCGAGGTCAAGATCTCCTTTGACTTTTGGAATATCTGCATCAATATCGCCTTGTACTTTAGGACCTTTTAGTCCAAAAGATGGCATATGAAAGCCTCCTTCTCCAGATACCTTGGGCTTTTTCACTTTTGCTTCAGGCAGATTGGCGTCGATGTTGGCATCTATATCGCCTTTGACTTTTGGTAAGTCTGCATCAAAATCACCGTCCACTTTCGGTCCTTTTCCTTTCATTCCGAAAGATGGTAAATTGATGTTGATTCCGCCTTTTGGTTTGTGGAGCTTGACGTCTGCATCTGGAAGATCGAGGTCAAGATCTCCTTTGACTTTTGGAATATCTGCATCAATATCGCCTTGTACTTTAGGACCTTTTAGTCCAAAAGATGGCATATGAAAGCCTCCTTCTCCAGATACCTTGGGCTTTTTCACTTTTGCTTCAGGCAGATTGGCGTCGATGTTGGCATCTATATCGCCTTTGACTCTTGGTAAGTCTGCATCAAAATCACCGTCCACTTTCGGTCCTTTTCCTTTCATTCCAAAAGATGGTAAATTGATGTTGATTCCGCCTTTTGGTTTGTTGAGCTTGACGTCTGCATGTGGAAGATCGAGGTCAAGATCTCCTTTGACTTTTGGAATATCTGCATCAATATCGCCTTGTAATTTAGGACCTTTTAGTCCAAAAGATGGCATGTGAAAGCCTCCTTCTCCAGATGCCTTGGGCTTTTTCAATTTTGCTTCAGGCAGATTGGCGTCGATGTTGGCATCTATATCGCCTTTGACTGTTGGTAAGTCTGCATCAAAATCACCTTCGACTTTCGGTCCTTTTCCTTTCATTCCAAAAGATGGTAAATTGATGTTGATTCCGCCTTTTGGTTTGTGGAGCTTGACGTCTGCATCTGGAAGATCGAGGTCAAGATCTCCTTTGACTTTTGGAATATCTGCATCAATATCGCCTTGTACTTTAGGACCTTTTAGTCCAAAAGATGGCATATGAAAGCCTCCTTCTCCAGATGCCTTGGGCTTTTTCACTTTTGCTTCAGGCAGATTGGCGTCGATGTTGGCATCTATATCGCCTTTGACTTTTGGTAAGTCTGCATCAAAATCACCGTCCACTTTCGGTCCTTTTCCTTTCATTCCAAAAGATGGTAAATTGATGTTGATTCCGCCTTTTGGTTTGTGGAGCTTGACGTCTGCATCTGGAAGATCGAGGTCAAGATCTCCTTTGACTTTTGGAATATCTGCATCAATATCGCCTTGTACTTTAGGACCTTTTAGTCCAAAAGATGGCATATGAAAGCCTCCTTCTCCAGATGCCTTGGGCTTTTTCAATTTTGCTTCAGGCAGATTGGCGTCGATGTTGGCATCTATATCGCCTTTGACTGTTGGTAAGTCTGCATCAAAATCACCTTCCATTTTCGGTCCTTTTCCTTTCATTCCAAAAGATGGTAAATTGATGTTGATTCCGCCTTTTGGTTTGTTGAGCTTGACGTCTGCATCTGGAAGATCGAGGTCAAGATCTCCTTTGACTTTTGGAATATCTGCATCAATATCGCCTTGTACTTTAGGACCTTTTAGTCCAAAAGATGGCATATGAAAGCCTCCTTCTCCAGATGCCTTGGGCTTTTTCAATTTTGCTTCAGGCAGATTGGCGTCGATGTTGGCATCTATATCGCCTTTGACTCTTGGTAAGTCTGCATCAAAATCACCATCCACTTTCGGTCCTTTTCCTTTCATTCCAAAAGATGGTAAATTGATGTTGATTCCGCCTTTTGGTTTGTGGAGCTTGACGTCTGCATCTGGAAGATCGAGGTCAAGATCTCCTTTGACTTTTGGAATATCTGCATCAATATCGCCTTGTAATTTAGGACCTTTTAGTCCAAAAGATGGCATGTGAAAGCCTCCTTCTCCAGATGCCTTGGGCTTTTTCAATTTTGCTTCAGGCAGATTGGCGTCGATGTTGGCATCTATATCGCCTTTGACTCTTGGTAAGTCTGCATCAAAATCACCTTCGAATTTCGGTCCTTTTCCTTTCATTCCAAAAGATGGTAAATTGATGTTGATTCCGCCTTTTGGTTTGTTGAGCTTGACGTCTGCATCTGGAAGATCGAGGTCAAGATCTCCTTTGACTTTTGGAATATCTGCATCAATATCGCCTTGTACTTTAGGACCTTTTAGTCCAAAAGATGGCATATGAAAGCCTCCTTCTCCAGATGCCTTGGGCTTTTTCAATTTTGCTTCAGGCAGATTGGCGTCGATGTTGGCATCTATATCGCCTTTGACTTTTGGTAAGTCTGCATCAAAATCACCTTCGACTTTCGGTCCTTTTCCTTTCATTCCAAAAGATGGTAAATTGATGTTGATTCCGCCTTTTGGTTTGTGGAGCTTGACGTCTGCATCTGGAAGATCGAGGTCAATATCTCCTTTGACTTTTGGAATATCTGCATCAATATCGCCTTGTACTTTAGGACCTTTTAGTCCAAAAGATGGCATATGAAAGCCTCCTTCTCCAGATGCCTTGGGCTTTTTCAATTTTGCTTCAGGCAGATTGGCGTCGATGTTGGCATCTATATCGCCTTTGACTCTTGGTAAGTCTGCATCAAAATCACCTTCCATTTTCGGTCCTTTTCCTTTCATTCCAAAAGATGGTAAATTGATGTTGATTCCGCCTTTTGGTTTGTTGAGCTTGACGTCTGCATCTGGAAGATCGAGGTCAAGATCTCCTTTGACTTTTGGAATATCTGCATCAATATCGCCTTGTACTTTAGGACCTTTTAGTCCAAAAGATGGCATATGAAAGCCTCCTTCTCCAGATGCCTTGGGCTTTTTCAATTTTGCTTCAGGCAGATTGGCGTCGATGTTGGCATCTATATCGCCTTTGACTCTTGGTAAGTCTGCATCAAAATCACCATCCACTTTCGGTCCTTTTCCTTTCATTCCAAAAGATGGTAAATTGATGTTGATTCCGCCTTTTGGTTTGTGGAGCTTGACGTCTGCATCTGGAAGATCGAGGTCAAGATCTCCTTTGACTTTTGGAATATCTGCATCAATATCGCCTTGTACTTTAGGACCTTTTAGTCCAAAAGATGGCATATGAAAGCCTCCTTCTCCAGATGCCTTGGGCTTTTTCAATTTTGCTTCAGGCAGATTGGCGTCGATGTTGGCATCTATATCGCCTTTGACTCTTGGTAAGTCTGCATCAAAATCACCTTCGACTTTCGGTCCTTTTCCTTTCATTCCAAAAGATGGTAAATTGATGTTGATTTCGCCTTTTGGTTTGTTGAGCTTGACGTCTGCATCTGGAAGATCGAGGTCAAGATCTCCTTTGACTTTTGGAATATCTGCATCAATATCGCCTTGTACTTTAGGACCTTTTAGTCCAAAAGATGGCATATGAAAGCCTCCTTCTCCAGATGCCTTGGGCTTTTTCAATTTTGCTTCAGGCAGATTGGCGTCGATGTTGGCATCTATATCGCCTTTGACTGTTGGTAAGTCTGCATCAAAATCACCTTCGACTTTCGGTCCTTTTCCTTTCATTCCAAAAGATGGTAAATTGATGTTGATTCCGCCTTTTGGTTTGTGGAGCTTGACGTCTGCATCTGGAAGGTCGAGGTCAAGATCTCCTTTGACTTTTGGAATATCTGCATCAATATCGCCTTGTACTTTAGGACCTTTTAGTCCAAAAGATGGCATATGAAAGCCTCCTTCTCCAGATGCCTTGGGCTTTTTCAATTTTGCTTCAGGCAGATTGGCGTCGATGTTGGCATCTATATCGCCTTTGACTGTTGGTAAGTCTGCATCAAAATCACCTTCGACTTTCGGTCCTTTTCCTTTCATTCCAAAAGATGGTAAATTGATGTTGATTCCGCCTTTTGGTTTGTTGAGCTTGACGTCTGCATCTGGAAGATCGAGGTCAAGATCTCCTTTGACTTGTGGAATATCTGCATCAATATCGCCTTGTACTTTAGGACCTTTTAGTCCAAAAGATGGCATATGAAAGCCTCCTTCTCCAGATGCCTTGGGCTTTTTCAATTTTGCTTCAGGCAGATTGGCGTCGATGTTGGCATCTATAGCGCCTTTGACTGTTGGTAAGTCTGCATCAAATTCACCTTCGACTTTCGGTCCTTTTCCTTTCATTCCAAAAGATGGTAAATTGATGTTGATTCCGCCTTTTGGTTTGTGGAGCTTGACGTCTGCATCTGGAAGATCGAGGTCAAGATCTCCTTTGACTTTTGGAATATCTGCATCAATATCGCCTTGTACTTTAGGACCTTTTAGTCCAAAAGATGGCATATGAAAGCCTCCTTCTCCAGATGCCTTGGGCTTTTTCAATTTTGCTTCAGGCAGATTGGCGTCGATGTTGGCATCTATATCGCCTTTGACTGTTGGTAAGTCTGCATCAAAATCACCTTCGACTTTCGGTCCTTTTCCTTTCATTCCAAAAGATGGTAAATTGATGTTGATTCCGCCTTTTGGTTTGTTGAGCTTGACGTCTGCATCTGGAAGATCGAGGTCAAGATCTCCTTTGACTTTTGGAATATCTGCATCAATATCGCCTTGTACTTTAGGACCTTTTAGTCCAAAAGATGGCATATGAAAGCCTCCTTCTCCAGATGCCTTGGGCTTTCTCAATTTTGCTTCAGGCAGATTGGCGTCGATGTTGGCATCTATATCGCCTTTGACTCTTGGTAAGTCTGCATCAAAATCACCTTCCATTTTCGGTCCTTTTCCTTTCATTCCAAAAGATGGTAAGTTGATGTTGATTCCGCCTTTTGGTTTGTTGAGCTTGACGTCTGCATCTGGAAGATCGAGGTCAAGATCTCCTTTGACTTTTGGAATATCTGCATCAATATCGCCTTGTACTTTAGGACCTTTTAGTCCAAAAGATGGCATATGAAAGCCTCCTTCTCCAGATGCCTTGGGCTTTTTCAATTTTGCTTCAGGCAGATTGGCGTCGATGTTGGCATCTATATCGCCTTTGACTGTTGGTAAGTCTGCATCAAAATCACCTTCCATTTTCGGTCCTTTTCCTTTCATTCCAAAAGATGGTAAATTGATGTTGATTCCGCCTTTTGGTTTGTTGAGCTTGACGTCTGCATCTGGAAGATCGAGGTCAAGATCTCCTTTGACTTGTGGAATATCTGCATCAATATCGCCTTGTACTTTAGGACCTTTTAGTCCAAAAGATGGCATATGAAAGCCTCCTTCTCCAGATGCCTTGGACTTTTTCAATTTTGCTTCAGGCAGATTGGCGTCGATGTTGGCATCTATATCGCCTTTGACTGTTGGTAAGTCTGCATCAAAATCACCTTCGACTTTCGGTCCTTTTCCTTTCATTCCAAAAGATGGTAAATTGATGTTGATTCCGCCTTTTGGTTTGTGGAGCTTGACGTCTGCATCTGGAAGATCGAGGTCAAGATCTCCTTTGACTTTTGGAATATCTGCATCAATATCGCCTTGTACTTTAGGACCTTTTAGTCCAAAAGATGGCATATGAAAGCCTCCTTCTCCAGATGCCTTGGGCTTTCTCAATTTTGCTTCAGGCAGATTGGCGTCGATGTTGGCATCTATATCGCCTTTGACTGTTGGTAAGTCTGCATCAAAATCACCTTCGACTTTCGGTCCTTTTCCTTTGATTCCATAAGATGGTAAATTGATGTTGATTCCGCCTTTTGGTTTGTTGAGCTTGACGTCTGCATCTGGAAGATCGAGGTCAAGATCTCCTTTGACTTTTGGAATATCTGCATCAATATCGCCTTGTACTTTAGGACCTTTTAGTCCAAAAGATGGCATATGAAAGCCTACTTCTCCAGATGCCTTGGGCTTTTTCAATTCTGCTTCAGGCAGATTGGCGTCGATGTTGGCATCAATATCGCCTTTGACTTTTGGTAAGTCTGCATCAAAATCACCTTCCACTTTTGTTTGCATTCGGTAACTGTTATCATATGGATTGATATCAGTGTTGAGATCAATGTTGTCTTTGCTTGATGGCTTATCATTGTGTTCTTTCTTTGACAGGTTTCCTTTTGCTGTGAAGTTTGGGATTCCAAATTTGAAATCAGCACCTGCTGATCCTTTGAGGTTTTTAGATTTCAGAGTTGGTTCTAATGCAGTGTTGTCAAATTTTGTTTCAGCAGCCACGTTTGGTGTTTTTGTAGTAACTCCAAACTGTGCTGAATTTTTTACGGTAAGCTTAATAGGGTATGGTGCAAGAACTTCTAGTAGCTTTTTTGCGTCATCTGGTTTAAGGCTTTCCAAATCAATTCGTATATCTGTTATCTGGTCACCTATCAAACAGATATTAATTAAATCTGTACTTGGATCAGTATTTGTTATAAGCAGTCAAATGTTTCAAGGTGAGATTTTTACAAATTACTAAAAACAGCCATTTTGATGTGATAAGAGATTTATCTGGTAAGGTTTTTGTAGAACCATTTAGTTTATGTCAAAGGTATATAGTGGAGTCTGTGACTGAGCGTCAGTCAGTTGAAGGTGCGTAATCTCTCCCCCGGGCATTAAGCTTAAGTATATGTGTATATATGTTTTTACATCTGAATATTGCTTTTTGAAGCGTGGCATTTGCATTGCAATCTTGGGTGTCTACCAAATAGTACAAGGTCGTAGTAAAAGTTTACCAATAAAGGCTATTTTGAGTTGTCTCTGATGTAACAGCGTGTATGCACAAGAAGATTAATACGTAAAGAAGAACCAGTACTTACATGACACTACATGATACACTGAAGCAGATGCATGAAATAAAGGGACCAGCAGATCATTGGATGTTGCAGATGGCAGCAGTTCTTATATCTATTGACTCGACTATGAAAATGTGTTGTTCTGGGTGCATAGCTTGTCTTTGGCCAGAGCTCTTTCACAGTTGCTGTTCAATCCATATAGAACTCTCTACCTCGTCATGTTTTCAACTCAACTCTGCTTGTTTTCTGTTGCTTGGCTTCATTACTTACTTCTGAACTTTGGAAGGAGGGCAGTATCAAATAACAGTTTTTGTGTTGTTTTGTATAGAATCTGGCATACACAATATCCTAACTGTACTCCAGGGGGTATAGACATACAGTGTTAGTAAGAAAACCGACCCCATGGAAAACTTCATAATAACTTGCATTTGAAATTAATAACAATCAATTTATTAATAAAGTTTGGAAAACGACCAATTTAACTATTATGTTTCACGCATTAAGCAATAATCTCTGCTCAAAATGTCCTCCTTTGACATCAGTGCAGGCAGTAAGGCCTGCATGCCACATTCTTATTACTGTTTTGTCCTTTTCGCTAAATGCCATTTGCCCTAGATATTTTGTTCACAAAGGACTTCACAGTCACAGTGGAGGAGGAAGTTCTTTGAGCAAGCCTGAAACGTGCTATCATTAAGCCTGCCTTAAAGAAGCCAGGACTCGATGCTGAGCAGCTGTCCAGCTATTGGCGGATTTCCAGTTTGACCTACTTATCAAAAGTGGTTGAGTGAGTCATGACTTGGCAGTTCTTACAATATTTGGAGTCCAACAACCTAATACCCAAATAGTAGTAACACTTCCGAAAGGGACTGTTCAACTGTTATCAGATTTCTGTAAAGGCATTGATTCTGGCTGTGTATATTATGGATTTGCACAAAACAGGCAAGACAGAAAATAGATCAATCCGTGCTGGCATCGGCATTTCCGGCCTGGAGGTCTCTGGACATGGTTTTGGATCTAAGCGTACTCCTTGTTGGAGGACTCACCGTAGCTGATCATGTAAATTCCATCTGCAGGTCAAGCTACTATGAATTGAGGCATTCTGTTCCACTTGAAGTTGCAGTGACACAGAAAGCCGGAGGAAGACTATAGACGATGGTATGATAGCAGAAGTGCTTCTGTATGGAACCACACATAGAGATCTAAGTACAGACTGGAGAGGAGAGTTAAGTCTGCTACTCCTGTTGAAAAAACGTGGACTAACATCGAGACAAAGTGTATTATCATAATATGCAGAACAGAAGATAATGCTTTTGTGTTGATTACCTATGCAAAGATTGCCAAAGATGCAGTGAGTTTAAGGTCTTAACATTTATGTCTTGCAGGCAGTGATCCATCTGATCTTGGGATGCTGTGTATCTTGGTCATGTCCACCCATGGACATAAAACCCTGTAGTCCGCTGCACAAAGTGACTTGTTTGTTTCTCTGGTCTGAACTTCCTCAGTGTGGCATAGAAGCTCTGTTGAGATTGGTCCATCTTTTTGAAAAGCAACCTTTGACATAAGTGCTTGATCTTTTTTGCCTGTTTTTCATTATCACTTGAAAACCAGGTAAAATATCATGTTAGCATCCCCCAATTATTCAGTCATTATAGCATATCGTTTCAGCATCAAAAATTAATCTCAACGTTAACCTGTATAGTTTTCACACACCAGAATATAATAGTGTGTTAAAACAACCGGAAACAAATTAATTAGGAAGAAACACGAATAAATAAATAAGCATAGAACAACCAGAAACAAAATTAATTAGGAAGAGACATCTATATATATAAAGAAGAAACTCTGTCTGTCACAGCGACTTTGACCGGGATGAATTTCTACAGTTTTAGAGCTTTTCACTCGAAACCTTCACTACTGTGTCGGAGTGGGCATGACACACCCAGTGGTCGGCTTCGCGTCCCCCTTTTCACCGCTACCATGGTGTCCCGGGCAAAAACCTACCCGGCCCATGCATTTTTACCTGGTCATGAAAACTTACACTGAACCTATGTGTTTCACGACCAATTCTGTGTCACCGGCACGCATTTCTAAAGATTAGCCAGATGGCGCAGCCGTAGGAATTTCAACTTTTACCTAAATTTGTTGCTTATTCGCTACAGGGATTGAAACTTATAACCCCGGGCTGGTGGATGGAGGGTGGATGGAGGATGCTGGTGGATGGAGGGTGGATGAAGGATGCAGTTGGATGGAGGGTGGATGGATGGAGGATGCTGGTGGATGGAGGGTGGATGGAGGATGCTGGTGGATGGAGGGTGGATGAAGGATGCAGTTGGATGGAGGGTGGATGGATGGAGGATGCTGGTGGATGGAGGGTGGATGGAGGATGCTGGTGGATGGAGGGTGGATTAATGATGCAATTGGATGGAGGGTGGATGGATGAAGGATGCTGGTGGATGGAGGGTGGATGGAGGATGCTGGTGGATGGAGGGTGGATGAAGGATGCAGTTGGATGGAGGGTGGATGGATGGAGGATGCTGGTGGATGGAGGGTGGATGGAGGATGCTGGTGGATGGAGGGTGGATGGTGGAGGATATTCGCTACAGGGATTGAAACTTATAACCCTGGGTAACGCCGGGTAAACCAGCTAGTGAATAAATAAATGTGTAAGCATATCACAACCAATCATTCTACCACTGCCGGAAGCTAAATCTTGTATTTTCAATGGTCGTTTGTTGTGATAAATATTACATTTTAAGTGACAATTTCTCTTGCAACATTGTTATTTTGAATGTGTTATAAACTACTGGTACACTCATTCAGTAAAGTTACATCTGTATTTTTAATTTGTGATGCTGAAACAATATGCTATAATGGTCGAAAAATTGGGGATGCTAAAATGATATTTTACCTGAAAACAATTCTGTTTGATCATGAGTTTATTTTGTTTGGTTTGAGTTACTCTGAGGAATCTCTCTTGAAGGCGTGCTTTACAAATTGTGATTACTATTACAATTACTATTAATTCTTGTATGTTTCAAGTTTTACCAAATCAGCATTTTAGACTTGTCTTTCCAAATTCCATCATGGACTTAGTGTGGTTTTCTTGGTGTTCAGTTGCTTATCACCAATGCCTCACTACTATTTGACTGTTCCATTTATTCAGAAGACAAACAAGTTCTGTGCTGGACAGTTGAACATCAGACATTTATAATGTATGCTGTCTGCAACCAAAAGTTTTGGAATCTGTGATCAATGGGTGAGGAATATCTTTGAAATGGTGTCGACAGTCAGCCATGGTGAGGTTCTACAATCATGCATTCAGCCTGTTGTTGCTCTAGAGATGTCTTGTACCATCTATGAGGGCTTCTGTATGGTGAGATTACTGTTTGCTGCAGTCTTCATCAGCTATTGCTGTTTCTCATTTTGCAACTTGGTCCAGGAAGTGTCGGCTGTGACCTGTGGATGGGAATCCATCAGTTTGGTTCTGTATGTGTGTAGTAGCCCTCTGGTGGTGACTTCTCTAGTTATGTAAGTAGGCGCCTAGTGGTTGTTCTGATGAACTTTTTGCTCCTAATGACTTTAGCTTCATATAAGGTAGCATAGACTACATTGTCATCCTGTAAAAGACTATGGAATGTCTCAAAATATAACTGTGAATAAGTTTTGAAATATCAATATGTTACATTGATTTCGGAGACAGAGATCTGGGTCTAATTGCAATCATGATCTCCTTCAGCACCAAAAAAGCGACATTATGGAAAGCAACTTATTGATAGACACTCAGTCAAATACAAAATGTGCTCTGGTATCTTAATATATAAGGGTGTTTTCTTAGTTTCAGCATACACTTCCACTGTTTTTCAATTAATGCTTCTCAAGGCTGCACTTGTGCTTACTTGAGCAAGATCATTGACGTATATAATTGCCCTGCCACAGCCAATGCATATGCACAGGCAGATATAACTGTTTCATCGAACTTGCTAGTCTAGCCTAGTCACTAGTTCTATAAGGACTGATAATTGCCCATTATAATAATGTGGAAGAACCGACCGACAACTGGGGGGAAATCCCTCATTTCTCTCACTGGTACCAACTAGGATGACTTCCAACGGTCCACAAGTGTCTGGCTTTCGTCATCTATCAGAAGGCTTCTATCAGAAGGTTCGACCAGTCAAATATCCATAGGATTTATTTCTTCAAATAGCGTCAACGACACTGGCAACTTTGACGATAATCCCTACAGGAATATGTGTTGTTCTCGGCATCTTCTGAAAGAGTGCTCGTGCTGGGTCAGCATGAGTTGGTCCTCCGAGTCCCGATCCGAGGGCATCCGTCATCCAAGAGCGTTCGAGAGCCTGTCTCTTCCAAGAGCATTTTTCATCTTCATCTTTTGAGGGACCAAGGGGACCCGAGAGAGGAGGGAGAAAGAGGGGAACCAGAGGGATGGGGACCCAGAGGAATGGGAGGGAGGAGAGGGGACCGGAGGGAAGAGGGGACTGGGAGACCAGTGAGAAGAGTGGGGATTAAATGCCTACAAAGAAATCCACCATGGCAAACAACTTCAAAGAAACACTGCCACAGCAAGCAACTTCAAAGAAACACCAGCCTTGGTGATGAACAACAGAGGATGGTTACCGTGGTGACCAATTGTCAAAGGTAATAAGGAAGGGGCCCAATCTTGCTACAAGGAGCAGAACTTCCGTAATTGCTTTTAGTAAACTCTACGATAAGAGTGTACTAAATGCGACTGGGAAACCATTGCAGCACATTGTTAAAGTGTTAAATCTTAACACTAAAATGTACGTTCACCATTCAAAGTGGCTACCTTACTATCTTCGTATCTTTGATTATATGCTTGGTTAAACAGTAACAAAGGCTAGAATTGATTACCTTCTTTGATCTTTCCAGATGTACCAGCAGCACTAGTTTTCAAAAGATTCTCAACGAAAAAGCCACTCGCTGCACTTCCCTGAATTCCAAGCCCTAGTCCACTTCCGTCTTCGTTTTGCAGTCTCACTGTTTCACCCTCCTGCAAAATATTTCGTAGAAACTTTGTCTTAGGTTCAGAGACCATAAAAAAATGAGTAAAATTAGGTAAATATCATGTGTTATAAAGCGTGTATTTTTGAATTACCATTTCTGTGCATTAGAACATTCAGATAGAATCGTTTGAGAACCTCTCAAACGTACTTCTGGTGTAACTATGAGATAATTATAGAGCTATCTGAATTGTGTAAACTGGTGTCACTTAAGATGAACAGAAAATATGTGTTGAGTTGAATCCTACACAGCTGTACATGTGAAATGGAATGATGTTCAAAGGGCACAAGAAAGCATGATTTGCATGAGTTAGTGTTATTTTGTGCATCGTGCCTAGCATATGCCCACCAATGGGTACTGCATTTTTGCAGGATTCACTCTCAGCTTGTCTGTATTTCCCCATGAACTGATTTATGGAAATGTTGCCTAATATTATTATTAATTTATTAATTATTATCATTAATTAATAACCTTCTACTGAGTCGGTGTCTAAGGCATAAAGGCATCAGCTGAAGGCGCACTAAAGCCAAGCCAAGTCAATATCTAGAAGATCAGTCCACTAAGACAGAGAGCTGAGCACTTATGGTTGATAAGCAAGTTGAAAAGGGTAAGTCTTTCCTTTTTTAGAACGAAATTTTAAGTCTTTCGTTGAGAACGAAATGACTTCAGCGGCTGAGCAGAACAGACAGATACAGGGAGAGAGTTCTGAAATTTGGGTCCAGCAACTAAATTCTTATGCAATGAGGACAGTTAGTTCCTGCACCAAGATACAATTATTGCTTAACTTGACAATATAAATGCTTTGCATATATATCTGTGAGTGGCAAATATCGATTAATTTATGTTTTATGCCAAAATATTGAAATTGCATTTCTCCTAGATTGAATTCATTGCTACTCTACAGTAACTGTTCTGTCATTACACTTTCTTATGCACTGCAGCGTTCCTTATGAATGGCATAAGGCATGCTGTGCTATACCTAATTATGGTCATAGACCTGTGTTGCAGAACACCAGTAATATTTGCTATATATACATTGAACCATGAGCTTTCATTTTGTTGATCATCCCTATGAATAAGTTTAAAGCCATTGGACAGCTGTATCTCAAGCCATGCTTTGTTGGGCATTTTGCCATTAAGCAGATGTTTCCAGACAATCTCTTTCACTTGCTAGTGGCCATCATTAATTTGAAGATACATTTTTATATTTCACAGTATTACAATACCTTTCTTAACCGTATTTTATGCCTTGCTGATTTCTTGTGTTTGCTATCTCAGCTCTGAAAGTTTAGAATATACAATTTCTTGTCTAACAGTTTTTATTTTTCAAATTGCTTTCTAGGCATCAGTTTACAACATTTCCACACAATGACAAATGTGACAAGCTGTACATTCGGTATGATCACTATTTTCCTTAAATGTTCTTTTACCAGTTTTAGACCTAACTCATGTTAATCTGGTAAACTTTAAATTATTTGTGATGGATATAAAACATGCAGCTTGAATAATTTACTAGGGTCATACCTTTATTTCATGTTACTTAACAGCTTACCTGCTTAAAATTTTGACTTGCTGTGTGTGTCTTTAACATTCAGTATTGATTCCAAGTGGTCCTGCAGAAATATGGGTTTACAAAATGAAGCATTTGGCATTTGCTAAAAATCCAACCTACCACTGAGGGCAGTTGAACGGAGGCAGACAGGCCAGACTGCATCTTTGTGTTTGTATGTGTGCAGGTCTGTCTGAATGTCTCTTCTGTCTGCTTGCTGTGGCCGCGTAACTGACTGCTCAAATACAGCGGCACAAGACCTTTGTCTTCAGATGACCTGTCCAGCAGAAACAAAAACAATAAACCTATTGTGTCATCTTGATAAATTTATGCAGCTATTATAGGAACTGCTTTTTGATGCTTATATTCAATTTTCAATTCAATTCAATTCAACTTTATTGATCCGAATTCAATACAAAAGTACAGTAGGCACCAATCGGAATGTAAAAACATTCGGGATACAATAGGGAAAGCCCAAAAGGGACATAAGTCCCGCTTAATTAGGGCTGCCTATTTGCAACATAGTAATAAGATGGCACCAAAAAAGAAAAAGAAAATGAAAATGATGGGGACAAAACCAGGTCCTGAAAATAATGTCCTTGAGGTATAGTATGAATGAAAAGTAAAGGACTAGTTGAAAATACAAGTAATTACCAGTTTATGTTTCTTAAAATAATGCTGAGTTTCTGAATGATAGAATCTCTGATTCTATGATAGTAGTAACATTGAAAATGAAATTATTTAAAGAAATATTTCTTAGGCCTACTTGAACACACACTTTGAACTACAATGCATTCGCCATTTTTATTTCTAATTTAAGTTGAGTAATTATTATATTATTACTATTAATAATTACATAAATTCTAGTATTCATAGCGTTACTGATTGCCATTGTGCTAGGTTTAGTCCAGGGCCCAGGTTAATTAGATTCACGACAATGAAACATTAGTATATTGCAGCTTTTTATATTTGAACTTTGTGTTTTACCAAGTTGGCAATTTGCCCAATCTTCATACGTAACATGTTCAAATTTCATTCCTAATTGGCAATTTCAAATAAGTCATTTTGTCAGTTCAAAATAATGACTTGAGTAACAGAGTGGCCATGATGGTTACCATGGCCTGTATGGTATCCAGCTGGTGAGAGTTACCACAGAACTGCCATTAACACAGCATACCAATTACCTAATCTGTAATCAGATCACTTTAAACCTCGGTATAAAAATAGGTTTGTAGGTTTATATGCTTTAATTCTGTAATTGGCTTCCTTCCTTCCTTCTTTGAAAGTAAACTATACCTACAAACATTGAAAAATATGGAGTTACCTGCCCAGAGCATGGCTATTACATGCCAGGTACTTGGCCATATGAGCAATATCTTTAACCTAGCAGTAATGTAAAATATTTATTTGTACCCATCGCCACTGAATGGCTGGCATCAGGAGCTGATGACGATGTATGGATGTATGAGATAAGTTGCCACTAGCCTTTAAATACACACATAGCAAGGCTTGTGTGCTACATAGGATTTTGCTTTTTCTCTGACAAATTTTGGTTTTATACTTGTTATACTTCACAGATATACTTTACTTATCCCACTCAAAATCTCAAAATCTGTGGACAGTTTGTCTGTTTACGAAATTTAATTAACATTTGGACAACTTGTGGACAGTTTTTTGTCAAGGGAGTGTTATGTCAACAAAGCCTGCACTGGTGTATGGCCATTAATATGAAATATCTGAATTTCGAAATTTTTAGACATGTTAAGTTGTCTGTGTATGATATTTGATTGACATTTAGAAACCTTGTGGACAGTGTTTTGTAAAGAGAGTGTCATGTCAACAAAGTCTGCATTGGTGTAAGGCCTTGAATATTGAATATGGAAATTTGTAGACAATTTGATTGACATTTGGACTACTTGTGGACAGTGTGGACTGAGGCAACTCGACCTTGGCATCCTGACAGTTGTGCGACCAGTGAGGAAAACTATTCTTACTGATTATGGTGATCACTTTCTCAGCGAATTAGTTAACCAGAAATTGACCCTGCAGAGGAGGTCAGCTGCTGGTATTATATAAAATCTCAGGGTTATGACTTGGGATGTGGACTGTCAGAAGCAGTCTGGCTTGAGAAGGGGCCATTCCACTGAGCCACTTCTATCATAGCTGACTTTTATTTCTATGATGCCATTTCCAAATCAATGGTTATGTGATACTGCTTGCTCTTCTTGATATAAGTGCAGCATTTGACTCTGTTGACCATCATTGAACTTGTGTTCAATTGTTTCTTAATGAATGGACAGTGGTAATAGTTATGGCATCAGGCTTCTCAGACTGGGTGCCCACTCCTTTATTGCCCCACAGGGCTTGGTTTTTAGGTCACTGTATACATTCTTACCCAACAGGTCTGACTCAAGTCATCACTGCATTTGGCTCCTGTTTCCATCAATTTCTAATTGCTTATCCACTGCAGGCTTTCTCTTTGTCTTAGGAAATTGATCTTTGGGATATTGATCTGATTATGGTTTGGTTTCGGTGTTCCGTTAGTTGATGCCTTGTGTTTTTAGATATCAGGATGGTTGCAGTTGCTAATTGGAATTACAGAGTGATGCATTGCAGTGGCTACTTGTTGAGGACGTAATTGAATTCAAGTTTCTGCTCCAGGGTTGGGCCTTGTTGGTTGGCTGTGCTCAGCGTATATACAAGGGTTGTTTTGCTGGTTGGTACCAAGTCACTCGACTGCCTGAGGAGGTCTATGGGTAACTCACTTCTATGCATCTGCCTGAGAGCACCACGCACTGTCTTGTACAGGTCCCTCCCTTTGAAACAGTCTTCATGTGAACATTCATACCATTTCTTTTGACGCAGCCCAAGTTACTTTCCTTTTTTTATTGAGACTCACCTTTTATAGTCTTTAGACAGCTATCCATCTACATAATGCTATTGGGAGGTTCTTAAATGTGACGCCAGGGCACAAAACCCGTCACATGTCGGTTTCTGACCTTTTTATTTAGTCATATTCTACAATTAATCTGCTTCAAAATACTTTTTACAGAATGAAAATATCTATTTGCTAACTGAAGTTTTGCTCGTTTGATTCTTTCATTAATATATAGTGAGAAAATCGACTAAAAAATTTCCGGAATATTCGTGTCATCAAAGTCCTCAGCAACCATTACTTGATTGTACTACAATTTTGCTGGGCAATAAAGGGCTATATCCTGTATCGAATAAAACAAACGGCATCAAAATCGGATTGCTACATTGCAAATTATAGCAAATTCATAGGCAACTGGTGAATTGAAGAATGTTCAATATTTTTTACCATTCTCGCCTATTTCGCCTTCTAGCTCAATATCTAGGAAGTGACAAGTGACGGATTTTGAGCCCTGGCATCACAAATGTGCTCTGTGAAAGCCCAGTACGTGCGTACATACTATACGTGCATACATACTGACAAAATTTATTACTATTTATGATACTGGGTTTTGGCTTCTATTCTAGTATTATGTAGGCTGTAAGGCATGTGTTAAGTATTCTTGAGAATGGCTGGAATGCATTGAAGAGCCACTCAAAACTTGGCAACTACAGTTGCCATCTCAATAGAATGCACAACAGCTTGGGGCAGTGTTGTCATAACACTTCTAGTGAAAGTATAAGTCCCTCGTGAAACGCCAAGTTCAATCTGATTGGGTAGTGTATTGGATCTTATTCATTCAGTCGAGAATCAACTTCACCTCAAGAGATCTTGTTGAATATTTTATGAATGCTCTTAACACAATAAACAAATGTTTTACATGACCAGAGAAGCAATGAGACTTTAGTTTGACTGCACTGCTAGATTTCAGGTTTAGCGGTATCTTAGATGTGATGAAATTTAGAAATTACCTTTCTAGTGAAGCTATTCACTAGATCATAAATACTTTTTGTGTGAACTTTCTTTGAACCAAAGTATTTTTAATTATATTTAGTCATGCATGTTCAATTGTTCATTGATTAGATTTTCTGATCGTGTTATATAATCAATTTCAAATATGTGTTAAATTCTATACAATATAATGCATGTGTCAGATGCAAACAAATGTTTCTTACTTACTTGCTCTGATACTTAGTTACTGCTTGCTTTTACTGTAGTGCTTCCCTCAAATGATCACGATACCCTTATGCTGATTAGTGAGTTACCCATAGATATCAGCATCTTTATGTGCTAAATGAAACCTGCTTGAGTTGACCAAATGGGATGTCTTCACTGACCAAGTTGAGCACTAACATCTAAGATGACTAATTGGTATTTATATTCATTAATGAGTGGCACTGACCAAATGAAATACTTCAACTGGCCAAATAGGACACTGGCATCTATACTGGTCTGATCTCAAATAAACCACCTGATCGAAACATTTTAGCCAAATACAACACCATTTGACCGCATATTGTGCACATCGTTTAAGATGCTTTCAGTTAATACCAATCTAGACTGCTGCAAATATGCTAGTAGATGGCATGACCTTGCACAAAGACGACTTTCTAAATATATTGTGTCCCAGATTAAGACCTGCTATGAAATGTGAAATTAGTGCTGCACAAACCGGTGCAACTCGTAGAACAAGTCATTCAGTTATTGTTGTATTGTCACTGTTGCTGCTGACAAATGCACAGAGTTTTCACGTGTGATTAAGTCATTTACTGGGGGCAATAACGTAATGGGTACAAAACAGACACACTTGACTCAGTAATTGACTGCCCTGGTCAGTTTAGTAATTCAGCTTCACTTTCTATCATACTTACTGGTAACAAATATGCAGTCAAAATCTTTAATGCAGTGTAGAAGTGCATTCACCGATTTGCACAATTTTAATTAACAGCATCAAACCACAGGTTACTGTTCCATAATGCCCTAATAATAGTGACTTTGTGACTAAATAGTTCTATAGAGCTGCTCTCTCTTGCTGGTCTCTCTGGCAACCAGACTCAGACCTCCAATGGACATCAATTTCTGGACAACCCTTCTGGTGTGATGTAGCGCTCATCAGTAAGTTCGTGTTTTGCGCTTAGCTTTTGTGTAGCACTTTAGAAATTTGGAGTTTACCTTTATAAATATGGAGTTTACCATTAGAGATAATCATATGTATGACAAATATATTATTCTCTTTTATATGCCATCAGAACATCAGTGCAGTAGTCATATGGTGCTCTTTATCCCACAGTTTAACCAGAAAATTTTATGATATTTCTACTGTATTGACAGCATTATTATGTGTTATTTTACTTTGGAAGATCAACTAGCAGAGTTCTAACTGCTTATTTTGCTAAGAGCCATGTTAGACTTTTATCTTAAGGTAATGACAGAGTAATAATAATGAGTAATAATAATTGTTTTAAAGAAATTTATGTAGAAATAAGCAGTGGCAGTGATACCTGTCATAAGAGACATTACTCTATTGGCCTGACACTGGTAACAATTATATGGTACTGTTTTTGATCACCTGTGTAGGCCTATCGGTAACTTATTGTTGCATTAATTAAATGTCAATTTATGCTAGCGGAGACGCGCTTAATTCACAGCCTGTCCGGATCTGTGTTTAGGTCCTTCTCGCTGTCCCTGTGTGTGAGCACATGAGTTTTTATTTCCTAAAAAGTCTCTGCATATGTCAGCTGCATGAGCCGTGTCTTTATGGTAATTCTGATGTTTGTGCATGTGATATGGATTATGTTATTAGAATAATAATGCAGTCAGAGTTCAGAATATGTTGGAGG
Organism: Allolobophora icterica; assembly: GCA_963556255.1. Lineage (NCBI taxonomy): Eukaryota > Metazoa > Annelida > Clitellata > Crassiclitellata > Lumbricidae > Allolobophora > Allolobophora icterica. The sequence continues at coordinate 34,822,971 of OY744608.1, read as the reverse complement.
AAAGCATATATAAACTTAATTTTGCCATAGCCTTGAAGCAGCACATACCAACAACACAAAGAACTAACTAAGATGCAAGAAATCTTGCACTAACATTCACGTGGAAGTAACCAATACTACAGTTCTGCAGAACATCATAACTGTCGCAAAGCATCATTATCTGATGTTGTGCAAACAAATCATACATTTCGGTTAAAATCTTGTTGTTACTGGCACTTAATTTTGATAAAAAGGAATATTGTCTCATGTCAACGTCTGTCTGCAACGGCAAACATCCAGCATATAGGAAAATGTCCCTCAAACAGTTACTAGCATTCATTTTAAAAGCTTCTGTTCCAAGCATTTGCCAACCATGCATACTCACTTTTGGTAAACACAGAACATTCACATGCATAGAGCAGTAGTGGTTTACAATGTGCCTCAAATAAATGTAGCAACACCATCTCATCCATGTGTCCTTTCCCTTTAGAAAGAATACTGTTAACAGACTTATAAAATTTACAAACTGCTTCACTAAGACTCGTTTTATATGCTACATTGTATGCCTAACGGACTTTGGCCGTAACTCTTATCGCTTTCTGTCATTCTAATGTTCAGGCTAGGCTAACTTTTATCAGAGTTTTCATATGCAAGTAGCATGAGAAATCAAAATACTTCATGCTTAGCCATGCATAAATTTCCTGGTTTACCTGCAGACTTACCTGTTAGTTTAAATTGTTGAGAGTTGGATAAATTTTCAGCTGATCTGATCATATTCATATCCCCCATTAATGATTTGAATTAATGTTATCATGACATTCTGGTGTTAATTGGACCAAAACCATAATAATCTGCCTCCGTAAAGCTGTCCTATGTTAACTGGGTATGGGTGCGATCTGCTGTATCTGTCTGTGTTTACTCCAGTGCTGTCATGAAGCTGTCACGAAGCCTGGAAACATGTTGGGATTCTACTAGGTCTTCATTCACAGTGTGGCTCCAAGTGTGGGCTTTAAATTTATAGCAACAGGTGCCTAGCCCCAGCGTAAAACTTGCTTCAGAAAGTTTACAGAGATGCCACACCCACATAACCTGCAAAATCAAAGGACTGGGCAGATAGCAGAGCAATAATTGTAACACTACCTTTCATGTGAAGGTTGACTTCTGAAGCTTGCTTGATTCTTTACAATTCTGAAGTTATTCGATTCACAAGTCCTCTTGTTAAAGCACTCTGTGCCGCTGCATTCAGGATTCCTATATATGTAGATGCCTGCCTGACTGGCTGGCTTCCACCAATCAGCTTATAAAATCGTCCAAGTGCAAAGACTGCTACCTGCTTACACCTACCCGAAGCAAATAGAACTGCTGCAGTGATGTATGTTTACAATTTAGACAACCGTAGGCCAAGCAGAAAGCCCTGATCAACAGAACTCTAGGCCTACATCCTACGTGCAAACATAACCCTTTGAGAGACATTTAAATTATACGTCATCTGAATGAGTAACACTCATGCTTGCCTTGAGCCATTCCAATGGCTAGCCGAAATTTTTAAACAGTACTCGATCTGTGGTCTATGTAGTGGCCTATATATTAATGCTGGTAGCTTTAAATCTCCACCGCATTGGCTCACACATATTGGAAACTACTAACTTACTAAGGATAGATCACATTAGTCCTTAGTCCTATACAGAGTTCTCAATTAGAGAAGAATACCTACAAAAAGTTTTAAAAGTTCCAAAAAATTGTTTAAATTGCTGAAAGTGCTTGGACAGGAGAGGAACACAGGTAGAGGGAATTGAAGAGATGGGGGTGGAACAAAAGATTCACCCATGGATGGCTCTTTGGTCACATGTCTGCTTTTTCCAAGTTGACCATGAGCTTATGAAAGCATATTTCAGTGGAAAATATTTATTAGCAGTGAGAATAAGTCTGAAAGGAAACAACTTTATTCATTGGATAATTATGAGCTAGTGGGGTCTGACTTCAACTCTAGGGGAGTTAAGAGGGAGTGATCAAAAGAGGAAGAAAGCAGGTTTTCGAAGTGTTTTTTTTCATCAAATATTCTGTCCAATCAATGTTCAGTAACTGCAAATGATTAATGTGTGAATAAAGCCTGTTTTCTAGAAAGTTGCTAGAACTTGGCATTGTTGCCTGAAACTGTGAATTACTGTATTTAGGACACAAAAGAATGCTTAAAACATATATGGGTAGTACCTATGCGAGCAACCGTAACTTTAGACAGGTTGTAATTAGGGCAGATTTTAAAATATAGCAGCATATAGTTTGATAGTTAGCAGGTTTAAAAATTGTGTTGAGTTGAAGCTCTGTGTCATGCAGAAAACAGAACTTGTTTTTGGACTGTCCAAGAACTTGTTTTTGGACTGTCCAAAAACTGTAGGTCACATATTAATTAACATACTGTCTGTAAATAGCATATTGGTAATTAGGCTACACTGAAGGCTTGACCTTGTGGATACAGTGTTGCAACACAGTAAAAGGAAACAGTGGCGAGTTGTGTTTGAATGGATGAATATCTATAGAAATAACAAGTCTCTGATCAAAGTGGACCCTCCATTCTGGGTCCTTAACTGAGCACTAACATGGGCACCTGCATACACACCCAATGGGGGGGGGGGATGTTACCGTCCCAGGTCAACTTTTATACCCTTATGCACAAGTTGGTGTGAGCACCCATGAGCACTAATTAAAACTGAGAGGTTTACCATGTTTCCTCTTTTTTTGGGGAGCTGTAATCATGTTAGTACCTATTATCTGCAAAGATCCTTTAATTGTGGTATCACATTTCCAAGGAGTTTCAGTTCAGGTATGTGAACAAAATTATGTTGTTACCACTGATATTTGCATAACAAGAACTATTGGTAAAACCTGATCTGCCTAAAATATCTTTAGATACTTACTGTATTTGGTTTAGTGTGTTAACTCACGCGATTAGTCTGTTGGACATGTGCAGGACTCTACTTTATGAAGCTGATTTTGTGTGACAAAGCTTTTCCGTTGGGCTGAGAAATTTGAGAGATTTACAATATGTTATATCTGCATAACTTGTTATATTCTTATATGTTCATAATATGTGTAGTACTATACAAGAATGTAATCTATATGTATATGTATACATTGAGTTATATTTTCGCTTCTTTGCTGGATTTTGACCTTTGTTTTGACCTGGAACTTCATGTATTTACCCTTAAGAGTGTCAGCACTGAGGTAGGGTCCATGGCCCAACCTGAAAATCTGGGGGCCAGAGGCATTTTAGTTTAGGGTTGTCCAACTAAGCTTTGCAGCAAGTTGAAGAACTTTGAGTTTAAAGCTAGAAGTCGTCATGCTGTCTTTAAGTCTGAAGTCTTTAAAGCTGGAGGTCTTTGCGTTGTTGAACCATGTTCAGCTGCACGTGTAGGCCTCTACACTGCATGGTCGTGCTGAGTGCTATGTAAAAATGAATAAACATAATCTAATGGGTCAGCTGTTTGGAATTATTGGGCTCTTCTATTCAAGTGCTTATGAAGTGGGTGTAATGGCTTGAGCTATGAGCTCTACTTTTATACTGCTCTTATGGGTACAGGAGTCATTCAGTACTTGTTAATAGGGGCATTAGGGCTGTTAAAGTGATTTTGTCAGTGTCTCTGTCATAGGGTTAATCTTGAAACATTTGAAGTGCTCAATGCATATGTGTGGCTAACGTATTTTTTTCAGTCTTGTCCAATAATGGGCATGTTTTTCATTCTGCCATGCAGTGGTTACAATGTATGTATATCTATAGTATATATACATAATATATATATATTATATATATATATTGAGACCCTTATATAGCTAGTAGAGAGTAACATAGGGACTTTCATCCCCACATTGTCCCTGCATCTTAAAAGTAAGAAATATAAACTTCAACTTGTAACATTATCATTTATAGCATATTCTTAAAATTTATGAAATTGACAAACACTGAAAATGCTGCACCTCAGTAAGTAAACCTATTTCACGGCATGCTGAAATAAGTGAATAGGCCCTAAATGAAATTTTTGAACTCTGTAACCACTACTGCGGTATTACTGTAGCTTCCATACCCATCCCCACAGTAATACCATACAATGTTTCCCCATTGCTGTGTTCTTACTGTGCAATTTTTTTTAAAACTCTACCCCATTGCTGCAGGATCCCCGCGGTTAACGCAGAATTACCGCTAACTGTTAACCGTGTCACTCTCTAATAGATAGCACCTATCCATTATGTCACGAAAGTTTGACCAACAGTAGGCATTGCTTTGTTAGGTAGTAAATGACTGTAAAGCAGGCCCTTAGCCAGCCACCGTCCAAAGGACGGGTGAAAATTATTTTGGAGGAGCATAAATTGCGCATGACTCTCCTCCACCCACCACCATCCAGCTTCTTCTCTAGAGCCACTGCAAGTGTTCAAATGACAGTTCTGTAAGGGGCACGGGTTGATGTTAGGCTCTGTAAACAGCATTAGGGGCAGTGCAGACAGACTTGTATGGCGGCAGGATTTCGTGAGGTCGCCACTTCCTACACTTATCACGTCGGACGGTCACGACTTCAAATGCTTTTGGAGGGGCAACTCTGTATTTCTGGCTAAGGGCCTGCTGTAAAATCGTTAGCCAATTGGTGTTAAGGTCATGAAGAAGCAAGTTTATTGGTTAGCAAACAGGAAAGTCACTGGACTCCTGCACAGATACAGAGTCCAACTAAAAAATTCCTATTCAGAGTTGACAAAATTGACAGTTGTTTCTGAGTTCTTGAGACACAATGTTGCATCGAGAATCTGACTTGATGACAGCCGAAGAACTTCACAGAAGACATATACTTAACAGTCCAGCAGTTCGTCATAGATGAAAGATGCATTGTGCAGATATCCCTTGTCCACTGGGTCTGTACAGACAGGCATTTGTTGGCAGAACTAGGACCAATTGGTCATGTTTGACTTTGTAATACCAACAAGAAATGAGTTACAGTACTTAATCAAGGTGACTGTAGACCAGTCGTTTACCAGAAATATTCTTAAAGAAATTTGGACATAACGCCCAATTCTGCAAATATTACAAATATGCTTATATGTTGACTTACAAATCTTATTTGCATAGTCAGTAAGAGACATACAAGAATTGCAGAAAACAATGCCCAAGTTACAAGCAGCATTAACTAAATCAACAAGTGAGTCGCTCAGTTTCAAAGACTTGAACCAATGAAATTTTGTTAAGTTGCTGTGGAGTACCAGTAACAGAAATTTCATTTTTGATGGATTAAGGATTAGCATAGATATGAAATCTCATCATAATCGCAGTCTGCAAACTTCTAAAGCACCACTAGATGGCCAAGCATTGGGCACCAGCCTATTCACGAGCGCTGCGTCAAATCAGAGGGGTTTTCCAAAGAGTAGTCCAGAGGAAGTCCAAAACTGGTTACCATGGGTAGATCAGGCAGATCGAGAGAGGTGGTAGAGCAGCTGTTAAGGTGGGTGTCATTTAGGGACGAGAAGAATTGGAAGACGGAGGATCAGACAAGTCAGAGTAGGATTTATTGAAAAGGTGAGACTTCAGTTTTGAGTGAAAAGCCCAGGCAGGGGTGATAGATGGAGGAGCATGAGGAGGAGGATGAAGGACGGGTTGGGATGATGATGGAGGAACCAAGAATCTGCAGAACTCAGAGGGTAGATCATTCTAGAGGGTGTGTTGGATATGGCTCAGTTGAAGATCTTGGCCTGGGAATATTGTAGGGAGTAATAGGTTAGTGGTAGAACTTTGGATTTGCTTTTGAATTTTAAAAATAGGAATCTCTGTTGCTGGGTACTCCACAGCAGTCTAACAAAATTTAGCTCGAGATGAGTAGTGACCGGTGGTCAAGAGAGAGACTGAGATAGAAGGATAATCAGGTGTAAATGTAAATGTACGCGATTTTCTATAGCGACCGTATATGGCCTCGACCCTGCTCATTTTTCAATGAATTGATCGGGTGAGATCCTTCACCACAGGTGGAGCGGGTTGACGGATGGTGAAGAGTTCACGGAGATACTTGGGCTGGGAGTTGTAGGTTAGTGATAGGACTTTGAAGTGGATTCGCTCTCGGATTTTAAAAATATTTAACATCTAGTGATTGTAATTGCAGTGAAGCATGGAGTAAAGCATCAAAGTATTGCATGCGCACCACTTGAATGCATGACTTGCGTTAAATTGTTAAAGCACTGCAAACAGTACTTAAAACTTGTGCATTTAAGATTCTATACAAAAATTCTTAGAAAGCGTAAGTGGAATCTATTCATTGTACCTTTACTTCTATTAAGCAACCCACACACACACTGTTTAGGCTTCACAGGTACAATCTTAAAGAGGCCACTGTGCATAAGTAGGACAATACAGGGCACTCTATTGTCATGTTCAATGGGTATGCAAACTATGATTGTTGGACTCCCTTGTGTTAGAGATCAAGGCTGAGCTTAGGCCTCTGCCTGAAGGCAAATTGTTGCAGTGCTACCCAACTCCATGCATGGGCGTTGACTATACTTAGCTAAAGTAGGCCTACCCCAGGTGTGAGTAAATTTAGGGCTAATGTTCAATGTAGATGCCTGAAGTTATAATGTATCCAGCATGCATTAACAGCATAACATAACAGATGTTTGAAGTAGTGCAGAAAAGGCAAGCTGTGTTAGAACCCCTGCAAGTTAACTAGAATGATCAATTGACTATCCTTACCTTATTCTTAAAAATTGTGGTAGTGCTATCATTCATGCCATTCCATTTATAAGTCTTGAACTGAAGAATTTCTGCTGTAATGTTTCTTTGGGATTCTTAAATAATGTATATCTGTGGCCTACAGTCACCTTGTTGGCTGTCAATTCAAAGAACCTCCCTCACTGCATGATCTTATAAGCTTTAATTAGGTCTTCTCTGCCTCCTTCTCTCTCATGTCATTAGCCCACACTGTTTCAACCTTTCTTTATAGCTCAGATTCATTTATTTAACCAAAATCAATTTGGTAGCTTTCGTATGCTCTTTCTTCAATTGTTCTAAGTCAGGTTTCAGGTATGGATTCCATATGTGGATGCAGTGTTTCAACAGGGAACGGACATTATCCCCCCCGGACAAAAGCCCCCCCGGACAAAAGCCCCCCGGACAAAAGCCCCCCGGACAGAATCCCCCCTGATTTTAGCTAGGACAAAATCCCCCCGGACAAAATCCCCCCTCTGTGTGATGAGCCTATTTCTATTCCGTAAGAGAGTCACAGTCACTCTTGCCGTTTGCCTGCGCTTTTCTGAATTTCTTCACTTTGATACTCAGTACAGGCTCACGGCAGTCCGTGGGGCGCCTTTCGCTCACCGCTCGGAAGAACCTCACGGCAAGTTCCCGGCGTGCCTCTACCCAGTAACCGCTGCCGGTTCCCATATAGATCGCTGTAGTGCCCTCGCCGTCCTCCCCTGGGGACACGGGGATTCTGGTTTTCGCCACGGATGCAACCGTGACGGCCCTCTCCGGCCCAGTACCTTGGCTCACAGGCGGCCGATCTCGACGATATCCCGCTCCGGACGGTACGTCCCACTCACCCCATGAGTGGTACCCGCGTCTGTACCGCCGGCAGGGTGTTCGCCGCCCCTCCGCCCCGGATTACGACTGGGTCCCGACAGACGGTCGTGACCGAGAGGTCACTGCTACTGAGCAGAGTGGTTGGCACCTGACACTTTCTTCTCAAATATTTGCACATTAGGGCTGTGCGCGGCCCATTCTCCCGCCACTTCAACGGTCCTAACAAGGAACAGTGTCAACAGGTGTAGAGCCAATTTCCAGCTCTACGTGCAGACCTGCAGAAGCAGCCAGCTGAGTTCGTTGCACCTCCCTCAGCAGGGAGTTCAGGAGAGCCTCACCCTTCCGCTAATAAGCCGTTCGGCTACACCGACCCACGCAGCTCGGAACGCGGCGGCCTAGAGGCTGTTCGCGGTCGGATATCCAACCAACTGTCCTGATGGGGAACGGGATGCCTTTCGCCGTGCGCTACTTGCACCTGGAACTCTCCCTCTTGCGCAGGTCGAGTCCAGGGTTCGGAGACACACGTATCATCTAATAGTAGCCGCTGCCCCATTAAGGACAACGGCCGGTCCATGGGCGTACCACCATCAACCAATGGCACCACCCATGGCCGCGGAGCATCCGGGTGCATCGAAGGAGCCGGTCTCAGCCCCCTTGAGACTTTCCCTAGCGACCCATTATTGCTCTACGGGTACGACACAATCGGGAGGAACTCACGAGCGACCACGAGTAGCCTTAGTGCAAAGCACGTTTGGCTACCTTAAGAGAGTCATAGTTACTCCCGCCGTTTACCCATTTAATTGAGAATTTTTACTAGCCCTGTTGCCCTCGTGTCAGCTTGTTAATGTTGTAAATGTATAGACTAAAGACTTGTTAGTGTCATTCAGGTGTAAAAATAAGACTTGTTAGTCGCCTAGTTCTTAACTTAAGGCTTGTTAATGTCAGAATTCGCGAGGTCCGCTGCCCAAAAAGCGGGTCAGGCACAGCGCCAAGCAGCTACAAGCCGTCTCCCGCACCTTTGTTAGCGTCACTAAGGTATGAAATGAAAGGAACTTAACTGAACGAATTTAAGTTTGTGATGTGTTTACAAATGTTATTGATAAAACTTAATAGCCCTGTTGCCCTAGTGTCAGGTTGTTTGGTCAGTTTAGGTATAAAGTATAGAATTATTGTTAACGAATGAATGGAAGTTAACTGAACGAATGGAAGTCGTTATGTTGAGGTGTATGTATGTATTTATGTATGTATATATGTATGTATATTTGTATATATGTATGTATATATGTATGTGTGCATACATGTATATGTATGTATGTATGTATATATGCATGTATATATGTATATATGTAGGTATATATGTATATATGTATTTTATGCGTGTATGTATATATGTATGTTTGATATATATGTGTGAAATATAGGTTATTATTTCCTAGCCAGGGGGATAATGTCCTACCCCAGGGGGGCTTTTGTCCGGGGGGGCTTTTGTCCGGGGGAGCTTTTGTCCGGGGGGGCTTTTGTCCGGGGGGGATAATGTCCTACACTCGTTTCAACTGTGGCCTTACCAGTGATTTCTACAAGCTCAGTATTGTATATTTGTCTTTGCTGACTGTTGTGCTCATGATCATAAATAGGGTTGAGCTAGCCTTTCTGCTGCTGCTTCATCACATAGCCTTGACAGTCTTGCACTCTTGTACATAATCACTTCCAAACCCTGTTCTTTCTTACTTACTTTCAACACCTTACCTCCATTTCATACGAAGACTCATTGTTTCTCTAATTATGTTCATCGCTGAGCACTTATCCAACTTAAAACGCACCTTCCAGTCCTGTGACAATTTAAAATTTTTCTTAGGTTCTCTTGCAGTACCTCCACTTCTCCCTCATCTGCAACTGATCTACATAGTTTTATATAATCTGCAAAACTTGTAAATTTTACATGGAATCCCATCATCTATGTCTCTGATAAAAAAATTATGAACAGCATTGACCCAAGCACTGATCCTTGTGGTACTCCACTTAGCACTTAACACTGAACTGATTTCCAGCTAAAATATTTGTCTTCTGAATAACTAATTCCCATCTGATATCTGATGATTTGCTAATACTAAAATGCTCCCCACTCTCATGTTTCTACTGTATATTCATCGATGTTATCACACTACAAATGTTAGTTCAAAACAAACAGAAAATGCTGTTAAGAGAGAGCTATAAAATTTCATGGGATTGTCTTAAGGTTGGGCTTACCGGTAAGTAGCGTACTGTGTAGGCAAAAATCTTACTCAACACCGTAAGAGACATTTATTTTCCAATGTCCTCATCGCTGGGCATGACTTCAGTTTAAATGCTGTTATGCATGTCAGCTAACGCCTACAGGATCAGATTGGCTAGTGTCTTTTAGTGTGAAGGACCATATGATGAGTGTGTTAATTTAAGTGGGTGGCCACATGCATGCATGGTTGTGTGTAGTTTGGGTGAGTGTGAGAATCATTCATATAGCACCTCCATAAGTGTGCATAATTCTGAAATTGCCATACTTGTTGGTTGGTCTCTCCTGCATCGCATCTTTTGTTTGTTGTATATTTATTTACTGCCTTGTTTGCAAACTGCAGCTCAATTTACTTGGTAGTTTATTTAATAAAATTGAATAGTTGTTTGAAAGTGATATGGGATGTTGATATACTGTGGGCACCCCTTTTGCACAGCTTTTAATTACTGGTTGTTGAATCACTGATTAATTTTTGTGGTTCATTTAGAATGAAATTGGTTGACTTCTTTAACACTTTAACGACGAGCTGCATTGGTTTCCCAGTCACTTTTAGTACACTCTCATCGTAAAAGTGTTATACTTTTAGCTATGGATACTAATAATTTATTGTGGTTGAGAATGAAATGACAAACAATTGAGAGCATGGACAGATGTATGTCTGTATGTATGTTTGTATGTATGCATGTGTGTTTGTGTGTATGCATGTGTGTAATTGTGTGTGTGTGTATTTATGTATCAAGACACTTAAAATAAAGCATTTTTAGTACCTCACAAGTGTCCTAAAACGAGTTGAGAAGAGAGGCCGTGAAGAACTGGATGAAGAGGGAGACAGAACAGCTGTGGACCAAGTGGATACTCCTGTTGAAGGCCAGTGTGAGACGGTAGAGTGTATTGGACTGAGCTGTATGGTAGAAAGGCACAAGTTCAGGCAGGATGTCATCAACGGCGCATGGTTTTGGTGGAGGCTGTTAAACGAATTTGAGAAATCAAAGCTTAATCAATACTGAACCTGATTGCCTGCCAATAAAAAGGCGTCTGAAAGTGTATACTACCGACTCGCGAGCAATAGGTATATCCACACTGACCTGTATGTGGGAGATATATGTGACTGCCCTTGGAAGGGCAAGTATTAGCACAGTTTGATTCCAGTCCTCGTCAGTAGTGTTCTTTTACTATCGGGCAGAGACCCCTGATTTTTTGCGGAATGCAACGAATGTGCCGTCAAAAAGGATTGATCGAACTTGCACGGCGAGAAGCATGTTAATTAGAGCAGTGATGGATGAGACAAGTTTGGTCCATGTCTAGACGGCATTTATTAGGTTGAGAGTTTTTGGGGTCTGAGCTTGTCTGGCTCCGGGATGAACTTGCCATGAAGGATTAAACGAAGCTGAGCAGCTCTGAATGAATGTTGTAAGGCTGGTGTTGAGAGGTTCCACCAGGATACTTTTTCATTGCTATATTTACAGCCTACCCTCACCTGACATAGCTGCTCTAGAAATGGGTTTATTCTTCTTCTCTTTCTTCTTCTTCTTCTTCTTCTTCTTCTTATTATTATTATTATTATTATTATTATTATTTTTTATATTTTTTTTTATATTATTTTTTTATTATTATAACGTATCTTTATTAATTCAAATCGACAAGCACACAGCAAGATCACATTATTATTATTATTATTATTATTATTATTATTATTATTTGGTTCTCAGGGATTATGTTGCAAGGATGTGATTACAAATTATAATAGAAAATAGGCATACTTCATCTGGAATGGCTGAAAATATTATTATTATTAATATAACCAGAGCCGTAGCAACAAAGAATGTGGCCCCCTCTGAACATAGGTCCGGGGCGGGGCCCCTTACAATGCGGAAACTCGAATACGGTAAAATACAATATACAGGGTTCATATTATGTTCACGGTTATTTTTTGCCACTTTAAGGGGCCCCCTTCCAGGAAGGGGCCCCCTCCGGTTGGAGGGTACGGAGGGCAGTCGCTATGCCTCTGAATATAACTTAATATAATTATTAATTAAGCTATTTTTTAAATGTAGTCATAATCTCAAAATCGTAAGCTTGATATTTCTGCACCACCCAAAAAAGCAAAGTTGCGGGAACCAGCTTACTCACAACAATAAGAATCATTCTATAAATTAGTACTATAATTGTCTTCACCATCGTCATCATTACTTATAATTTCATTGGCATATTCACAAAGGTGTTGGAGCAAATAAGCATCAATATACCGTGACCACATAGTATACTAACCACGTTCACGGTGTTCTGTTTTGCAATTAATTCCTCCAGCAGTTTGCAGTCAGAGCACAAATAGGTCATCATCTGCCAGGTTTATTAGAATGCATCAATCATCTTGTTGCCCTTGGCTCTGAATCATATGCAGGTAGCATTAGTGTTAGCTAGGCTAACACATTTGCCTTCTGATAAGTCTCCTACTTCTAGCGTCTTACTGGTGATTGTAATTTAACACATGGCATGGTTAGCATTGTTGAAAATGTTAATGGAAAAAGCAGCTCTATTTTCAATAACAACATATAAATAATATATATATGAGCACATCTGTGTTTATATATATATATACATATATATCGTCGCCTGAGAATTATCTTGTCGTATCTCCACTTTTTTTCGAAAAGTAGTTAAGGGTTGATTTGTAGCAGAATTTTTTTGATCTTTCTTCAGTTTCATTGGCTAGGAGATACGATAGGTCGTTTTAAAGATATTCAGCAAAATATACTGTCGTATCTCCTGTTTTCAGAAACATTTTATCGTATCTCCATACAGCATTCATAGTGTAGCAGTCTCTGTTGTTGTATGTCCACAGAAAGCTCGTCGCTGATTGGACGCGCAGGAGATACAACAGTACAAACCTGTGCGCTTAGCTGGACTATAGTGTCGCATATCCAGACAATTAAAAGTTTTTCTTTTAAAAATCCGGACTATACAAAATGAATATTTTAACGAAAACACTATGTAATAATTGGTCGTTGCTTAATTTAATCATTTCATGTCTTTGTTTTCAGAAAGATGGTTTGTAATATTTGTAAATCCATTTTATACAATATTTTCACAAATTTCAGAAAAACAACTATAATTGTTAATTTTTTAAATGCAATATCTTTATGTAATGTTGGTGTTTTAATATGACGTCTGGTTGTGAACTGTAATTTGACAGTGCCCTACTTATTGCATTGAATTTCTCATTTTCCCGCAAAATGCGGCCCAAACTTCTACCTCGTTTATCTCGGAATTTTGGAAAATGGAGATACGCTAAGATAATTCTCAGGCGACGATATACCGATACATATATATATACATATGTATATATATGTAGTATATGACTATATATATATGTGAAATGTCATGAGGTGTTGGGTATGAAGCGTTAGCAATTTGAGTATCTTAGTTGACAGCTTCAGTCTTTTCCATTTGCCCCTCAAAACAAGCAGGGTCAAAAAGGACTTGTGGGCTTTTCGTGCATGCCTTTTGATAAAAAATCCAGAGGGTGTAGGCCTACCTCACTCTGACCCCTCTTCTTAATATACACTTGAAAGTTGCTAGTTCTTAATAAAATATTGTTTTCGAATGCCTGTTTATGGTAGACCAGGCCACGTGTTTAATATATTAGATAGTGCTTCAGCCAGTTAACAATAAGGTGGCACTTATAAGTGGCATAAACAAGCAATATAATTTCATTCACGATGCACATTTAAAACGAGTATGGCATTAGCAAGCTGGAAGATAGGTGAGATTGCATATGAATCAATCAAAACTGCACAGCTGCTGTTCTAGAATGAGTTTCCTTATTTAGATCTGCTCAGCAAACATCTATATAGTGTTGAAAGGCATAAGGTGACTCGCTATTAATTTACTAGGAATTCTCTTTTCACTAATCCTTTTCATGCAGACCTAATTGGCTTTCTATTTCCTGAAGTCCTGGTGATGAAGGAAGTGACTTGAAGTCAGTTATATTGGATTTATCCTATGCTGTAAAGTGAACAGAGGTTTCATATATATGGATTTAAAATTGTATATACCTGTGAAATTGATAAATATGTAAACCAGAAGAAAATGACCATCAATCAAAAAGTAAAGTGTTCAAAATTAATACAGATTGTTTGACATCTGAGCTTCTGTCCATTTTTTGTTTTACATTTGCCAGCTATTCACTCAACTTTGTCTGGTCCCTGTCTCATTCTCCAATCACTTAATTTTGTAACTCGCTTTTAATTTGTGTTGCACAATACTTCTGTAGTATGACAATGCCCTCTTTACAAAGTTCATAAGTGCACTTGTAAGCCAGTAACAGGCATGACAAAGTGGTTGTGGTTGTAGTTCTGCTTTTCACTTAATATGTATATCTGAATCATCTGCAGGAAATCATGAAATAAAAAACTTACATTTCACCCACTACATGTGATGTTCAGTCCTTCTGACTATGACTGATGTTCATTCCACAACATTACTTTTCTCAAAGTCAAATCATGTATGCAAGCAATGGCCACCATCATTTAATACCTCGGTGGGCGTAAAATGATTGTGGCCATTAGCTCAGGCAATTCACCATGGGTGCTTGTAACATTCAGTGTCCCGCAGGGTTCCGTCCTTGGGCCACTGCTGTAGCTGCTATATACAACTGATTTGAAAAAGATCATCTGTGCTCTTAGAGCCCGGGTTCATCAATATGCCGATGACGTTAGCTGTCCTTGACATGCCACCCATCTGACTTTTGTCAAAAATCCAGGCAATCGTGAAGGAAGTGGAGACTTGGATGTCCTCCAACTGGCTGAGGCTGAACCCAGAAAAAACTGAATTCGTATGGTTGGGCACGGGATAGGCATGTTCAAGGATTGAGAGAGAAGCGACTGAAGTGGCATTCCTTAACACTTTGTCTGGGACCTGGAAGTGCTTCTGAATGAAGAACTGTCTATGGAGGAACATGTCAGTACCCTCTGCAGGTTTTTCTTCTATCAACTACGCCAAATTAGACTCATACGGCAAAATGTATAATTTGATGCCACCATGACTCTTGTCCTTTCCCATTGTGTTGACAATCATGATTATTACAATGGTGTCCTTGTGAGTCTGCCAAGGTTCCGGATATAACAGCTTCAGTACATCCTCAAGTGCAACGCCTGAGTCATTAGTACACTGCCAAAATTCTTGCATATTTTGATCTATATGCAAGACACGTTACACTGGCTCCCAGTCGAGGACAGGATCACATTCAAAATCATCATCATGGGACAAACAATGATGGTTGGTGCTGCCCCAGAGTACATCAGGGAGCTCTGTGTCCCCATCTCCAGCCAGCCAGGTCGTCGATCCCTACGTTCTGCAGCTCATGGGGGCTTGATGGTCCTGCGCTCTCGTACGTCGTTGCGGGCGCACTGTGCCTTCTCATGCATTGGACCATCAAACTGGACAGTCTCCCATTAACAATTCGTAACATTGCACCACATGCAGCTCAGGAAACATTTTCGAAATTTCTTAAGTTGCATCTTTTTAAACCTGTTAGGTAGCTATGTTTAGCACATTCGTGACGTTCTAGTAAGGCGCTATATAAATTACCGTATACATACATACATGCAACTTCTAATTCAGCAGCTGTTAAACTACTGGTAGACATATGGGTGTCAGTCCACCTAGTTCTGATCACCAGTCCATGAACTGGTATGACATGCACCACAGTAATAAAAGTTTGGATGTACAACTTAAAAAACCAGCACTTTGACACTACTGACACACAGTAAGATTACTCGTCATTCACAAGATAAACAGTGAAAATGAAACAGTACAACATCCATTACAGTAATGAAGTATCTGTGTTTTACGTGCTACAGTGCAGTAAATTCGGTTACATCAAAATTATGTCAAATTTAACAGATCTGTGTGTGGTATGAACACTGTTTGGGAGTGTCCCTACATTTATTGTATTATATTGTATTGTATGCAGATATTTTTAAAGCGCTTCTAGCGGGAGGGCCATTCAGAAGTGCTCCCAGTGCGAGAGACTGGGAATTTCGAAAATGTTTCCTGAGCTGCATGTGATGCAGTGTTATGAATCGTTATAAGTAAAACTTGAAGTTTGCAAAGCTTTATCATTTTTATTTCAAAGAAAAACACATCAGATTAGATTTTCATAATTGCATAATTTGCATAATTCACCTTCCCTCTGAGTTATTTATTTTGGATGGTATTCAGCTTTAAGACAATTTAGACAGCTCTACCACTGAGTCTTACCTTGATTAGGCTATTTGCAAGTCCCTTGCCTTTTTAAGAGATCTTGGCTCCTACTAGCATGCACAGTTTGAAGTTTATTGTAATAGAAGTAGCAAAATGCCAGATTAGTATCATAGTTTACTTGTTTTACCAATTTAGTTTCCAGTTTGTATAATCTGATTGATGTAACAGTTATCTTGAGTCTATGACATCACTGCACAAGTCTCAATATTTGAAATTGCTACCTAGACTCGTCTTTTGGCACCTTTGGGGGGTACTTAAATGGTGCTATGCAAATAACTAGGTAATACAGCATGAATGGAACATGTACATGTGAATGTGAGGCAATGTTAACATAGTAACAATCAAGTAACATGTAACGTGGAGGCAGCTTTATTGTTTGACAATTGTTACTGATAGCAAATAAAGTTGAAAATATCTAAGTTGACTTTATTGGATTAATAAAAAGCAACAAAATTACTTCTTGAGTAATTCAGCTACTAAACTATATGACTGAAATTAATTTTCACTAGGCCTATCTGTTTCTATACCATTTAGTACATAAACCCATCTTTCACTCTAAATTGTCGTAAATAGAATATCACCAAAATTACCCGCTATTCATTATTCATCACATAATTCATCTGTAATGCGTATCGTACACCTTTACTTATTAACCATAACTATTTTTCTTGCACAACTTAAAAGCAAATCACCTGGTGTAGTATACACATTCATTTGAGCAATCTATCACCATTCATTGCCTTCACACATGCAGTGGAATAAATTCACTTCAAATTAAAGATATTGACAGTTCCTATATAGAAAGAAAAGTGTAATGTTAAATGTACACCTACGACCTACATGCCTTCCTGGCAATTGCTACTTCAAGTGAAACCTCAAAGCATTGTTTTTTCTATGGTAAAGTGAACTCCGAAACCTTGGATTGTTCAAGAGCAGCAGTTTTGTAGGCTCAAAATCTCTTCAAATTTTTACAAAACTTAAAATTATACATTGAAGAATTTACAATAAATGGAATCTGGTAAAAGTATAATACAGTTATTCCACAGATTTAGTCACATTTTGTACAATCTATATGACACTTCTGAAAGACATTTCTTCAACATAGAATAAGAAAACAGTTCATTCAAATATCAAATTCATCGAGGGAAAATCGTCAGTTGGGACAACAATCCCTTCTCCATTTTGACTACGAATGCAGGAACCCAGCGAGAATTTCAGTCACCATTGCACGAACAGATCTTTCGATTAAGAATGAAATTTGGACTGCAAAAGAGAATTAAAAAGCATTATATTTATGAATAAATTTGCCAACTATTATTAAAAAATGTTAAATTTTGGCTAATTCTACAGAGATCTGTACAGAAGTTTATGTAAACTGAAATTTTCCAGGAATTTTTAAACCTAAAATCTCAGCAAGCATGCCATGACCACTGTCCATTTATGCACCAACACAAGGAAAAATGTATCTGCACTGAGAAATATTATAACAGGTCTTAAATCTACAATTAATATAATGCAGTGCAAAGAAAACAAAAAAATTATTGAAACAGCATGATGTATAAGCAATTGCTCTATAATTAAAACTGTTGATTCTTCACAGAATATGATACATATGTTATTAATCCTACTGGTTTTCCGTGATCCTTGGTCACTTCGTTGGATATTAATGGTGCTGTAATTGATATACGACTGGCTGTTAGGCAGATTAAGAATAACAGATTACTCCAAATCTACCTGTAAGACTTGTTTGACTTTCTTCAGAGTTTTTTGCAGCTCATTCAGTTGAGGATCGTCCACCGATGAAGTGGTTCTGTTTGCAGGAAGACTAGTCGCTAGGTTTGTGGACCGTGTCCTTGAAAAACATGACAATACACTGTAAGCACATATTTCTCAGAGCGACTGACATGCTAACACTACTTTTAAAACTACAACCTACTGCATTAAGTACATAACTCAAATCTGGTTTCCTTTTGCTGTCACCAGTAATTAAACCTATTTTCAGAGCCACCTAAGTTAAGGTCAGACAATTGATTCTACAGTGTTTTGTTAATTTGTAGATTTTGTTGTCTTTCAAATGCAGATTCTGATGTTTGTTTAAATTGTAAATTAAATTATGTAAATTAAATTATGTGTTATTATTTTCTAAAAGGCTTCCATTATATGTTAAAAACCAGTATTTGATAATGCAGAACTTCACAGCTGACATCTTATTTATACTGATCTTACCTGATTTTCTTTTGCTCAATCTTGTTTAAAAGTTGCTGAATATCTTCAGACAAATTCTGAATTGAAGGAATAGTAGTGGTGCGTACCTAAAGAAAAGGATTCAGCAATAAACAGCTAGACATAGCAAGTTCCTTAGAAGAAGGAGAAATGGGTAGTTGAAACAGAGGACATTTCAGAGAATAAATAAAATAATTTGAATGTAAAAGTAGATATACCATGATGTAGCAGGATACGAAACTGGTGTTTTCTATTGATACCATTCTTCATGAATTTCATTTTTTTAAATATCTTGTTACTCTTCTTAAAGCTCAGCAAAGAGATCTTACTAGACATTAACACATATGACATCAAGATAATGTAGGAGTTATCAAAAACAGCATATCTACCACAGCGTCACATAGCAGGGAAGTTATACTTGATGGATATGGAAAACACTCGGCCCAGAAAGAAAAGAGAAAGATAATCACTAGCTTCAGATCTATTTTATAAATGCCAAAAGGGTTAATAAGGTTATTTGCTTGAGACAGAGAGAGAAAAATACTGATATGCTTACACCATATGCCGCATCAATGTCGGAAGATGTGCTATGGTTTAGCCTCTCATCTGCAGACTGTCTAGTTCGGGCTGATCTGGGTCGGGTCCCAGATTTGAAACTGCTTTGAGGCTGATAATCACTTGTCTTTCTAGAATGGCGGTCTGAGTGAGTCATAGATCCAGGACGTTGCCGTGTCACTTGATGATTCTGCAGCTCTTCATAGGAACTAGCATCTGTGTCATCAGACCTTGAACTTGCTGACAACCTGAGCTTCTTGGAGTCTTCTATGGCCTTCTTCGGGTCATACTTCATCCGTTCATGATAGGCCTGGAGTTTGGGGTTCTCAGCATCAGAAGTTCGGCTGCGAAGTCCGTTGCTCGCACTCTTTGATCGCTTCATCCTTGCCTCACTGTCAAAGCTAGTGGCTTTTTCTTGTATTGGAGTTTCGCCTGGCCTTTGACCTCGAAAAGGCTGATGCTGCTTTGAACGACTTAGAAGTGGAGATGCGGGCATATCACTGCTGTCAAAACTAGAATCCTTCTGAAATTTTAGCTGTTGCCGATCAGGATCATTTCTGGACAAAGTAGGTCTCGACAGGGATATCTGGGTATCACCTCTGGACAAAGGAGGTCTTGACAGGGATATCTGAGGATCACCTCTGGAAAATGTAGGTCTTGATAGGGACCTTTGCCTTACATATGGTGCTCTTGACGGTGTTCCCAGTTCAGCCACTGTAGCAGAGCTATGGCTCACAGCCTTAGAAACTACAGTTCGCTGACGGTTCCCAGCTGACGGAGGTCTTGACTGTACTGTGCCATTGTCAGTGAGCCTTTGAGTTTGTGCTGAGTTCTGTCTCGGTGCAAGTCTTGGTGTTGAAGGCTGAGACAGAGAAATGGTGCCATATGAATCACGGTCTGTTTCTCGTAGTGATCCTTTGCCCCTGGAAATGAATTCACTTTTTGTATTATTCGTTGACGTTGTGGGGTTTCCAGGGAGCTTTCTTCCCTCTGACCGAAGACTTGATCTTCCAAACGTTATCGGCACAAACCCTTCATTTGATGATGTCGATCTTTCTTGGTTGTCAGTTCTGTTGAGGATGGTTCGAGTGTTTGAAGTCGTGATTGAGTTACGAACTACTGGTTTCTGTGAATGGTTCGAACTTGTCTCATCGGGCAACACAGAGTCATAAAATCTTGGCATGGGATGCAGTTTTCCAGTCAAATTGTGGATTGTCGGCTTACGATCAGTGACGCACTCACGTTCTTCTGTTGCAGTTGTTCCAGTTACTCTACCAGATCTGGGAGCATCAAAGAAGATTTTCTTCAGCTCGTCTTCTTCAGGCTGGAACAAACTACTAGGGTCTCTCTTGTTCATACTGTTTCTCAAGACCTTACCCTTCTGAAGGTAATCTAGTACATTATCATTTGGAGACTTCTCTTTGCTCAGACCAGCATCTTCTACTACCCTTGGAACATCTGCGATTACCTCAAATTCTCCATCCTTGTGAAGCTTCTGGTAAGTTTCTGAAATGCAGCTGTTCAGTTCGAGCCGACCAGCCTTCTTTTTTTCAACCGGTTGCATCAGAGGGGCATCAGCTGATAAAACCTCAAAGAAACCCTTGTCAGAATCCCCAGCATCAGACCTGGTGTCTGCTGATTCAAATACCAATGCAGCACCATCTTTGCCAGGTGTACGGGGCAACAGTCGCTTACTTAAAGATGTATGCCTTGCAGATGATAATGGGAATGAGCTGGCCAAGTTAATTTCAGTTTCATTTTTTAACTTTCTGTTACCAACATAATCTTTGCTTGAGTCTGCAACAAGACAAATTTATATAGAGCATAAAACAATAATCTAGTCCTAATCAAAATTATTGCAGTTTCTATAGCACTTCTTTATGAAAACTCCTAATAGGAACTTCTGATCTGACAACACATGAAGTTATGATCAAAGAATATGGGTTCACTAAGTTCAAAAAGCAAACACAGAAACTTAAGATGACTTTTAATTGGCAACATTATTTCATAATGTTGGGCTAAAACTGCACTGAGAAAATATAAGGTGGTGGAAACCCAGGTTGGTCATCTTGTTATATGTTAGAAAAGGATCTGCTGCTCAGCGTAAATGACACCGTGATACATAGCATCTTTAGCACAGCCAGGTAGTTAATCCTGTGCATTAAAATTGTGCAAAAACAATCAGCTTAGTCTTTCCTTGTTGAAGCAGTGGCTCATGAGCTATTTTAGTGTCCTGACCCCAATATCTTTTCAGTTACAGGCTGAGGGGTTAGAAGAAGAGCTAGGGGGTTGAAACCCCAATCCCTGACAACTCGATGCACAATGGGTGTAAGGGTGTCCAGCTGTTAGTTAAGGTCCTTTGCCCAGTTATGTTCATCATAATGCATATAATTTGAATTGATTGTGACTGATGCATGCAAATCTGTTTCAAAAGCTCAAGGTTTTTTGCATTACTTGCAAGGTTATACATTTTTACTTCAAGTGTTTTTGTGCGCTAGAAATGAGTTGCAGCACATAGTTAATTATCACAGCAAGGGACCTGGTGAGGCAATAAACAGTGGCTCATTGATACTAAAGATTGGTGTGTCGTGTTGTTGCTTGCTGTAATAGTCATGATCACGTAGATGCACTGGTTTTGGCTGGTTTTGGAGGTTGCTACTACTGATTCTCTGACCATTCACTGTTATGATTTGGTATGCAATCATTGATGCTGAAACACACGTCTTTTTATATTATGGGGAAATTCAAGGTCTTGCACATTTGTATCACAGTAATGCTAAAGACCTCAGCCATGTAGTTTAAGAGCCATATAGTATAGCATGCAGTTTCAGGCTTCAACTTAGACAGTCCTTGTTGTCTCGAAGCTTATAAGCTTTATGTCATGAAATATACTGATTAATAACTATAGACATTGTTTTACTGATAACAATAGCAGTCTGTGAGGTAAAGATTTTTGCTCTAAAATAAAATATATCTATGAAGCACCAACTCAGACATTCGTTTAAGCAGTATAGCAATACTGTCAGTTTAATCTGTTTGTTTAGAGTTGATTAATTTGGACATTTTTGTGGACAATTTTGACTCTAGGAATGGCAATTTCCAAACTTGTGCTTCATTAAACATATGCAATGACTTTATTTATAGGCTATTTTAGCCTATTCCATATGTTTAAATACAGTGAATGTGTTTAAATTTTGTGTTGTGATTTAAGGTTGTTTAGGCAAACAAATCATATAGCTCCCGTTCAAATCTCTCATCAATTTGTGACTCAGTGCAAAAACATTTTAGAGCATTAAAAATTTTTGGCAAGCCCAGGCATACAGTTGGCCCACCCTATTGGTCGTTCAGCCCCACCATTTCTTCTCCCTCTTTGGGATATCCTAGAGCCACTACTGTGTGAATGAGATGACTTGGTCACATTGTGATTGATCTTTGCTGACAAGTACTGTGGTTGACAAGAATGCAATTGATAACGAGTAAGCAATATCTTAATGTTTTGTCAAAATTTCCCCAGTGTCTCAGATAGATACTCAGATCTTAAACTTAACATGCACAGAAGGACAAATTTGATTTCAATTTACTTATCAACTAATGCTGATGGATTTAAAAGAAGCAAACAGAAAGGCCTAAAACTAATTTACTAGAACTAAAAAGCTCAGAGATACCATAGGTAAGGCAGATGACATCTTCACTGTCTTGCATATTCAAACAGGCGTCCTCGTCTCTCTTTTGTGAAACGTCTTCTGGCTTTCTTTGACATACCTCCGCAGCTGAAGTCAACTCTGTGAAATTTTTCAGTTCAGGGCTATCCTCGGGCTAGTTTAAAGAAATTTAAAAATACTGACTACAATATAAGCTGTAATATTGCATACATGTATTTCAGAATTACAGTGTTGCCATAGAAATGGTGAATATGACATCAAAAGACAAGACATATATATGCCAGAAGCAACATACTTTGCAGAAGATGCTCACTAAAGAGAGGACTTCCTTTTACCAGACCAACAAGGTACAATAAGGGTGCTAGCATGATGGCAAATTATTGGCAAGTGATTTGTACATGAAGGGTACCAGCTCAAAGTGAAATCATTGACATTCAAGAAGCCAGTGCAAAGAACACAGATCAGGTGTGACATGGCTATTCTGTTTTTATTAAGCACCAAACAGTCGATGGCATGGAGCAGTTATATGGCAGGACTTGCTTCCCAAGGTACCTACATCTTAGACTAGGTTGAAAGTCATGCAATCCTCTTTACAGGGTGAAACTCAAAACAAACAATTACTATGTCACACATGTGGTTTAGGGAAACACTCCATGACACAGTCATGCTGCTTGGTGCATAACTCTTCTTGTCAGTGGATGCTGAAGGCATTGCACAGTCAGGGAGGCTGTAAAAATATAGAATTGCAGTTGTCATTCACATAACCCCAGTCCTCCTTCATTTGCTTACATTCCCACGATTATGTCTCTCACAATGCTTTTAGTCTTCTAAGCCTTTTTAAAGTTCAGCCACCCAGGTCATTTGGTTATTCATTGTCATTTTTTTCCTTTTGTGTCCCTCAATCATATCTTCTCACAACTTCAGTAAACACTCTTTAGTCAATGCTGCCATATATGTATATCTATTGAATAAACTCACTAAAACCTCCAACAGTTCTCTAATTTTTCACCTCTCAGTGTCCATGAACTTTCCCATACACTTGTCCTTTCTTTTGGGACATTTCACTCAAAACTCAAAACTAAGCCCTTTAAATTGTCGTAACTTTTTTCCGTTATCACTGGCCTGCCAATATACATGATGTCATAACACTTTCTGCCTTGGCAGACCATTGGCTGTCTTGGCTAAACCTTTCTGAAGTCTGACCTGGCACTGAGACTGAGCCAACAATTCAACTCTGATTTGGTTTGGGTAAGTGCTAACTATATATGCTGGTCTCCCTGGTGCAGTTTCTGTATGAGGCTCAAAATTTTTTGTGACATACATTACACAATTGTGTGGTATTGTCTTATTAAAATAGCAAAGCAGAATGACAAGGTTGGATATAAAATATTACTTTGGGTTTCTATAGCACTATAGCAGCATTTTAAGAGGTACTTCGTAAGTAACTAGATAAATATAGATATACACACATACGTAATTACATATATTACCTCCTTACAAATTATTTTACACTGAAGTGCAGCTTCATATCACAAAACCCCCCAGAATCCTGTTAAGATTTTAAGTAAGAGGTATCAAGAGTTAGGGTACCGGGGTATTAGTACATTGTAGCAGGATTTGGCAATGGGATTGTTCAAATATATATGACAGGAAAATGTAAAAGCTAGTACACAATTTATTCAGCAGAAATAAATCTTCAGTATCATGAAATCTATGTCTAATAGAAATAATTGGTCAGAATCTTGCTTTGAACAATAGATGACAGCACATACCTGAGACGAATTTTCATCTTCCGATATATCTTCCTCGTCTGTGTGACTGTTCTCGTCATTATTGAATTTGTTAACAAAGGAGTTTCTCTGAAGGTCATTGTTCCTATTGTGAATTTCAGTTTCTGACGTTTCATCCTTCATTCCAACTCTGAACACTTCACCAATCTTCTCTCGGGCTGCAGTAACTGCACTGTCTTGGTCAGCGGTGCATACTGTGTAAGTTTCAGTTTCGCTGATATTACTTGAAGTGTCATCCTCTGTTTCAAAGGACACGTTATGAACGGTTTGTTCTGGGTATTTAGAAAACTTATGCATTGATGCATATTTCCTCGTCGAAATTGATTGGCTGTCTTTATGGACGGAGGGTCTTTCAAACTCTAAGCTCTTGTTCGTCTTTCCATTATGGCTGTCGTCACTTTGCATCTTTGACTTCACTCTGCTTGCAGTGGCTGAAGTTCCTCGCAGTCCGGATTCTGGGGACTTGAAGTAATGATCATTCTTCAGTGAATTTATCTCCACTTTTGTCCATACCATTGGCTTGGACCACTGCTGCTTTCCTGCTAAATTTAAATAGCATGGTTGTCAAAATCATAATTTTATATTTCCTAATTGCATTGTTATTGCTGTTACAGATATTGAGGCTTTTCTTGACCAGAAAAGTAACTAGGTAAGTCTATTAATAGTAATTAGTCATAAAAAACTTATTACACTCCTAAGAGCATAACTGCAAATTTATACTTTGCTAATTATTTAACATATAGAAATTTTCATATTTTTTAAGTTACCTTAAGGTCGCTTGCAGTAGCTTTGTCACAAATAAGAAAAGTGTTTCATTGCTTCAGTTGGAGATTGGAATTTAAAGAAAGTAAATTTAAAGTCTGTTGTTGACCAGTGTGCATTCAATGCAACGTAACATTACCCTGAGAATTGTCTGAACAGTCATCATCACTGTCATCGTCTTCAGTATTATTACTGGAAACATGCTGACGATGTTTAGCTTTTGAAGATTGTTTATCCTTATCATCTGCTAACTGTTTGCTCGAATGTAAACTGATGTTTTTCTTCTGCTGTGTAACCGTCGAGTTTGCTGGCAGTGCTTTCTGGCAAAGAATAAATAGAGAATTCTTTCACTTTCCAACATTAAACGTCATATTTCATACATTATTTATGGTGCATTAATGCACTCATAACTTTTCCTGAAATTTATACATTGTTTATTCTAAAATTAAACTTAACATATTGTATTGTATCTAATAATTTATAAGGCGCCTCTCGCAGCATAAACTATTCAGAGGAACCCTCAGTGCTGGATCCCCTGGAAACAGAAACGTCTTGAGTGAGCGAGGAGATGCCGGGGAGATTCTCGTCATAGATTTGCCTCAATGTATAATCTTAGTTTTGGGTGCTTTTCCTAAAATGTGTACACTGTTTATTGTAGTACCAAAATTAACATAGATTTGGTACTATGTCTATCTACTCTATTAGTTTTGGGTATCTTCAGTGCCCTCCATTTATTCATTCCTTGACTACAGCTACCTTTTACTTAAAAGAACAGCAATGATAAGACCTTGTACATCATATGAAGTAAATATTCATTATGAAGGCAGAGCTATTAACTTAAGATTGCGTTGCTTTGTTGTTTGGCCAAAATTGTGTATAAAGCAGAACAGTACCTCTGATTTGTCATCTTTTGGTGTTGGTTTACGTGGAAACTTTGCCACTCTCTTGGCAAGATTTGCAGGGAGTTTTGGAGCACTAAACGAGTCGGCTGCTGAAGAACCGATGGGAGAGATGTCAATGGTAAATGCACAAGGTGATCTTCTAGTGTACGGAGGTTGTGTCTCCTCTTTTATGACATCAGCTGGAGTTGTAGAGTCTGCACTGGAAGCCTTTGTTGACAGCACTTTTTCATCAGATTTCGCAGCTTCGCTAATAGTGGTATGTGAATCAGCTGGGTCATTATTTGAAGTAATAGCCTTGTTGTTGTTATTTGAAGAAGTAGATGATGGTATCACATAAGGCTTTAAAATGTCATCTAAAATGCAAAGAAGTCACAACAGTAGTACCTGTTCATATAAAGCAATGCCTAACCACACTTTTAGCTATGATAATGACACTTTGCAAATCTCCAGGTTGTATTCATTGTGCTCCTGTTCCGTTTGAATGGTGATCTGGTGCATTTTCTTGGTATTTGTCCTGGTGTTCTACTTGTCAAGTTCACTTATGAAACATACCTTAGCAATCCTCGATTGCATGGGCGGTGATCATGTCGGGGAACGTGGGGGAGGGACAAAGTCGCCACTTGTCACAGAGTGGGGGAACACATAATTTGTCTCCTCCACTAAATGAAGAATTTCTCAAAAAAAGGTAAACAATTTCCAATTGCATCTCCGTGAAAAAGGTTGAGGTTACCTTTTTGAGCCGAGCTTTCAAAAATGTAAGGACCTTTTTTACATTTTTGAAAGTGGTAAAAAGGTAATCAACTTTTTCAGGAGATGAATTGGAAATTGTTTACTTTTTTTGAGAAAATTTTATTTGTGGAGAAGAAAAAAAATTTTCTTCAGTGACCATGGCCGACTTTGTCCCTCCCCCCACCTCTCAGACAAGATCACCGCCACTGCTCGATTGATTATGCAAGGTGCACTTTAACAGCGGTATCATCAAATTTCTTATCTTAGATCAACTTACAGACTGGATTAAAATGACGACGTTTGTCTGAGGTTCGTAATCGTAAACTCCAGTTTTCTAAAGTGCTACTTGAACGCTAATTAAGTGCAGGGCGCTAGCTTATTCATCAGTATTCATATTTACTGCCTTTTTGTGCAGAGCAAGTAGTTAAAATGAAACAAAATCAATTATTAAATTAATATTGCCAGACAAATTCTGGTGATACAGCTATGTAGAACCTACATAATGTTTTATTGATGCATAAAATCACAAGAATTAGCAGTTTCCCTATTACCAGTAAATTTATTTATTTATTTATTTATTTATTTATTCTGGATATTTCTATAGCGCCTCTCGAAGTCAACTACTACTCAGAGGTGCTCCCGACTACAGAATTTGATACTGTGCCGGAATTTTCATGCCGAAGTGCCACGAGCAATTGCGAGTGAAGGACTTGCCCAAGGTCCGTGCGCAGCGGCTAGAGTGGGATTCGAACCTGCAACCCTCCAGTCACAAGGCGCCGAACTTACCACTGGGCCACCACGCCCCACAAATGACTACATTCTTATAAGGTCTAAACCAGCACTTCCCAAACTTTTCATTGTGACGAACTGGCAGGAATTTATTTCATTGTATTAATTATAAGATTTAAGAAATGAGAATGTAAAACAATCTTGGAATTTAGTACAACATTATGTAGTTACATTTGAGGGAGCAGATATTGTTAGGAAAATATGACAAATAATTTAACTACAGTTCTAACTGTAAAGCAATCGAGAAAACATCTGTCGTCTGTTTGTGTCCAGTTTCTTGAATCACTTTGCGGACCAGCAACTGAGGGCTCGCGAACCGGCACCGGTCCGTGGACCACTACTTTAGAGAAGCACTGGTCTAAACAATTGTATACACAAATTTGCAATATCTTGTACATGAACGACATCTAATTTTTAACATTTTCTTTTGCACTTCAGAGTTACAGTAGCTTGAATGTGTAATAGATTTGCATTTGTAGATAATATATTAAACTTCAACAAACCTGCAGGAGGCGCTGGTCTGTTTTTCTCAGTGTAGTTAATCTTGCTTTCCATTGATGACACAACTTCTAGTTGTTCGCGTGATGTCTTAGTCTCAGAAATGGGAGTGGCTTTTGCGTTGAAGTCACCAGCCTGAGAATGGGTTTGGAACGGTGATTCGTAATTTTCCAGTTTAGCAATCTGGCTGTCTGATTGGTGTTTGGTAGTAGACATAGGGGACAGTGAAAGACTTGATACATCAGAGTAAGGGTTGGCATCATGGGTCAGTGTTGACTGCTCCACTTCAGATTGAGACCAGTCTCCTCTTGAATTTATTCTATCAACAAAATTGTCAGTACAAACCTGCGGTGTTTCATACTTGGAGCAGTTTTGTAGGCTTCTGCTTTGCCACTCACTGCCAGTAGGTGCTTGGCCAGACATAGGAACGTATGGATACTTCCTGGCCGAGTACTGATGGAAATGGGGTGGTGGTGGTGGCGGGTATTCCTCCATATGTCTAGACCTTAAAAATGAAGGATCATGCATAGCACCATAACTGTGGCCGTGATTAACGTGGGGTATATAAGCATCGTGAGGCTGGTGGCCTCTGGGGGCCTCCTGGGGGCCTCTGGGGGCCTCATGATTGCAGTGTCTTCCACAGGCTTCCAGTGGATAGTGCCTAATGTACTCGTCCTCACATTCGTCGTAGTAATGTTTCTCATAGCCGTGATGACCATGGTATGAATTCTGGTCTTGTCTCCAGGGTGGCAAAGGTGGATGCCTCCACGACGGAGGGTACATCTGATGACCCTCGGACCAAGCTGGTGCATATGGGTTCATGATCATTGGTGGCATCATTGAATGCCGGTTCGATGAAGCTGGATAGGCACCGGACGGCATATCAGAAAATCTCGAAGGAACGTCTTCCTTCATGTCACAAGTATGTGGTGCTCCATGTTCTTTCATGCAACCCTGTCGCAGAAATGAAGTACTGTACAAATCAAAACAACCTAGAAAACTAATTGAGTTTCAGTGATCTCACTGATCTGATTCAGAGGCGCTCCCAGTGCGAAAGACCCAGTGAATAGCAGTCTTGTTGTCAAGACCTTAAACCTCAAGACCAAGACCAAGACCTTGAACCTCAAGAACAAGACCAAGACCTTGAACCCCAAGACCAAGACCAAGACCAAGACTTTGAACCTCAAGACCAAGACCAAGACCTTGAGCCTCAAGACCAAGACCAAGACCCAAAAAATCGCAATCAGGTCAATACTTCGAAAATTGTCAAGTCGGAATATTCGCTATTTTAATGAAAACATGAGTCTTTTATTTTATTCAAGCAAATTAACTTTAAATGCTAACTGCAGAGAAATCCGAATTTGTAGTCAAAAGTCCTTCATGCAAACTATTATTCCAAATGCCTTTTGTATTTTATAAAAACCAATTCGCTCAGAATTTTCTGACCAACACGTGCCTTGTGGGGCCTCATACGTAAAAATTCCGCCATGTGGAAAAAATACGTTCTACAGGTGCTGAAGTCGCTGACACACACACACACACACACACACACACACACACACACACACACACACAGAAGCTTTTCAAGCACTGGATGTAAATGTACAGAATGAGTCCTTTTGAAATCTTCCCATGGTTTATCATGGGCCTACCGTCTGATACAGAATAACTGTTACTGCTGCCAATGGGTTTTCCTGACCAACATGACTTGTATCCATCCATAGATATTGGTCGTATGATGCAAGCAGGCTTGATACAGAATTCTTGAGTTTTGTTAAATGACTGTTCATATTGACAGCCGGTCTTGGTCTTGGTCTTGCGAGACCAAGACCAAGACTTTGAACCTCAAGACCAAGACCAAGACCTTGAACCTCGAGACCAAGACCAAGACCTTGAACCTCAAGACCAAGACTTTTAAAAACGAACTCGAGTGCACTCGAGACCAAGACCTTGGTCTCGAGGACAACAAGACTGGTGAATAGAAAGTGGTTTTAAGACAGCGGAACGAGGCACTTGGGCCAACAGCTAATAAAGAGGCACCTGTCAATGGAGGGAGTTGATTCCATAGAGCAGGACCAATGCAAGAAAAGGCTCAAGTTTGGCCATAGTGGTCCTGGCTCGTGGCACAAAGAGATCATGGCAATTAAGCGATCGTAATGGACGGAGAGAAGTAGCTGAAACTGGCAGACGAACGAGGTCACAGAGGTTCTTGGGTGCTAAGCCTTTATTAGACTGAAGGACTAAAGTGAGAACCTTAAGCTGAAACCGAGCAGTAAGGGGAAGCCAATGAAGATTAAGTATTGAAGTACAAAGAGTATGGTGATTCATCAGCAGCTAATGCCATACTGTATTGATACTTACAGCTAGTGTTTTAACAATGATTTTAGTTATTAAAACCAGTTTTCATTGCTGTTTATCTCACCTGACATTCTGCAATTCTGTGGGTGTTGGGTGGCACTGCAGCTGTCTGTCTCATGGCCCAACTTGGCAATTCCTTTGAGGACAAGAGGAGGTCAGCCAGCTCATAGTTCTTGTTGCCATCGGCCAAAACATTGGTTTCTTCATGCTGACTTCTTTCTTGTAATGCAGGATGTTATTATCAGTGTTAAGACAGAATAACGTTCAAAAGTTTATTGTCTGCTGCCTTTCTCTTTCCTAACGCATGCTTGTTCCCAGTTCTTTATGCTGTTTTATGCTGCTTGATGTTCTAAGAGCAATCTTACTGTTTCTCACTTCGATCATTCAATGCCTGTGTCCCACAATAGGCCATCATTAAGCTGATTTTACATGGTGTATAACCCATAGCTGCTCGCTTATCGGCTATATCAGCGGTTCTCTTGCGACCCCTTGATAATATTTCCTAAGTTGTGGCGACCCCAACAATAAAATGCATTAGGTTATTCCCCTTCACCGCATTTTTGCTACCAGTATGATGCATTTCACTTCTCACCATTTGATAATCCATTCGCATCACGCATAATAGCATAATATTAAATCATTAATCAACAAAAACAATTTGTAATTTTTGGTGGTAATAATTAAGAAAAATCTAAAAGTAAAATTTAGTAAATGAAATGCTTACTTGAAGTTTAATATTTATTGGGTATTGCACTACATGACTGTACAATTTGTAAGAGTTACAAATTTCAATGGCAGCTGTTAAATTTAAAGTGCAAACATTACTTCAGATTTAGGAAGAAAACAAAGCTACAGAAGGCCAATAATATTTTATCAACTATAACTAGAAAAATGATGGAGTTTCCCAATCCAAATTTCTGAAGGTTCCAGGCGACCCCTGGCAAGTTGCTAAGGCGACCCCCGCGGGGGTCGCGACCCACAGGTTGAGAACCACTGCACTATATCAACACTTTAATGTCAAGAATGTACTAAAAGTGAATGGGAGACCAATGCAGCTCGTCGTTAAAGAACTTATTTGATGGCATTCCACATACTGTTTCCCTGTCTCCTATTAAAGAGTTTCCCAAAGGCTGTCTTATCCTGTCGCACAGTAGCATGAAGTTACAATGAGTGCAATTTTCACATCATCCACCCTTTGGCTTCATGCTGATGTTGGACAGTGTAGCAACAGTTTATCCATGCCACTTTGTAGGTTTTTTACTCACTGCAGGGGCTGTTTTCTTAGAGACTACCTCTCAAAACAGCACTATCTCTGTGGCTCCTTATATCGAAATGCTGTCATCCTGTAGGTAATTTCCTTATTACTCTAAAACTGCATTCTCATCACCCATAGACAGTTACCTCCTCACAGCATACAACATATCTCAGTCACTCTACAGACCATCTCCAGAGGATGCCTCCATGTCCAGTCGTTTCCCTCTTACCCCATAGGCTGTCTCTGTTACCCCATGGACAATGTCCCTGCCACCACATATGTAACTTCCTTATAACTGTTTAGAAGCTGTCACCTCTTTGTCACTTTATAGACTTTAATCTCCTTATCAGCCTATAATATGTCATCCTCTGACCTCATTGGCTGTCCCCCTCTCACTCGATTTGCAGATATCAATTTGGCCAGATGTCGAGTGCCTAATATAGAGAGTTAATGTCCATGTTAATCACTGTGACCTGTAACTAGAGTTGCTAAACTGTACTGCGTTTTATCTTTTATCAACACACTTAATACAGCGCCTTGTGTGTGCCTCTCAGAAGCACAGTAGTAACGTGGTGACCTCTTGAAATTATTAAGACACTACTGGCTATTGACAGTGATTGTGTCTGGACCAGTAGTGTAGTGGGGCGGGAACGCGGGGGAACGCCGTTCCCGCACTTTTTTCCAGGGAGGGAACGCGATCCCTCACTATTTTGCAGCATTTCTGCTGAAATAAATGAACAAAGAAGACTTCAAGACTCACATTAAGCCTGTACTATCTGTACAGGTATGGAAACTGTTTGAATACTTGAATACAATATGTTACAAATAACAAATTCCTATGTATAAATTTACATAATTACATTTATTAATTTTTTTGTTATTTTTTTACCTTCAACAGTTTCAAAAATAGCAGCGCTCACACTATGCAAAATTCTTGCAAGATTGCACTTTTTGCTACAGTTGCTACTTCAATTTCCAGGCGTTCCCCCACTTCATTTTTTAGGACTACACCACTGGTCTGGACACCAGACAGTTTGCCTGCAAGCATTCTAGACACATTAGTATCCGCAGTTATCAGCCATTTCTTAAAGAATTGATAAAACTAAGAAGCTGTTAACTAAAGTGGTGATTAGAATATTATACAAGTATTAGATGATGCATTCGAATAAGCAAAAAGGATATTAGATGAGCGTATTGCAGGTGCTTCTGTGTTACTTTCTGCTTCACTTGGAACTTTGTTTGGAATAATATTAACCTACAAAAGTACCTCACTAACTAAAAACTTTATTAATTTATTATTAATAATTAAACAACCAAATTTACAGCAATTATTCATTACTACTCTCAACATGCTTTATTCAGTAAAATTAAATCTTCAGATGAAGTTAATAAAGAAAGCAAAGCTCCCTTGTCCCATAGTGGAAGGTAGGAGGGTACTCATTTCTGACTCCTTGAGCCAGCAAAGAGTAAATCCCAACCAAGGTCCCAACCACGTGTCCACTGCATTGAAGGACTTGAGATTTATTTCCCTGCTAGACCGGTACCAAATTCTAGTGATGGTTACACAGGCATGTGCATGAAAACTTCTTGCACAGGGTACTTACATGGAGGATTCTCGGCAGGTACGAGCCTCCCCCTATCCGTGTGATTACAGACCAAGTGCACTAACACAGTGGTTCTTAAAGTGGTGGTCCGTGGACCGGCGCCGGTCCGCGGAGCTCTGGTCGCCGGTCCATGAAATAGTCCTTAAAAATTCATTTTTTTTCAACTTTTGGATAAAACATCAGTAACATATGAAAAATATTTAAGAAATAATGTGAAACTGTTAATCACATCATGATAACGTAAATTGTAAAATGCGATTTAGTTTGGTTTAGCAACTCTGGCAGCAAAACCCATGAATCCCCCATACTTTATGTGCGTATCCCCAGGTTATCCCAAGATTGCGATCCTGCACTTGCCATTAGTGGTCCACGAAAAGCAACGTAAGATTTTGCCGTTCCCCCGCTTTAAAAAGTTTAAGAACCACTGCACTAACAGACCTCTGTGATGCACTTCATAAGTGGACTACCCATAAAAAGAAACCATTGCTTTTACATTCTGATACGTATCTTGTTTTCCAAGAAATCAAAGCTCTCTGTCCATTTCTGTGTATATAAACCACTCAAATCAACAGAAGTAATAGTTATTTAATAATTCAGGAATCTTGGTCTTATGTGTGAATGTTTGTTTGTTTGGTATTTAATGATGCTGTGTCGTAACAAAGGTGATTATTGTCACCTCCTCTGTATCCAGGTTTGGACTGGCATTACTGTGTCAGGCAGTGGCAAAGTTTTTATGTGTGAAATGTAACTCGTGTGAAAAGTAACTCGATTCCTTATAAAAGATTTATAATTGCAAATACTATTTCTGTTGCAAAATATCACAGTGTGTGAAAATTTTAGTTCTTTTAGTCACAGGAGAAGGTAATACCCAACTGTGTACTATTATTTCTACATTACAAAGAAATGCTAATAGGGCAACAAACAGGGCAAGAAATGTAAACTTGGTGTTAAAATCAGTGTCTGCCGTTCAGTTTTATGCCACATTCAGATATTCTTATCCATTCTGACCAAACTAAATACTTCCCATTCATAGCTGACTATGAATGGGAAGTTTTTCAGTCAGAAACAGAATGGATTAGAGCAAGACAGAATAAGATATGTGGAATGCAAAAGAGTGAATTAAATTTAACAAGTTTTATTATCTTACTGGCAACATTGTTCACCTTTGTGGAGATATCAGTGACTATCAATAGCAGAAAGAGAATATGGCCTTATGTTTACTAACAGTTACTCATTGGTATGGGTACTAGGTACAGTCAGCCTATAGATATTCAGTTCTTGTTGTAATACATAATATACACATATATACACTATATGTACACACATGCGTACATATATATATATATATATATATATATATATATATATATATATATATATATATATATATACACAGAACAAAGACAGAAACCGATAGATGTATATGTACATGCACTGGTAGATTGTGGATAATCACAAATCTAATGCAGCCTATATTTGCGCAAACCATCAAGATATATTAATCGTAAAGAAATTCAAATACAAAATCTGTGGTGTAATCTGTATACTTAACCTCTATGCCAGTTGCTGAATTTGCACTTTGCCAGTGCCTGTAAATGTGTAGCTTGTGTGCCATACAAAATCTTGTGTAGAATATGGATCTTTGGATCTGAACACTGAACCTGACTATCTGCCTCACAGATTTTTAATGAACTGAGCACCTGTGAATAAACTAGTTCCTGTGAATTAGCGTTCTAGGTGCTGAAGAAACCTGGTACATAGGCATAATTATGATTATGATATATATATGTGTGTGTATATATGTATAAATAAGAGGGATGTGGTGGTGTAGCAGTATATGTTCTGTGCCTTGTGACCAGAGGATCGCAGGTTCGAATCTACCTCAATTCACTGCATAGCGACCTTCTACAACTTGCTTACCCACAGTTGTCTGTGAGGAAGGCAACGGGAAACCAACGCGTTCATCTAATCCCTGGGCGGTATAAAGCCATATTGGACCTGCCTTTGGGCTGAGAACTCATAAAAATAAATATATATAAATTTTAAGGAAAGCTGACCAAGAGGGCTGATATTAAATTACCAAAATATGTTCAGATATGGATTTAACATCCACTGTATTTTCGTTTTCTCCAACTTCTGAGGGCAGTGAGGTTCTGTCCAGAGGAATTGGTCTTCCAATGTCTTCTATTCTGTTTGATTTGTGTCCATACCAATCCTAAAACAAATAATAAATTCAACTTAATTCAAAAGTAACCTGACTAGACCTATAATCATAATAAATTTGCAGTGTGAGAATTGTAGAAAAAATACTTGGGATGGAGTTACACTTTGGTGAGTTTGAGCCATGTAGAGTTGAATATTTTATCTGTATTTTGCAAACATTCTGGCTTGCATGACGTTTTAAAAAAAGGTTATTAGCTATATAATCAGAACCCAAGTGAACTGTACCCCATTGCGTGCGTTCTGTCAATGGGAATTTCTATGAATAAACGAAGATATAATATACAAACTGAGAAAATTCAAAAATGCAATAGAAAGCTTAAACTCTTTTAAGTGATGACACCACCAACTTTATTAGTATACAATTCACATGGTCACAAACCTCACAATAAACCAGAGCATTACTTTAATAGTAACCCAGAAAGTGCATTGGGAAAGAAAATGCTAAAATGTATGCACAATAGGCCTATAATCACAGCACAACTGAGGGGGTTGGAAACGACCTTCTGGGTGTGCAATGAAGACAACTGGGGGTCCTAAAAAGAACTAGGGGGTTGAACCTCCAATCCCTGACAATTATCACCCTGAATTTGTAACAGTAATCTCCAATATCCAGATCTAAATTGATCCTGTGAACATACGGTATTTAAACTAGGTTACCCAACCTCAACTCATAGACGCATTCCAGACTGGTAAACAGGCTTCTCTTTTTGAACGCTGTGACATGTAGGAAAATTATTTCACCCTCAATACTTGACACTTATTTGCTTGCAAATAACTCTACCCAGGTGTAGAATCACACTAACTAACTCATTAATCACACTGTTAGTCATACCAAGTCATCTGAGACCTGAAAAAGCACCATTTTAATATCATGCTACAGTGTGCATTTTGAAAGGCAGCTCAACGCGATCAAAGGCCGAACACATAACATATAACTCATCACGACTCCGTAAAGATGTTAAGAAAGTCAACAACAATAGTAGTACAGTTCACACAAAGGAGCATGAATGACAGGCTCATTCCAAAGAGCAAGCCTACATTCATCTATTATACATAACACTGAATAAAGCTTTTCTACACAGTTTACAGAAACTGCTCAGTATTAGTTGCAAAGGCCAGGTTTCACACTTGTCCTGCCTTGTTGCTCTCTATATAAAATCTTACTTTCTCCCTTCGCATCAGCCATCCTTCTGGCTCTTGTGTCATGCACATCCGTTACCTGGGTAGAATTCACCTTATACTAAACTTTTATTTCTTTTCTAGCTATTATGCACAGTTTGCTGCATCACCATTACCCCCCACAGTGCTTTCTAAACTAGATTAAACTAGATTCACTGTTCTTGAACAAAGACACATCCCAAATCGACTGCCTCAAATCCATCCAGAATGCTGTGACCCATGCTGCCACAAGAACACCTCGAAATTGCTCATCATATTTCTTCACTGGCGTAAAGTACCTTAACGTGCTGAATATAAAATCCTGTCAGTTAAGCCTACTTAAGCCAGTCCAATCAACCTGCTCCTCGTCCCTTGCGTAACGAAACATGTCGCATCTGATCCGTTCACTACATTGGCTTCCTGTCTGAGCATATCCGCTTAAAGGTGGCACTTCTCATATACAAAGCGTGTGCAAAGAATCTGCCATCTTACTTCTCTTATATGGTAACACCCCACAACACTATTAAAGGCGGCTCCTCTCTTTGATCAACATCTGCTGGAAAGTATATTGTCCCTGCTACACGTCTTGTCTTTGACCGGCGTTCATTCACAGTTGCCGGTCCCTCCATATGGAACACTCTACATCCTCATGTTCACAATTCTCTTATCGAGAATGTCTTTCACTCTAAACTGAAAACTTACCTCTTCCAGTCTACTTGTGGCTCTTAAGGTTACCCGGCTTCAGTGTTCACGTCTGAACTTCACAAGGAGTTGTATTGTATTATAACCCGAACAGCATTCCACCCTCTGTCACCTCATGTTTAAAATTTGGTAACTACTGCGTGACTCAAATTACACCTTTTGAAATACACACCCACCAGAACTACGGCAACTATGGGAGCCATTCCAACAACTCGCCAACTCTATTCCTCTTGCAATTTCTATGCAGTTTGTTATTTTAAAAAACTGAGGGAAATAAAAATCTATCCCGATTCTTCTTTTTCTACATAGGGCGTACCATTTATGCTGTTTCAATTCTAAACCCTATCTGCCTGTCAATAGCTGTCCCATGATCTCTGGACTTGGAACAGAACCTCACCATACCTGCCTCACAAATTTTGTTTTAATGGAGAAACTCGGAATTAGCTGAATCCAATAATAATATTGATTTAGCTTTTCTGAGCATACAGAGTACAGACATCAGGAGATAACGGTTATATAGGCCTACAGTGGTGTCAGGTGTGGTAGCAGTTCATTAATACTTTCCAAGCAGCTTTTCTTATAGCTGTCTAGCAGTTCTGTATGATTTTAAGTACATGTTTGTTTTCTTGCTATTATGGTTGCTGCATCACCTTTTCAGGGCTGGTGATCTTCAGCCATTCTTTTCATTTTGACTTGATCAGAATTTTCCATCGAGTTGTATTCTAGTAGTTCTTAAACTTCCTCTTGGACATCTTCCATGATACATACAAACTGTTTCAGTGTGTTTCACTTAACCATGCTCAACCAACATTTTCAAACAACCTTAAAATGCCACTGTATCAATCAACTAACTGTAGGCCTACATAGTCATGTGTGCAGACGTTTGAGATGCGTTTGAGGTACTTCAAAGGTGCTATTTTAAGTGTTTTGATACATACATAAATACTGGTAAAAATGCCACAAGTGCATCAGCACTACTGAAGTTACTTGCCTGTCAATAATTAGAAATGACACTTAAATGCAGACATAAACAACATACCTATTCAATTTCTTTAACAGTTACTTAATTCTTCCAGTTTGTTGAAGTTGGGCTAATTTAACTCCTTTGTACAGTAGGCTAACTATGCATACAAGTGCCCAGATGAGGAGATTTCAGTTTTTCTGTTGTGGGTAATGATCCTTATATTATGAACACCCATGGTTTGAGCAGCCCTGACATTCTCATCTCTTGGCTTGGCTGTCACAAAGAATGTGAGGGTTCTACCAACTGAAGTACTTAATAGTCTCAACAACATATTTGCCTGTATAATGGTATAGTGAGAAGCAGTGGCTTCTACCCCCCCCCCCCTCTAAACAACGGGGCTCAATCCATCTCCTTCCCCCTCTTTCACAGAACCCCCTGTACGCTGGAAGCAATTCCCCTATACTGTAAATCCCTTCAATACCTTGCCTTCCCTTCCACCGTACCCCTCCCCATCCCATCCCTCACACCTTATCCCCTCCCTCTCCCTTTACCACTTCTGTACCATTCCCTGCCTTCCCTTCTCCTCCCCTTCCCTTGAAGCGGAGGGGTCCGGGATTGTCCCCGAAATTTTTTTGGGTTTCTACATTGCCGCATGTGAGTTTTAGCGGATTTTTGGAGAAAGAAAACTGAACTGTTGAATTAATTTCTGTAGGGCTCCCAGTGCACTGCAAAAATGTTATGGGACAGGCTGTAATATATATGGGACAAAATTTCCAAAATATGGGACACATGTTAAAATACTGGGCAATATGGGACACTGCTTAGCAAATATATGGGGATTTCAAAGACTGCATTACGAATGCCTATTTCAGGTGTAATGCAGCGGCAACAGGCTCTATCCCTGCCTATTGCAGTGTTACCCAGCCGACAATTATTTTTGCAGGAATATTTCAAGACCTGATAATCCCATTTTCTCTGCACTACACGACAATAATTGTAGCATTGACCAACTAGTTTTTCTTAATCAACAGGATTATGAACGCTTTTTCAATTTTTTAAACATTTTTTTGCATCCTACATCAGCAGAAAAATAGCAGAACATAATGATCAATAGCTAAAGAAAAACAGGTAATAATGATACACTATAGTGACTATAACACTGCTTAGACAATGTAAACTAAGCATAGGCGTAATTTGTGGGAGGTACAAGGGGTACCTGTACCCCACTTTTTGGACTGGGGGACCGTACCTCACTATCTAAATAATGCCTATCAATATTTTATTATTACTGCAATTAAAAGATGGCTTGTTTTTACTGACATAAAAATTTATGAGAATACTGGCAGGGTAATATGTTCGAAATGGTCTCCATGCGAAAAGTGAAAGTGGAGATGAAATTGGTACCCCAACTTTTTAGACCAAAGTTACGCCCCTGAACCTAAGCAAATATTGCATGGCTCATAACACTGATAAAAATAATAATGACAATCTATAACACTGCTTAGACACTGTAAACTAAGCAAATATTACATGGTCCATAATAGTAATACCTACATCAAAATACTAAGTTGAAAAACGCCGTTCGAAGGCCTTCGCGACATAGCCAATAGCAATGTTTAATCTAAAATGTTCAGTCCTTGGATGTTGCAGGACAAGGCATTTTGCTGGCCATAGTGGAACAGAAATATCTATTTCACTGGGGGGGGGGGGAATTTTCCCTCTGACACAAATTGGAAGCAGTCTGCTTCCTTTCCTCTGACCCCTACTACGCCCTGCACAGAACTGTGAGCAAAGACTGTAACTTGTAGGGAGCGTAATAAAAATTGAAAAGAAATACTCCCCCCCTCTTTTTCACTGGGCTCAACTTGCGCCCGCCCTGAATAGGGATAGAAGCCCCTGGTGAGAAGGACATATAAGACTCGTAATCTTGAAATTTGAGCAAACTATTTCGAAACCCGTCCTCAAAGACTAAGCTTTCCATGCACTCGTAAGCGTAACTTTGAAATTGTGATGGTGGTGTCCGATGACACCCACTTTATGGCCCTATGCTAAAATATTTTTGCGACATGACAGTTACATAGAGGGAAGGGAGGGAGGAGGGGATACAATTCTGTGGGCAAAGTTGCGCCCTTGCATGCACTGCTCAAAGAAAACGATGTTGACTTTCAGGTGATAAGCAACCGCTGTCAAGATTCCCTCCTGCCCAAAAATACCATTTAGAGGCATCCGTAAAGGACGTCCGCAATGAGAGGGAGGGAGGGGTCATTCAAATGCAGACAAGGGAAGGGATTATGACCAGTGCAAAGGTCCGCCTTTAAATTTCTAAATTTGATAGTTTTTTAAACATCCTAGTTTCAACCTAACCCGAGAGACAATTGAAAAGGTCAGTGAGGTGATTGCCTAAAACCGTTTTAAAAGGCGTGCAGGTAGTTAAACATTTGCTTACTATTTATATTACTTGTTTGTATGTTGTTTTAAAATGCAGTAGGCCCTTGCTGATGTAGAACACTGCTTACTTTTCTATTTTAAATAGCATGTACTGGTTGACATTTTAAGTAAGATGATTTTTAAATAAGATAGACCTGGTAGCTTATTAATGACGTTATTCACAATGTGTTTTTTTCCGTTCATTAGCTTTGGCGTGCGGACGTTCGCAAAGGGGGAGAGGGAGGGTAAGGTCAATTGCGGAAAAGGGGGAGGGGTCCAAAGTAGGTCATATTTGCGGACATCCTTTATGGATGACCCCTTTACCCTTAAAACCTTTGCTGACAAAATTTGTTCATTGCCATTACTCGCTACTGACTCCTTTTATATTGACTGGATGGTGGACATAGACACCTGCAGGCTTGGCTACACAGAAGAACAGGAAATGGTAGAGACCAGAGAAGTATGACATCATTGGATCCCTGGATTTGCCTTAGTACATAGAACCATCAAGAATAACCTCTTCCATGTCCATTTCGTCTAGTTCAGAAAATCAAACTGCTATTTCTGTTTTACTTTTAAAGCATCAACACATAGTAGGCTAATCTGCCCCATTCTCGCAGAACATCTGCAACAGGAGGCAACTGCCTCCTCTTGCCTCAGTGTGGCTACGCCTATATGGGGGTCAATTGACGGAAGGTCAGCGAGATCGAATACATTCGGCACTAATTCTGCTGCCCATCTCGTCTGTGGCCGGGCACCATCCGATCAAGTCGCTGATCTGCCGCGCGACAGCCTACACTGGCTGCGTGTTGCTGAAAGAAACACCTACGTGTAGGTTGTTTCTTTCAGCAACACCTATAAAGCACTGAATGACCTCATGCAAGATTATATCTCCGACACCTGCATTTGGGTAGCAGCTAACCGGAACAGATGTCGGCTACGCTCCTCATCGAAAAATCAACTACAAGTCCCGCGGTTGTCTACGAGGTTTTGCGACTGTTCCTTTTAGAACTGTCACTAGACCCAGAGGCGTAACTTTGGTCTAAAAAGTGGGGGTACCAATTTCTTACATACATGAATCAAGGCAGAGACTGCAATCTCTGGGAAGGCTCAATAGTAAAATATTGATTGGCATTGTTTAAAAAGTGGGGGGTACGGTACCCCTAGGTCCAACAATTGGGGGGTATCGGTACCCTCGTACCCCTACAAATTACGCCTATGACTAGACCCAACTGCGTGGAGCAGTCTGCCCGACCATGTGAAAAATGCGCCATCTTTGGAGACGTTCAAATTACAGCTCTATGGAGATCTTATTAAACTTTCATATCATGACTGTCGTTGATCTTTGTCATGGACAATGCCCTTTTCTTCGGCCTCGGGTGAGCTAAGGCCCTATATAAATCGTATTATTATTAGGCCTATTGTTGTTGTTATTATTATTATTGTTGTTGTTGTTGTTGCTGCTATTATTTGTTTTGACCCGATCGAGGTATATATGATCCCTCAGGTGTAAGATACTAATTGATGATGTTGATTCTGGAGTGGTCGTCCTGGTCAAGATGTGGGAGAAATTGTTGTTATTATTATTATAATTATTATTATTATTATTATTATTATTATTATTATTATTATTATTATTATTATTATTATTATTATTATTATTATTATTATTATTATTATTATTATTATTATTAGTGTTAAGAAATGGAAGAAAAATCTGATTAAAAAACGTATGGAAGGCATAGGCCTATTGTCTTTCTTCAAGGACAGTAGTAAGGCTTGCTATGAATGGTGAAATCTATGGAACGAACAAGTGTGCAGCTAGTGATGAAAACTATATATATAAGTTCTCAATTTTTGAACAACTGTATTGCAGTCAGTTGAACCTTCGTATTGGCCTAAAGTAGGCCCTACTTTGATTTGCATAATATGCTCTCCAATGGCAGTGTGACAACAACACAGAAAATTCACAGTAGAGTGAGGAGACCTATACAAACAGCCACATAGGCCCTACATACTTGTACATACATACATACATGTAGGCCTACATACATGTACATACATACATACATACATACATACATACATACATACATACATACATGCATACATACATACACAGAATATAACACAACTGCTTTGCTGTAGGGGCCTACCGGTACTTTCTAAGCTAGTTTTACAGAATTGCCCTTAAGGTTTTAATAAACCAATTATTCAACGATGGTGTTAACTTATAAGTGATCACATATTAATCATAACGACAATCTATATTTTGTGAGGATTACAAATTATTACACCTCACCTCCTTCCAGTCTTCCATAGTCCATAGGTTTTTCAGTGTTTATACATCTACGCGATAGCCTAGTCCAGTAACGCGTGAGAAAAACGGCCACTTAGCACAAAGATCTATATGCTGTGAACGCTTTACTCAACCTTAGGTTTCCAGCTAAGAGGCCAATAGAATGGGCCATGATGAGCGGGGCGTATTGGCGAGGGCGTGTGGCAGCCAATAGCGTAGCAACTTCACAAAAGTATAAGACGATGGCCGAGCACGACAGACGCGAAGAGCTTTAAACATCGCTCAAGCGTGACGGCGCGTTCAAAGACTCGTAGGCCTACTCAAAGGCCAACAAGTAGTGAACATAACAAATGAATATTATTTTAAGCAATCTCTATGGAATGCTATAAGTAGATGGCGATAATCTCCTATTAGGCCCTAGGCCAATTTGAAGGCACATTATCATCTAGACTGATAATGCCTATGTTTTAAGCCTCAGTAAAGTACCGTTAGCTCCCCCTCCCAATGATTTCGTCGACTGAAATGTTGACTCACAAATTGTGATTGTCAGCTGTTATATAGCGCTTTAGCTCCTACTAATTTAACCCAGGCTTTTTCTCTACTTTATAGTTCCTCAGTTAATTTTAAAATTCAAGAGGAGAATGAAGTAAATTACTATCGCTACCTCTATTGTCCACTCCAAGCTTGATTACTGTAATTCCCTTTTCCATACTTCGAATCACACTCTCTACCGTCCCCCCAGTCACTACCGCCTGAAGTTTCCCAACCGATCCATATCCGATACTTATCTTAGATGAACATTATAAAGTGCCTTTCTCAGCAGGGCTATACAGACGCCCTCTCATCGTGACAGGCCCGTAAGCAGGAAGTCTTTAGGCAGCGAAGAGACGCAGTTGTGATCCCCTCTAGAATCCTACTGCGGATTGCAGTGTAGGGTCATTCCATAGTGAAAGCCCGATGCTGGGCCGAAGAAGTTCGCGATCGAGGGACAAAAAGGTCAAAACGGACTGCAGAACGAAGAGGAAGAAAAGAGCGGGCAGAGTGGTTTAGACATCAGATCAGACACTGCACCTCAACTCTGGAACCAGTGGCGGCGATCTTCTTTGACAGGTGGGGGGACACTTTTGAAATGATCTGGTCAAAAAAGACTTTTGAACTGATCTGATCAAAAAAGAGGTACAAAAATTCTTGACCTTTTTTTGGTGTTTCTTAAAAATTGGGGGGGGGCGCAAATGTATGGCGTGTCGTCCCCTCCCA
This sequence comes from Allolobophora icterica, assembly GCA_963556255.1. Classification (NCBI taxonomy): domain Eukaryota; kingdom Metazoa; phylum Annelida; class Clitellata; order Crassiclitellata; family Lumbricidae; genus Allolobophora; species Allolobophora icterica. Next base: position 34,778,759 of record OY744608.1, on the reverse strand, counting down.
CTGTTAAAGCTTTCTCGTCCTGGACGAAACCTGCTTTAGCAGCCCCCTGTCTCCTCTCTCTGGCAACCGTACTCGGATCTCCGCTGGACATCGCTCTCTGGACAACCCCTCTGATACGACGCAGCGCTCGTGAATAAGCTGATGCCCTGCGATTGTCTTTAGAGTAGCGCTTTAGAAATTTAGAGTTTACGATTACAATTTGGAATTGGCTATAATTTTGATGGTGATGGAAAGCACGTCATGGGTGGCATATCCACCGTAGCCTGGTTTTATGTTTCTCTGATCTATAATAGGACTTCGACCCCACTTTTACAATGGATATTGATTTTGACAGCGATTTCACCTGAAACTACCAACAATTGTTGTCTTCTGCATTGTGATAACGGTTCCAAAGAAGTAATTAATTAGATTGGCTCCCCTCCCCGTTGAGTCTTCAATGCACACCCCAGGGAATCGTTTCCAACCCCCTCGGTTGTGTGGTGTGATTACATTGTGCATATATTTTAGCATTTGGGGCCATCCACATATTACGTACGCACTTAGGGGGGGAGGGGGGTCGGATTTTGGCGATTTTGCGTACGGGTGCGAACGGGGGGGAGGGGGGGTAACAAAATGTGTACGTACCCAAAATAAATTTCTAATTATGACGTCCACATTAGCCTCTTTATAACTCTGTATTATCCTATAGTCGTCCCATGGCATTTTATTACATTATATAAAAGCCACGTGCAGTTATTCTGTGCTGTGAACGACACCTATAATTTGTCTATATTGGCCCTTCAATAATCTGGCCTAAAGTGCAGACAGGCTGCCTGGAGACACTTTCTGCAGCTGGTCATCGGTGGGGGGGGGGTTGCGTCAAACGTACGTACTCAGGGGGGGGTGGTGGAAGAAAGTACGCTTGCGAACAGGGGGGAGGGGGTCCAATTTTCCCGGATTTTTGTGTACGTAATATATGGATGGCCCCTTCCTCTCACAGTTCACTTTGTGGGTTACTAATACAGTAATATTCTGGATTATTGTGAGATTTGTGACCATGTGAATTGTATAGCCTAGTAATAAATTTGGTGATGATATCGCCTTAAGGAATTTAAGCTTTCTGTTGCATTTTTGAATTTCCTCAGGTTACAAAATACGAATAAAATATTCAACTCCACTTGGATGAAACTCATCAAAGTCTAACCCCTCCCGTCTTTTTTCTACAATTCTCACACTGTCTTTAGTGTATTTCAAAATCTGCCGCCGTCTCAAGTGTCAATGCATCCATATATACTAGGTACTAGGTGCCGTAATACAATTACTTCACAATATGGACTATTCTTCCCTTTTCACGCTGCCCCATTAATACTACAATGTCGCATTTGATAGTTCACTAATAGTGATGATGATGATGATGATGATGATGATGATGATGATGATGATGATGATGATGATGATGATGATGATGATGATGATGATGATGACGATGACGATGACGATGACGACGATGACGATGACGATGACGATGATGATGATGATGATGATGATGATGATGATAGCGACAATAATAATAATAATAATAACAACAACAATAACAATGAGAGTGATGATGATAGTGATAACACTGATGTAATTGTTTTGAATATTGAGATCTTCCTCAGATAAAATAATAACGGGCAAAAACAATGGGTATGAAAGTGGGAGGTACGGTACCCTCCAGTCCAAAAAGTGGGGTACCCCTCGTACCTCCCGTAAATTACTCCTATGTGAATGGTCAGCCTTGCTATTGTTGCGATTACGTCATTTTCTGTTACAATTAAGTCGTTTGGATGCATGACGTCATAGATTAAATGATTGTGTCGAGTCATGGAGACAAACCGAATTTCATTTGGAAGAGATGGCAAGGAAGGTCGCTTCAAAATCTTCGATCAGGAAAATGCCAGAAATTGGATGTGTGACTGGAGAAGTGTCCTGCTTCAAAGCACAGAACAAGCAATGACTGACTGATTCGTTTTAATATCTCCTCGAACAGGAAAATCGTCTATCAGAAAGCTAGAAATTCGAAGCCAGACGTAAGAATTTTTCCTCTTGAAGACAGATGGATAAATAACTAAATGATCAATAGACAGATTAATTAGGCCGTATACTTTCAAGGGTCTAGCATGTTTTGATAATTATGCAGCTTAGTCTCGAATAATCAAGTAGCCTACGTATCATGTATTTAAGACAGGGATGGCCAACCCGCGGGCCACATGCGGCCCGCGAGCTGCCAGTGGCGTAGCCAGGTTTTAACACCAGAGGGAGCGAGGATAGGATGAATGGAACACATCATTGGCGATCAATTTTAGCACATGTCTGCTAGAGATTCTAATTTGGTTACATTGCTAAAATGCTTTGCATCTAAAGTAAACAACTAAATTTGGAAGCTACATATGTCAAATGCTCAGGTCTCTGGTTATATATGCTGAAGGTCCTACATTGGCTTCCTGTCATCCAGCGCGTATTATACAGGGTTGTTTCCCAGGTGTGGCGGTGCCAGATGGGCTGCACTCCAGCTTATCTGCGGGTCCTTTGGCGCCTTGTGCTGGGAGTTCAGGGTAGCCGCCACCTCCGCTCTTCGGGGAAGGGGATGCTCATTATGCCTTTTGCCCGCAGAGCCACCATGCGAAACCGTGCTTTTTTCAGTGATGGGCCCGACGGCATGGAACGGGCTCCCTTTGGAGCTGCGCCTGCTCCTCAGGACTCCCACTGAATTCACTGATACGTTCTACACTAGATTGAAAACTAGTCCTATTTGGCCGTGCTGGAGTCGGGAGCACCTCTGATTAGCCCCCTTGAAGATGTGTTATATAAATACTCGAATGAATGAATGAATGAAATCCTTTAGTTGTGCTATTTATGACACAATCTAGAGATACTATGAATATCTTTCTGGAATCATCCAATGACATTTCCTCACGGAATTTCTTTTTTCCGAACTCTATGTTGCTCATAGTAGGCCTACAGTGGTAACATCATATTTTTGAGGCAGCTCAGTTGTTTGATTCTCAGTCAGTTCAAATTCAGATTCAAATTCATTAGGCATGTTTTTCATCTCGTTTTCAAATAGCTGAATGAGAAGCTGAGAGTAAATCAATAATAATAATAATAATAATCTTCGTTTAATATTTTCAAACTGACAATAACGCAGTGTGATTACAAATCAGTATGAACGGATGATCACAAGTTATTACAGGAGTCGAATTTTAACAGACTATACAGTCTTGTTGTCAAGACCTTAAACCTCAAGACCAAGACCTTGAACCTCAAGACCAAGACCAAAACCTTGAACCTCAAGACCAAGACCAAGACTTTGAACCTCGAGACCAAGACCAAGACCTTGAATCTCAAGACCAAGACCAAGACCCAAAAAATCGCAATCAGGTCAAGACTTTTAAAAATTGTCAAGTCGGAATATTCGCTATTTTAATGAAAACATGAGTCTTTTATTTATTCCAGCAAATTAACTTTAAATGCAAACTGCAGAGAATTCCGAATTCGCATTCAAAAGTCTTTCATGCAAATATTATTCCAAATGCCTTTTGTATTTTATAAAAACCAATTCGCTCAGAATTTTCTGACCAAGGCGTGCCAGGTGGGCCTCAAAAATTCCGCCATGTGAAAAAGATACGTTCTACAGGTGCTGAATTAAGTCGCTGACACACACACACACACACACACACACACACACACACACACACACACACACACACACACACACACAGTAGCTTTTCAAGCACTGGATGTAAATGTACAGATAGCGAGTCCTTTTGAAATCTTCCCATGGTTTATCATACCGTCTGATACAGAATAATTGTTGCTGCTGCCAATGGGTTTTCCTGACCAGCAACTAAGACTTACAAGACTTGTATCCGTCCATAGATATTGATCGTATGATGCAGGCATGCTTGATACAGAATTCTTGAGTTTTGTTAAATGACTGTTCATATTGAACATCTGTATTACGCCAGATAGGCAGAATCAGCAACGAAAACCAAAATGAAACAATTAAGAATAAAAAATACATAGCATTAAATACAGAACAATATAACAGCTCACTACATATGTCCTCAAACTGGCTATAAATCTGAGTAATCAGTTGAGATCATATTAATCCTGAAAACTAACACAAGGCAGTTATCA